>OX387246.1:3027218-3037218 GCA_947562095.1 Branchellion lobata
ACATTGTTGAAATAACTCAACATTGGTGAAATAACTCAACATTGTTGAAATAACTCAACATTGGTGAAATAACTCAACATTGGTGAAATAGCTCAACATTGGTGAAATAACTCAACATTGGTGAAATAACTCAACATTGGTGAAATAGCTCAACATTGGTGAAATAACTCAACATTGGTGAAATAACTCAACATTGGTGAAATAACTCAACATTGTTGAAATAACTCAACATTGGTGAAATAACTCAACATTGGTGAAATAACTCAACATTGGTGAAATAACTCAACATTGGTGAAATAACTCAACATTGGTTGAAATAACTCAACATTGGTGAAATAACTTAACATTGTTGAAATAACTCAACATTGGTGAAATAACTCAACATTGGTGAAATAACTCAACGTTGTTGAAATAACTCAACATTGGTGAAATAACTCAACATTGGTGAAATAACTCAACATTGGTGAAATAACTCAACATTGGTGAAATAACTCAACATTGGTGAAATAACTCAACATTGGTGAAATAACTCAACGTTGTTGAAATAACTCAACATGGTTGAAATAAATCAACATTGGTGAAATAACTCAACATTGGTGAAATAACTCAACATTGGTTGAAATAACTCAACATTGGTGAAATAACTCAACATTGGTTGAAATAACTCAACATTGGTGAAATAACTCAACATTGGTTGAAATAACTCAACATTGGTTGAAATAACTCAACATTGGTGAAATAACTCAACATTGGTGAAATAACTCAACATTGGTGAAATAACTCAACATTGGTGAAATAACTCAACATTGGCGAAATAAATCAAAAAGACACTACCAATAAGAGCAAATTGGAAGAACGCCAATGGCAGAGGAGACCGACAAATCGTCCACCTGCATGACAACAACAGTCTCGTGATGTCACGTCGGCACGACATCTCTCGACGTTGCTTTTGTGTGTTTGTGTGCACAAGGTTGGGGAGACGAGCGTGTGTGGCGCTTTGTGGGAGGTGTTTAGTTGTGAGTTTATGAGTGGAAGAATGAAGAAAGAAAAAGAAAAAAAGAAAAAGGAAAGAAGGAGAAGAATGAAAGAAAAAAGAAAGAAAGAAAGAAAGAACAAAGGAACAAAAAATCTGTTCACTAAGGTTTATTTATTTATTTATTAGTGAAGTCAATTTCAAAAGGTTTTCTGCCTTTACTGAATCGTTTGACGAATTCAAAGTCCTTCGAGCCATCAATAGGCTTTGAGTAATACTTTTAAGATTTCCACGACCTCCTCTCATTCATTCCACTCAACCTCTCCTGCCTTCCATGCTCATCATCTTTCTATTATTTTTCTCATAAATACCTTTCCATCCTCTCACGGTGCCACACATAAATCCTCAATTCGTCCACCTACTCAGTTCTAGTTTAACATCAGTTCTTTTTTCAATCCTCTCAGCCCCTTTGCAATAACCACTCTGTACTCCATTCATTCTGCCTCCTCATAAGCCTCCACTTATCCTCATCCACCCATCCCACCCACTCCATGCTGTCGTGGTGATGAATGCCTGTCTGGCTCATGGCTGAGTGATAACAACGGATCACGACACACGCTCCACTTTCTTATACAAATGTTCCCTTCAAACCTCCTTACAAAGCACTACCCTGTGCGGAATATCTTTCAATTATTGTGCAAATACTCAATCTTTTAGTCGTATCCCTTCTGACACCAGTACACACCCTTCCATTACACATACATACAAACATTCCTTCCAACAAAACATACAAAAATATGATTCACTTCTCAGATGCAATTCGATTTTCCGTAAAAATACATACATACTCCGTGAACCCGCATACAAATCACGTCATTCCACCCACGTAAGTCACCCCTGTATCTTCATTCTTCCTTCACAAACGCATTTGTTCCATGGCGCCTTAGCTGATATTTATTTCAACTTCCGTGTGTTTTCGATGCATGCCAGCTTTGCTGAGGAATAGATTATTGTTGTATTGTTTTGTTTGTCGCTGAATGAAGGCGGTCTGCCACGGCTTCCCTTATGGATCGCCTTGATTTTAACGATCAGTTACGAAACGATGAGAAAAGTTATGGCACTCCATGCTTAGTCGTAACCTTTTTTTTGCTTGTTTTTAACTTCCACTCCCGTCCACTTTGTTTATTGCTTCAATGTGGCCTCGAAACTCTACGGGGTTAAAGGAACTATAATAATAATCGTATTTGTATTGTATTGTATTGTATTAATGTACTTATTTGTCACTAATCACCCCCGAGTAGTGTTCTTCGAGAATCAAAATAATTTAACGATTTCGTTATTTTTGCCAATTTTGCCACAGAATTACAAATACAATGAAATGTTTCAAACAATAATGAAACCTCACTCTCACTTCACTCGAGCAACTTCTGTTTTACAACACTCACCTTTTATCTCATTCTCACCTCCATCACTACCTTCTTGAGTCACCATTGGCTCAATCCTTGCCTACCTCCATGACTTGCCATTCAGCAATCAAAAGTTCAATGGTGTTTCAAGGCTGTGCACAAAGAAACCAAGAACAAGAATCACTGCAAGAAAGAACGAATCACAGAAGTGTAGGCTGTACCAACATCTAAAAACCTGACCACCACTGTCATCTTCCAGCAACAAGCTGCCTGGTTTGTTCCACCAACAACAAACAACTCATATAATTTTTTTCAATTTTCAAGTATATTCAAAGGGTGCTTAATGAGTATTGGTTGTTGTTACTGGGATCATTGCCTACACAGTAATGGACTGGATGAAGACACCTCGCTTTCATGCTTTGACGCTTCATAAATTGAATATTTTCAAATGATTCTCTAATTCTAATTGCTTTCCGTTTTGCATCCACAGAACAAACAACTTCTTATCTTCAATTGGCATTTCCTTTCTATGAGAGACAAAATTTCGGCTGCCAGTGGAGCTATAGGTTGTAAAGGAGAGTTGTTGCCCGTGCAGCGGACTTCAAACTCTGCCTTCGGATACTAAATATAAAAAGATGAACTTTTGTCTTAGAAAGTAACCCACAATTCTACTTGAATAATTCAAAGTTTTTTTTAAATTTAACATTTTTTGTTTTCAGACTGCACATTCATCTTCAAAAGTACTCTTCTTGACTCACTGCTCACTCCTCAAATCATTCAGCAGTTTTTGAAAGGCAAAGATTAGCGCAATGGTTCATAAATCTTTGTAGTTTTGTTTCAAAATACCTCAACTTTCGGCGGGATGGGCGAAACCATTGTGTTTTCGCACTCATTCGTAATAATTACCGTTTTGCTGCAGACTTTATTGAATTTGATCGCTTTTTGGACAAGTGCGTTGCAACTTTGATGTTGAATTTTCAGTTTTTTTTGTTGAAAAAAATCAATTTTTTTTCAATTTAAAGAATTTATGTACCAACGGAAAAACTGAATGATAAAAACATTTAAAACCAAACTCCGACAGTTTTGCTTCAATAGTCGTCAACGTTCCATAACACGAAGTTTGAAGCTGCAACTTTTGAGACTGATCAATGAAGAGATTCTGAAACCCTCGTGTCGAGCACGCTCCCAGAAGTTCCATCAATAGGAGCAAGATGTCATTCCCACTCAGCACCCACTTGAAATCCATCTCTTCCATTTATTATTAATGTTTCTTCGCTAAGTAAAGAGGTTCAACGACCAACCTAATTAAATATTAATTAATTATTACTAATTGAATTATTTAATTATCAAATTTAAACTAGAATTGATTCCAAAGCTGATGAAAGAGAGAGTTTCAGCGAGTTTCTCCATAGACCTCCTCACTGTCAGGTGATTGTTGTGGAGTTGCGATGAGTTTCTATCGAGTTGTAGGCTGTGCTGGTAGACTTCAATTTCCAATTTGAAAAACAATGAAAAGCTGCGAATGAAGAAAAGACAAGTACACGTTTGTTTGTGAAATGTTGTTTATTCAGTTTCTCGAGATTGTTCTCCGAATGAATGGTGGGAAGAAATTATCTCCAACACGCGCATGCGTCGATACCTTTGTACAAGTTGACATTACCTACTAATGACAAGAAATGGAGTCGGGAGAGCTTCCGATCAGCATAAATAAGACGAGCGACAATGCAGATAAAATGTTTCATTGATGGATAATTAATAAAATAAAAATACAACTCTGTCACCAATGCCTCATCGAGATGTCATCGGATCTATAGATGCTATCTGCTGGGACTTTATGAACCTGACGTGCTCCTCTTCCTCCTGCCCGGTGTACATTTAACGACTCTTTGCAGGGTGAGGGCTTTGTTCCTTTGCTGACTTTGTTTGCATTTTTTTTGTTTGTTAATGCCGTGCACATTTATTATTTGTTGTTTTTTGATTTTATTTTTTTTGTAACATTTTTTGGCTTTGTTGATATTGTGACTTTGTTAACCTTTGTGGTGTGCACTCGAGAGAGGATGGAGAGACAAAGGGCTCGTAAGCAGTGGCGCTTGTGAGCAGTGGGAACAACAAGGAGACCTCAAAAATATTTCTGAGTTGGTTTTTTTATCCTTTCAAGTCAAATCCTCCGACTCCGAAGACTTTTTGAGTTTTACAATTGTTTTTTTTCATTTGCCGTTTATCCAAGTCTTTTTAAGCTGTTGTTGCTGTTGATAAATGAAACTTAGAAAGCTGCCAAGGATATATCTTTCATTGATTTTCCATTCAAATGACGTCACTCTGTGTCAAGTGGCGCCGATCAAAAAAAAATCTAATGCCATTGATGCGGTTCAGCCGACCGACACAGCTTTCCAATATAGTTTTCAATTTTTTAAATCATGCGCTACGCACAATCAATATTTATTTTTATATTCTGGGATGGTACTTTGCTTTTAAACCTGTTTTAGGCAGCGGAAGTTGGTTTGAAGCATTATTGTGCGTGGCACGGTGTATGCATCGTTGCGGTTGCGAAGGTTTTCATGAGAGTTTCAAAAGTTGATTAAACGTTGTCTTGAAGTTAAAATTGTGTTCAAAACTTTGCAATAGTAATACGGATTCATTGTAGGTTTTGGCGGAAAATCATTCGCCGCTTTTGACTGTAACTCGTGCTGTGTTGTCGGGTGAGGTTGTCTCCTCATTCATGCTTATTGGCAGTTTGGTATCGCGTCCTTTTGTGTTATCCATAATCACTTCTTGGTAGAACTCTTTAACATACTTCCCATCAAAGTAATTGCTTATGTTCAGGTCTTCATGGAACAGGTTTGGAGGAAGAGAGTACTGGAGGACGGCTTTGTTGCACGGACGCTTGAGCAGCTGCGAGTTGTGGTGTGCATCACCGATGGATATGTTTCCACCACTGACAAAATTTTCAAAGCTGCTTTTCCCTTCCACCACATTGGAATCACGCAGCTTGCTAGTGAACTCGAATGCCGAAGCCGCATCAGCATCTACACTGGTGGCTGAGAACACTTTTGTTCGTTCCAGTGAGATTCGGTGAGGTGTGGCGTTTGAAACTCCACTTTCATACTCATTCTTCGAGCTTCCCTTGTCAGTTTCAACATCATTGAGTACGTCATCACACACGTCATCACACACGTCATCACACACGTCATCACACACGTCATCACACACGACATCACACACGTCATCACAAACGTCATTGTATACGTCATCGCATACGTCATCAGAGTCATGTGTAGCTTCGACAGCTGGATGACGGTCAACACCGCTTGAGAACTTCTCGTAGCTGCCACCTTTGCTATCCTTGCAACGTTGCATTGCGAAAGTTGCGTTGTTTTCGCCAAGGTGGATACCGCCCTTGTTTCTAGAAACGTCACTGTAGACAGCAGCTTTGTTGTTGTGGTTTTCATTGTTGTTGTTGTGGTTGTCATTGTTGTTGTTGTGGTTGTCATTGTTGTTGTTGTGGTTGTCAATGTTGTTGTGGTTGTCAATGTTGTTGTTGTGGGTGTCAATGTTGTTGTTGTGGGTGTCAATGTTGTTGTTGTGGGTGTCAATGTTGTTGTTGTGGGTGTCAATGTTGTTGTTGTGGGTGTCAATGTTGTTGTTGTGGGTGTCAATGTTGTTGTTGTGGGTGTCATTATTATTGTTTTCATGATTGTTGTTGACGATGAAACAATTAATTTTGTCGGCACTTTCGCCTGCATAATGTGTAAACTTTGAAATGGTCCCAGTGAATTTATCCGGAAATTTGTTGTCATAAGAGTTGGAATCGGCTTCACCACCGCTTGACACATCGTTTTTGTCGTTGTTGCTTTCCACGTAAGTGAAACTATCGTCGTCGTCGTTATCGTCTTCATCATCAACCTTCAAGTTACCGCTGTTGTTGCTGTTTGCTTTGTGCTTCGGTTGCCAAAATATTTTGTTTTCCTTCTTCAGTCGACGTCTGGCGTTTGCAAACCAAGTTGATACCTGGCAACAAAAGACAATAATTAATGAAATATACGATGCTTGTTGTTCTACGGCCATTTGTTAAAAATATCTATGTTCATTCGTATCTTCGTCTGCGCTAGTAGCCTAATGGTTAGCGACCTCGCTCTGAAGTGCGAGGCTCAGAATTCGATTCCTGGCTAAGCTCAAGTTAGATTTGGCAAATCAAGAAAACAACAGACGCCACGATAGATTGTCTTAGTCACCTAGTAGCCCACAGCAAGTAAAACCTTTTGGGAGCGCCTTTGAACAAAAATCTAAAAGGGGCCTTGCAAATGCATTGACTAGATTAGGTTTCTCTCTTGATATTAAACTCTAAAGTCCTTGACACTCTTGTGTGTTAATGTCCTTATGAATGTATATGAAGCTGTACTGTGGTGTATGACATTACTCTTTGATGTCTTTCAGCTACCACCTCACTTGTGTGCTTGTCAACAAAGCCACACCTTTCCACACACAGCACAGCCTTTCCCGCCCTTCAACCAATACGTGTTTTTTAAACAAAAACCTCCCTTCTTCTTCACCACCCCTATTTATCATTTTTTTAATCTCTTTTTTAGATTTTCTCTACTTTTTTATAACTGCTTTTTCAATTTTTTTTCTTATTCCCACCTTCCCCATCCATTTTCTCCCTACTTCGACCCATCTTGCCCAGAACCTGCGTGAGAGTCATCTTGGTGATGATGGCTAGCATGATCTTTTCCCCCTTGCTGGGGTAGGGATTGTTCATGTGTTCTTGTAGCCAGTTCTTGAGGGTGCTTGTGGACTCCCGTGTAGCGTTCTTGCGTCTGTTCTCGTAGCTGGAAAAAGTGCTGTTGGTGAGTTGTGGTGTTGTTGGTGTTGGTGAGTTGTGGTGTTGTTGGTTTTGGTGAGTTTTGGGGTTGTTGGTGTTGATGGGTTGTGGTGTTGTTGGTGTAGGGTGTTGTGGTGTTGTTGGTGTTGGTGAGTTGTGGTGTTGTTGGTGTAGGGTGTTGTGTTGTTGTTGGTGTTGATGAGTTGTAGTGTTGTTGGTGTTGGTGATTTGTGGTGGTGTTGGTGAGTTGTGGTGGTGTTTGTTTTGGTGAGTTGTGGTGTTGTTGGTGTTGGTGAGTTAGATTATGGTGTTGTTGGTGAGTGGGTTGATGTGTGGTTTGTGGTATTGTTGGTGGGGAGTTTAGATGCTAATGTATTAGTTGTGAGGTTGTTGGTTGTTGAGCTGTGATTCAAAATGAGCTATCATTGATATGTTATTTGATAATCATGAATTTATGAATTCGGGTTTGAAAATAGCTGAATCAGCGAGGGTGTGGAAGAATGAATGCCTTATGAGGTGAAAAATCAGTGAATGATGACTGGGATGAACAGAATGATAATGAAAATGGATGATTGATAATGTTAGAATGCGTGAAGATGATGATAAAAAAGCCGAAAGACGCTTTTATAAGGGTTGAGTATCATACGATAGCGATGAGATCAGAACGACGTGAGCAGGCGATGATGGTGCGAGAGGAGAAGAGCTCAAAAACAAATTTCATGATTTAATATTTATCACCCAAAAACCACAAGCTTCAATTACTAATGAATTTTTGGAAAACTCTGAGGGGAATATGAATTTCCACAAAGTTTTGAAATAAACTCAAACATCAGAATCTTTTTGAAAAATTACAATAATTGAACAGTTTGAGAAAATAATTTTCAAAATTATGGATGTGAACGATTTAAAATTTGAAGTTTTAAATAAATTATCTAAAAAAACTTCAAGTTCAGAGGTTTACCCTGGAAGTTGTGAGAAAGGGAGGGGAGGAATGGAAGAGGAAGATGAGTTGGAAGAAGGAGTGGTGATGTTGTAGTTGTAGTCAGCGTCAAAAACACTCGAGTGTTGGAAAGATCGTTCTTGTAGATGTTGCTGATGGTGGTGTTGTGGAGGCTGATTGTGAGTGTTTTGTTGTTGGAACTGCTTGAGGTGGTGTTGCTGCGTAAGGGACCACCAATTGTAGGTGAGTCTGGCGTTGTTGTAGTTGTGCCAGGCGACAGGACACGAGGCGTACGATGGGTCATCTCGAAACAAACTTTCTTCATTGTTGCGGCTGTTGTTGCTGTGGTTGTTGATGACGTTATTGATGTTGTTGCCGATGGTGTTACTGATCGAATTGTTGTTGTTGTTGTTGTTGCTCACTCTGTTGTTCTTTGTTGTTTTGGAAGCAGCATCGTCAACGTATCCTTGGTTACTGTTGTTGAAGACCACGTTGCAGTTGCTGAAGTAGTTGGAGTTGAAGAAAGGCAATTTCCAATGGGAGTTGTAATCGCTAAAGCCGTCGTAACGAGCCGATTCGTGGCCACCACTTGCGAACTCGGCTCCTTCTTTGTCACCAGAAAGTGCGCTGCCAACAACCTTGTCGCTCGCGTTGTTCAGGAAGTTCGCATGTGCCCTGGAGTTGTTCTTGTCGTCATGGCTTTTGTTGCCGTAGTAGTAGAAAGACTCAATCGGCTGGAAAAGTTGATTCTCCGAGCTTGCCGACTGCTGTTTGGAGTGGATTAAACTAATGAAAACATATTTTACTTATTTAATGGAATTTTCAGACTAATAAGAAAAATATTTTCAGCATTTGAAACTCATAAAGGGTGGTTGATTTTTTCAAAGTCGAAGCTCTTGTTACCTCGGGTCGGAGATAAAAGTTTGACGAAAAACCAGCCAAATCCTCCATATGAAACTGCAGTACTTCTTCAACTTGGAAGCATCAACAACAATCACAGGCAGCAATGACTTCAAACAACAAACAAAATTATAAAATTACTTCAGATTTTTCAGCTTCAAAATCTTTGCAACTATGTTTTCATCCCGCTGGGGATCTCATATCAATTCTCCAAAAAAAGTAACTTTATTGTTTACTTTGCCTGTTATGTAGTAGAAACACATGTAGAAAGAGTCTATGTATATATATATCTATCTATATTTATCTATATCTATCTATATTTATACATACATCTATGTGTATATATATTTCCCGTTTTCACGCCAAGAAATGCACCTTGCAAGCAACCTCCGGTACAGAGGTGTGGGCAGGCTGCGAACACATGCAAGCCACATTATCAACTTCACACAAAAGCCTATTTAAAAAATAAAACTTAAATACGAAAATTGAACACATTTATCCACGATTAGTCATGCAAAATCAATCCATCCTCACCAATCGCTGTACTCTTAGCTCCGCCCTCTCTTCAACTGACCAATCAGGATCTAGTATTGGTGACACGTGCCTCCAATGATAGGCAGTTTGCTGACGTTTGAAATTACTTTAACAGCTCTATTAAATAATTTCTGACAACTCAAAATTGCAATTTTTGGAGTTGTGGTGGCAAAAAACGATTTGCTAGTTAGCTCATCTTCGAGAAATTATCGAAGCTTGTGAAGCTATCTTTGCTTCCCGGAGAATCCTTTTTTAAAAACCTTTTGGGGTGTCTAAAACTATCTATTGAGATATGTGATTTGAACTTACAAAGCCCGCTGACTGACTTCAGTGTAGTGTAATGTTGTACCAGAATAAGCCACTTTTATTTCGTCCTCATTGCAATTTCGAACGCGATTATCGTCGTTACGTCCATTTTAGTGGCGATT
>OX387246.1:3042218-3044718 GCA_947562095.1 Branchellion lobata
TTTAAAAAAACTATTAAAAAGAAAATTAATCATAAACAGAAGTGAAATTTTTGATGAAAGTTTCTGAATAGAGCCCTCGTTTGATAATCATTCGAAATGATAAACTATATGAATGATTAGATTAGATTATATTAGATTAGATGAACAAAAATTTGAATGATTGACTCCTTTTAACAGTATCTCTACACACGAAAGAAGTCATACAATAACATACAAAAGCATAAACCATTTTTATGCATAAATAATGAAACCACACATACACCACATTGTTGCACGGAGGTTAGAAGCAGCAATAAATAGCACTCTGTTGATAGAACATGGAGAGTAGAAAAATGGAAAGAGAAACATGAGCCCACGCAGGAAGGCATGGAGTCGCCGCAAGATATAAATTAGTGCTTGATGGCAGCTTTTACAACGTCCAAACATCATTACCCTGGTCACGTCCATAGTGGTGTTAGCGTTGTCGTTCAGTGTTCGCAAGTTAGACCTGATGTTACGGAGGCTGTGTGTGTGTTTGTGTGTTTGTGTGTGTGTGTGTGTGTGTGTGTGTGTGTGTGTGTGTGTGTGTGTGTGTGTGTGTGTGTGTGTGTGTGTGTGTGTGTGTGTGTATGTGTGCGTGTTTGTTTGTTTGTGTGAATGTGGGTGTATGTGTTTGTGGGTGTGTTTGTGTGTGTGTGTGTGTGTGTGTGTGTGTGTGTGTGTGTGTGTGTGTGTGTGTGTGTGTGTGTGTGTGTGTGTGTGTGTGTGTGTGTGTGTGTGTGTGTGTGTGTGTGTGTCTTGCTATCAAGTTGCGTGTGGTACTGGGGTTTGTGGGTATGATGTAGTAATGTTAGACGTGGTGGTGTACGTATGTGGTGGTGTACGTATGTGGTGGTGTACGCATGTGGTGGTGTACGTATGTGGTGGTGTTGTAATTCTGAATTAAGTCATATATCCACTGTCCATTGAATGGGGTATTTTGTCTTTTATATGTGTGTCAGTGTTGACACATGGCTTATGCATCGGCATCAACGGATACATTGTGTATGTGTGTGTATGTGTGTGTGTGTGTGTGTGTGTGTTTGAAGGTTTCTCTTCGCTTTTGCAACTCCGGTTTTTGTAGACAATAACCATGTTACAAGAATATACGTTTAATGACTCGACAGGGGTGTAAGGCTTTTGACAACACGGCTCAAAGCACCAGAACAAAATGCTTCTAACCAGAAATTAAATCCCATCCTTGTTTGTCATTTCTTTTTCCACTGACTGCTCCAAAAACCTTCACTCAAAACCAATTTCTACCAGCATTTCAACAAAGGTGATCTTTTTTGGTGACACATTTTTCAAACTTTGCTGGTTAGAGATTCCAACAGAACCTCCGTGGTGTCTAAGATATTGTTTGGTTCAGTTCAAAAGTATTTTTTTGGTGCGAAATTATTTGATTACTAATCTGATGTCCATTTCTTTAGTACTGAATGTTATTCTACCGTTTGGCACATGATTAAGTTTATCGTGAAGCAGACGATGTTGTTGAAGGAGCAGAAGCACTATGCTGAAATCTTTTGATTTCACGTAACAACATTTATCATCATCGTCATCGTCATCGTCATCGTCATCATCATCGTCATCGTCATCGTCATTTTCATCGTCATCATCATCGTCATCGTCATTGTCATTGTCATCGTCATCATTATCGTCATCGTCATCGTCATCGTCATTTTCATTGTTATCGTCATCGTCATCATTATCGTCATCGTCATCGTCATCGTCATTTTTATCGTCATCGTCATCGTCATCGTCATCGTCATCGTCATCGTCATCGTCATCGTCATCGCTCGGTTATTACATTTTTATCATAATGTTTGTTATTGAGTTGCAAGAAAAAAATGAAGAAAAGTAAAAAGAAAGAGCGAAAAAGCAGACGAAAAAAATTGATAAATGAAAAAAAAATCCTCAATTATTTTTGTAAGCATTTCTTCCCATTTTAGTATTATTTTTATTAACTTATTTATTATTTATTTATTTAAATTATTTATTAACTTATTTATTATTTATTTATTTAAATTATTTATTAACTTATTTATTATTTATTTATTTAAATTATTTATTAACTTATTTATTAGTCAGCAACTGTCAATAGAGGTAAGGCTTAAGTTAATATTTCAATAATAAATCCAAAATCCCATCACTTAATCCAATCTAATCCAATCAAGCCATTTGTGTAGCGCTGATTATACACTGTTCAAACAACAACCTTGAAGGGCATTGGAAAACAAAGCAAAGAAGATTCAGAGATAAGATTGTGGGGAAAGAGAGTTTTTTAAAAGAGGACCACAGTAGGAAAGCGCAAATTAAGCGTGCGTATTATTAGATGGTATTCTGAAATAATGAGAATTAGTAGGAAAGCTCAGACCCTTGAAACATTTGTTCAAACAAATCTAAATGAAAATAAATTTTAGGAAAAAAATTGAAATCAAAATGCAATTTTCATGTAGAAAAGGACAGCATGGGAACAAGATGC
>OX387246.1:3052218-3109718 GCA_947562095.1 Branchellion lobata
ACACACGTGCACAACACAACACACGCGCACACTACAACACACGCACACAGCACAACACACGTATACAACACAACACACGCATACAACAAAACACACAACAACACACGCACACAACACAACACACGCGCGCACACACACAACACAACACAACACAACACAGCACACAACACACCATAACACACGCATACAACACAACACAACACACGCACACAATACAACACACGCACACAATACAACACACGCACACAACACAACACACGCACACAACACAACACACGCAAACAACACAACACAACACAAAACACAACACATAACGCAACACACGCACACAACACAAAGCACAACACATAACACAACACACGCACACAACACAACACACGCACACAACACAACACACGCACACAACACAACACACGCACACAACACAACACACAACAACACACGCACACAACACAACACAACACAAGCACACAACACAACACAACACACAACACACGCACACAACACACACACACACACACACACAGACCAAAGATTGACATAACAGCTTGAAGGAAAGTTTATGCCTATTTCGATAAAAGGTTTTTAATAAAACCCGGATAAAAAGCTACAAGATGGATAATCCTCAACAAACTTGCACTGGTTTTATAGGAAGTGCCTTCAGAAGGTGGATATTTTCATAACGGCCAGTCATACATCGCCCTTCAATGCTTAAAAAACAATAGTTCTCGGAAGGCTTTCAAAGGATTATCATGTATTTAATTTACAATAGAACAAATAAATACTTTTTTGTTGTTTGTGCGTTGATAAGAATATTTTTAAAATATGATGACGTCAGTAGTTCATTGTCGTTTTTCATGACCTACAACATCCCCCTCAATAAGTGATCCGTTACTTTTGATTGTTCAATGAAGGTGTCTTCGGAAGTAACGACATGGACGTCAGTTGGTCTCAAATTATTTATGGCTCATCCGCCGGAATAAAATGCTGTGAAAATAGTGTTAACATGAGTCACAATGTAGAAACCTTGAAAACTTCATATAAATTCGTATTATCTCATATTTCATAAAACAAAATGTCCAAATGAATGACTTCTTGCTGTTTTCTTGTTTCCAGGATGCCGAACCACATTTGTACCACTTTAAACCTTGAACATCAAAGCATAAGGCCTGAATCTTGAGACACATGGAATTGTAGATGTCCTTGGAACAAGTTCGCTCGATGATCAAGTCTAAATTTCAATCACAAGTTACAAAACAACAAGCCACATAGATTAGATTAGATTAGATTAGATTAGATTAGATTTGATTAGATTAGATTAGATTAGATTAGATTAGATTAGATTAGATTAGATTAGATTAGATTAGATTAGATTAGATTAGATTAGATTAGATTAGATTAGATTAGATTAGATTAGATTAGATTAGATTAGATTAGATTAGATTAGATTAGATTAGATTAGATTAGATTAGATTAGATTAGATTAGATTAGATTAGATTAGATTAGATTAGATTAGATTAGATTAGATTAGATTAGATTAGATTAGATTAGATTAGATTAGATTAGATTAGATTAGATTAGATTAGATTAGATTAGATTAGATTAGATTAGATTAGATTAGATTAGATTAGATTAGATTAGATTAGATTAGATTAGATTAGATTAGATTAGATTAGATTAGATTAGATTAGATTAGATTAGATTAGATTAGATTAGATTAGATTAGATTAGATTAGATTAGATTAGATTAGATTAGATTAGATTAGATTAGATTAGATTAGATTAGATTAGATTAGATTAGATTAGATTAGATTAGATTAGATTAGATTATGTAGTACCATGACTCCGGTGAAAATGGCAACAGCTCTGCCGCAGTAGGTGTGGGGGACGATGTCACCGTAGCCGACTGAGAAGAAGGTGATGGCGATCATCCACAGGGAGTTGAGGAAGTTGAGGTGTCTGGGATCGTGGTGGCTGAGTGGAGCAAGGTTGGGTGTTATCTTTGCAATGTTTTCCACTTTTCGTTGAGGTTTTAAATGGGTTTGTTTTTTCACCATTCGAATGATTCATCATGTATCGTTGTTGTATGAGTTAGTTGATTTATTTGATCGAATAACCCACTAAAAGACCAGGTTATCCTCACCAAAGTCATTGACAAAGACTATAAAACAACAACACTACCCGCCAATTACTTACAACCACACCATGCAGCACACAACAACACTACCCGCCAATTACTTACAACCACACCATGCAGCACACAACAACACTACCCGCCAATTACTTACAACCACACCATGCAGCACACAACAACACTACCCGCCAATTACTTACAACCACACCATGCAGCACACAACAACACCCACAACCCCACTACACAACACACTACACCACACCGCACCGCACTACAACACAAAACAACACCACACAGCACTACACAACACCCCAAAACCCTCCACCACATACACCACGACGCCACACTACCCACCATTCACAGACACGTAGAGTCCACGAGGTGAGGAGCCACACGGAGAGGATGAAGACGAGAAGGACGGTGCCTGGACAGATGGTCATGAGGGTTTTGAGCACGAACTTGACGTTGAAGTTGATGCGGTTGAGAGCTCCAATGCTGATGGCAGAGGCGTCTGTGAGTATTCTGCTCTGCAGCAGCATCACTCGACCAACCAGGTAGAAGCGTAGAAACATGGGAAAGGTGAGGAGGAGGTCTATTGATGTTTCCACCTAGTTTGGCCAAAGGTTCTTGTTACTCGTGAAACAGCATTGGAAACAAAACAAGGATTTTTATTAATTTTTCATAATTTAAACTACCCTTATCACGTCTCTGCACCCTCACCACTAACCTCAACACTACCACCAACAGCTTTATCAAAATATCCAACACCACTTCTACCAACACCACCACCACCACCACCACCACCACCACCACCACCACAACCACCACCACCACTATCACCACCACCACCACCACCACCTCCACCACAACTACCCCCATCTTCATCATCACCATAGCCACCAAAGCCACCACCACAACCATCATCATCACCACCATTCTCACCACCACATTTCAACCACTCCCATCTAAGCCACCCCACGTCTTACCTCATGCGGAATCTCCGATGGTTCGTCAGGGTGGTCAGCCACCGACACGGATTTCCACTTGAACTTCACGTCGATAGGCAGTGGATGTATGGAACACACCAACAACTCCACACATGCCTGCACCACCATAGGCCATGATACGGCCACCTTCCAGTCGTCAAGGCTGTTGTTGACAATGTACAACTGGGGTGTGGTTGCTATGTATTATGTGTGCGTCCATTGGAGTGGTTGTTCGAGAGGTGCTTTTGTCTGTGTAGTAATAAGTAGAGTGGTTGTTTGAGTAGCAGTGAGTGGAGTGGTGACATAATTCCGGTTTGTACAAAGCTGTGAACAGTTTGTGTAAAATATGAATTGGTTTTTAGCATTGAAGAGTTTTCATAAGTTCTGTTTGTTGTCGGTTCGTGCTGGTTTGTGGTGTTCTCTATTGAATCGTTTGGTACCGAAATAATTTGTAATATTTTAAAATGAAGATGTGTGTGTGTGTGTGTGTGTGTGTGTGTGTGTGTGTGTGTGTGTGTGTGTGTGTGTGTGTGTGTGTGTGTGTGTGTGTGTGTGTGTGTGTATGTGCCTGTGTGTGTGTGCGTGAAAATAAAAAAAAACAAAGCTTGTGTGTGGAAGAGGGAGTGAAAGGAAGGGAGTTGGAAAGTGGTTGGAAAGAAGTGGAGTTATTATTATACTTTTCACGAGCATGGCACGTATATGTGGTGTTTTATTAGCTGTGACCAAATCTTCATAAATAAGCATAGAGACGAAAACAGAAAAGACGATATGGAAGGCTAACATGACCGACTTTTCATATTGCTTGGGTCCCTTCTTGTTCACCATGCATGTCACATTACACCTTCCTTCACTTCCGACTTTACGGACAACCCATGTAAAATGGATAAATAAGAGTTTGGAAAAATGTTCAGTTTTGTCATAATTCGCTCGAGGAATTATCAGTTTTTCTCTTTTTAAATGCTTTCCACTTTGAGTTTTTTTGAAAATATTTTTTTAGAGGATTTGAAAAGGAAGAAGTAAAGTGATATGAGCTTTTTTGTCCGAAAAATAAACTTTTTTTATGGTAATTTTTTCGTTGTGAAATAAAACTTGTTTATAAAATATTCAAAGCAATGATTAAATGAAAACGGGTTTGAATTCTATAAAAATTAACTCGATTTTGTGAGTTTTTAATTTTTAATAAAAAATAAAAAATAAATGAAAAAACGAAAAAAACACCCGCAGTTGAAGTCTCAAAAAAAAAACGAAAAAATCAATGGAAATTCAAGAAGTGACAGAATCTCTTCCGAATGAATGCTCATCAAAAAAGAGCAATCAATATTGTCTACAACAATACAATACAATACAAACACGAATATTATCATAGTGGCATTAACCCCGTAGAGTTTCGAGTATACAACATCAGAATGAAACTTTCTAAACACTATTATTCAATGCCGGCCATGAGACAATTGAATAACTCAAGAGGAAGACTCGAAGAGTATATTTCAGGGAGGTAATCGACTTTTTCTTTCCTTATTTCCCTTCAGATCACGTGCAATAATCAAAAAAAGATTTTGTATTGTGGAATCTAAATCTACTTTTAGTATTGAATTTTTTCTTCAGACTGTTTATTTATTTTCACGAATTTTTTCAACTTTTTCCAGTTCACATTAATGATCTCCGTGCATACATAATTTACAGTAATCCTCATTGAAAGTCCATATCACTTCCATCCGCTCCCATTACGCAACTTTCCCATTATCACACTTTCAAAAACTCAACATTTTTATTTTTATTTTTCGCTATTTATTTGATAGTCCTTAGTTTTGTCTAAAGAGGATTTGACGAAGGAAACAGTGCACAATGCAGGCAACATTTTAGAGAAAATTTTCACTAGCCAGTGCAAGTTATGAGGCTTTTTTTGAAAATAATAGAACATATACGGGAATAATGATATTGTAATCAGCGTTACTTCATACTGAAGTTGTAGGAAGTGTTGTGTGGTGCGTCCTTTCCAGAGCTTCATGGTGGAAGTGAGGAGGAAAGCGATTGGGTTTGTACTTTCAAAAGTCAGTGGAAATATAATTTGAAAAAAAAATCAATTTCAAAAATTAATGTTTGGAAAAAATAGTAAAAATATTTTAAATTAAAAAGCGAAATTAACGGATGAAACGGCATTACACGTTTGAATAAAATATTTCTGAAATATTACAAATAAATGTAAATTTAAAAACAATGATAAGAAAAAATTCATGTAAAAAACACCAGAATCAAATGTTTGTGAACTGAAAAGCAACTTTAAAAAGTATAAAAATTATGTTAAACCTGACAGATGCATAAAGAGAGGGGTTAATACTGCGATGAAAATATGAGGTTATTTTTGTCGGAAAACTTTCTGTAAAAAATGAGAAGAAATGAAGTCAACCTGAGCCTGGAGACGATGGTAGAGGAGGATGAGGTGGAGGAGGATGAAGGTGGAGGTGCTTATGCAAGTTTTCAAGAAAAAGGAATACCTAGACGCCTGTGTGGTGGTGGTGGTTTTGAGGTTGGTGGTGGTGTTGAGGTTGGTGGTGGTGGTGGTGGTGGTGTTGAGGTTGGTGGTGGTGGTGGTGGTGTTGAGGTTGGTGGTGGTGGTGGTGGTGTTGAGGTTGGTGGTGGTGTTGAGGTTGGTGGTGGTGTTGAGGTTGGTGGTGGTGGTGTTGTTGAGGTTGGTGGTGGTGTTGAGGTTGGTGGTGGTGGTGGTGTTGAGGTTGGTGGTGGTGGTGTTGTTGAGGTTGGTGGTGGTGGTGGTGTTGAGGTTGGTGGTGGTGGTGGTGGTGGTGTTGAGGTTGGTGGTGGTGGTGGTGGTGTTGAGGTTGGTGGTGGTGGTGGTGGTGTTGAGGTTGGTGGTGGTGGTGGTGGTGTTGAGGTTGGTGGTGGTGGTGGTGTTGAGGTTGGTGGTGGTGTTGAGGTTGGTGGTGGTGGTGTTGTTGAGGTTGGTGGTGGTGTTGAGGTTGGTGGTGGTGGTGTTGAGGTTGGTGGTGGTGGTGGTGTTGAGGTTGGTGGGGGTGTTGAGGTTGGTGGTGGTGGTGGTGTTGAGGTTGGTGGTGGTGGTGGTGTTGAGGTTGGTGGTGGTGTTGAGGTTGGTGGTGGTGTTGAGGTTGGTGGTGGTGTTGAGGTTGGTGGTGGTGGTGTTGTTGAGGTTGGTGGTGGTGTTGAGGTTGGTGGTGGTGGTGTTGTTGAGGTTGGTGGTGGTGGTGGTGGTGGTGGTGGTGTTGAGGTTGGTGGTGGTGGTGGTGGTGTTGAGGTTGGTGGTGGTGGTGGTGGTGTTGAGGTTGGTGGTGGTGGTGGTGGTGGTGTTGAGGTTGGTGGTGGTGGTGGTGGTGTTGAGGTTGGTGGTGGTGGTGGTGGTGTTGAGGTTGGTGGTGGTGGTGGTGTTGAGGTTGGTGGTGGTGTTGAGGTTGGTGGTGGTGGTGTGGTTGAGGTTGGTGGTGGTGTTGAGGTTGGTGGTGGTGGTGTTGAGGTTGGTGGTGGTGGTGGTGTTGAGGTTGGTGGGGGTGTTGAGGTTGGTGGTGGTGGTGGTGTTGAGGTTGGTGGTGGTGGTGGTGTTGAGGTTGGTGGTGGTGGTGGTGGTGGTGGTGGTGGTGGTGGTGGTGGTGGTGGTGGTGGTGGTGGTGGTGGTGGTGTTGAAGTTGGCGTTGTTAAAGTTGGTGTTAATGGTGATAGTGTTCGAAACTGCAAACCATTTTCGATTTTTGAAAATTTGGAGCAAGTTACAGCGACCACGGATGATGTTGTCGGTTGCAGTTGATTGAAGAGCCGATGGTTAATGGTGGACACTCGAGAGGGCGACAGGCCATGATTGATGGAAGTACTCCTAAATTGATCAAAAAATCCATTTGCCAGAACGTGTTCAAGCCGGTGCTTGAAGGGTTTTTCTTGAAGGGGGGTGTGAGTCACCGAGCCAAAAGATCAAATATCAAGTAGAATCTAGTTTGAGTGCCAATCTTTCACGCTTGTTGGAAATGTCACGCGGTTATTTATTTTATAACGAATTTTTCATTTTCGAGTCGTGCATTTCCAAGTGGCAGCCTAAAAAGTGCCACACTTGCGGCAGCAGATGAGAACCCTTGGAGTCTTTTATGAGCTCGTCTGCAAAGCGCCTTTTCAGACGGCTAAGTTCACCTTCCGTAATCAACATCCTCATTCACTTTGTCTTGTCGGTGTTCCTTCCATAAGTTTTTCCACCATTAATTCGTTCCTCTTGAGCATTCAAGCCTCCTTTGCTATTTGCTTTCTCGTTTTTAGACATGCGATTTTTTTGTATAATTTTTTTTTCACATATTTTTTTTACAGCGATTCTGTTGCTTCTAAAAGTAGCATCCACTTTTGTTGAAGGTTTCCGATAACGCAAGAGTTTCCCGAGGGAAAAATATTTTAAAGGCGAATTAAAAAGTTTCCGAATCCGAAGTTAGAATTGAAAGTTTACTAGTGGTTCATTTTTCCAGAAAAAATCCATTAAAGAATCTATCGTTATTTTATAAAGGAATTTTTGTTTATCACACTTCAACATGTCCATAAACGTTCTATAGAAATCGAATGATGAAATTGTGCAAATTCATAAAATGGGCATTAATCCGCTAGTTTCTGTCGCAGATAGATAAATTAGGTTGATTATCTAATATTATCTGTCACTGTTAAACTTGTTTTCAGATATTTTAATGAGGTGTTCAGGCCATTTTGTTGAAGGACTCCTTGCGGGAGTTTGCGTTGAAAAAGTGAAAGTTCCTTAATGATGATCACACTCAATTTCCAGCAAGGCATCAATCTCACAACATCGATATTTTTAATGAAGAGGGATAAAAATAGCATAAAAGGTACAGGCATCTCTCGAAACTAATTTTGAATAATTTTCTTGTGATCTTGACATTCATTCATTAATGAGCTCACTGCTGATTGGTGGCTTCGCGCCTATGAAGATAATAGAGCCGTTCATGGTGATTAATTCTGCACTCTGGCGACGGCGGCGATCGATAATGCAGCTCAAAATCTCTTTGTGACAACAAGGATCGTATTGAATGAAATAAAGCCTTAAAAAAAATTTTTCAGAAGTTTTTAAAAAGTCTAAAAAAGCCTAAACTGGGGTTTTGGAGCAGACGCAAGAAAAAAAGAGGGAACACGCGGAGTAGGCAGGCCACGTATGGCGAGAGAGCGATGGAAGCAGCGGATGTAATCATTCAATTATTCCCATATGCCCTTCAAGGAACGTTTGCACACGGAAGACACGTTTTTCCAGTAATGTGCCCTCGACCGATAAATTGCCTATCGAAATCTGCTCTTTCCACATGGCTTTTCATTTTTTTCTATTCAGGTTGGGAATCTTTGTGTTAGGCTGGTCTTGACGAGGCCACGTGATAAGATTTTTCACCCATTTAATGTTCAAAATAAAGCTCAGTTATTCGTAATTGAAACAAAACATAAAAGTCGCCTTTATCAGAGTTTGAACCACTCAACTTCTTAAATAAATAAACCACGTGCTATGTAATCCACTGGGTGCAGCAGTTTGAGCACCATGGCCGCTGGAAGGTTTCTTTCATAATTGACTATAAAATGATGATATTAAAAGAAAGTGCGACGGTGTTGTTGGAGGATTGGAAAAATGTCGTAAAAAGTTTTGCTGCTTGAGAAATACTGATTTAAAACATTAAAACCTTAAAAACTATGTTTTGGCTGGAATATTTGAACATACTTTGGATCTCTCTGAACAGTGTTGAGCAGCGCTTTGAGTAGATATGATTGAATTATTTCAGTTCTTTTCAAGCATGTTTTGAAACCTCTCATCAACTGAAACCAATCGATTTATCAACCTTCTGACCACAAGTTGGCTTTGGTACTCTGAAGTTGAAGGCACTATATTAACACTCGTCGTTGTAATTGCATTGTATTTTGATGAAAAGTACAAGATATCTTATAATTTCAACATATCCAGCGTTTTTCGAGATTTGAAGAGGATTATTCTGGCCTATTTTGCTTCACCTCCATACAACAACACGCACGGATAATCGAAGCTGAATCGAAGTTAAAAACGATGGAAAAGAAGAGCTTGGAGCGTTAGAATCAAACCAACAGCTGTTTCATGCTTCAATTTTTGCCTCTGGAAAATTTATTCGATTAATTTGTTGTTAAATCGATTGTTTCCAATGGCCATTGGTAACATTAATACCTTTTATTGCTAGCGTGTCAAGAGCATCTCAAATACGCCGTATTTGTCTCATTAATATTTACTGTGCACGATCTGTGCACTCCCCACGGAACGCCTTTTGGCGTACATCAATTTATTTCTAATCACTTTTTGTCCTCCGGTCTTATCTATCCTCGAATCTCGCCAATCTATTTCTGGATGGGTGTTGTTTTGTGTGTGTGTGTGTTTTTGTGTGTTTCGTGCGCTTGAGAGTATTTTTTTCTTTGTGTGTGTGTGTGTGTGTGTGTGTGTGTGTTTGTGTGTGTTTGTGTGTGTGTGTGTGTGTGTGTGTGTGTGTGTGTGTGTGTGTGTGTGTGTGTGTGTGTGTGTGTGTGTGCGTGTGTGTTTGTGTGCGTGCGTGCGTGCGACTGAGCGGGTGTTCACGTATGTATGTACGTGCTTGCATGTACTCACAATATTCTTGCTTTTTCATGCTTCAGTGTTTTACGAAGAAGCTCAGTCAATCTTTATTTTATTTCTTTCTAAACATTTTTTTGTGGTAACCGAAGGCTTTACTTCTTTAAGAAAACGTTTTTGAGATGTCTTCCAATTAAGAAAACGGTCTTCTTCTACTTCCAGCTGCTACGTGACGTCATCCAAAGAGATCCAAAGACTTTCTGAGTCATGAGGTTGCGTGAAAAGGCCAAGTAAATTTGGAATTTGTCAAATTAATTGAGCCCCTCTGCGTGAGTTAATGCCAATTTGTAGTAGAAGCAACTTGATGGTCTCTTAAGCTATCACCGAGTTTCCTTTGATGCCCAAGCTCTTTGTTTTTATTTGTTGCTGGAATACAAAAGATACAAAAAATGACGGAAATACAACAAAAGATTGGACAGATTGGTTTTGTTGTCTTTCAAAGCTCAAGTTACACCGATGTGAAATATCCCAGACAAACAATAGAAGAGGATTGTGTCAGGCTTTATTGACTGAGAGCCTTGTTTAATAACTGTGAGAGGGGTCTTTTTAATAATACGAAGAGGTGTCATCTGGATAAATGCATACTTGGCCGGCCGTTTCCAACGCTTCAGCAAATTAAAAAATTATTGAAATATCTTTATTCTACTATTTATTGTTAAAATGCCTATTTAATTTATCAGTTTTATAAATAATTCTCCTTTTATTCGATTTTTAAATGTCATCCTTTTGACGCATACTGTTTCGTCTGACCACAACTGCCAATCTAGCCGTGAGTTGTTTTAATCCGTCGTCAGATGGGATCGCCATGAGGCATTGGGCTGAAATATTATATAATTTTATACAGAAAAAGATACTTGCATACAGAAAATGATGCATGTCACTAGCTCGAGAGTTATTAAGCACCCAGAATAACAAGGTCTTGTTATGATTCATAATAATTATTTTCTCGACTTTTGAAGCGCTTAATTTAATTTCGTTTTAAAGATTCAAATGATTTGCATGAATTTGGAAAATCAACTAGGTTTTATTTGAGTATGGAAGGTTTGTAAATTTAAAGAAATAAAACAATTTTTACGGGACCAAAGAACATTTTCACACTTTTTAGGTGGCAAAAATGGTAAGATTTTTAACAAACACTCCCCTTCAAAACCACCAGAGTTTTTATTTTAAATTGAAAAAAAACTTTTTTGAATGAATCTCAAAACTGCCCAAAGTTATTTTGAGTCAGGGATTTGGCAGATAAAAGCAAAGTATTGAGTTTAGAGAGCCAAAGTTGTGAGAAGATTAATCAAAAATGTGTAATAACATACCCATTAAACTTCTCATAGTTGAAACTGTTGTGCGAATCTTTGGAGTGCGCATTATAAAAAAGATATTAAAGTTCTATTGAACTTAATATTAGCTTCCAAACAAAACGCGTCTGACTGGGCGCCTTTCGTTTGCTTTTATGCGGCTTCGAAGTTGTTGCTAATGTTCCAGAGTTGAGAATTTGGGCATTTAAAAGGCATTGTGATGGTGAATGAAGGAAGAATGGAGGAAGAATGAAAGAAGAATGAAAGAAGAATGAAGGAAAAATGAAGGAAGAATGAAAGAAGAATGAAAAAAGAATGAAGGAAGAATGAAGGAAGAATGAAAAAAGAATGAAGGAAGAATGAAGGAAGAATGAAGGAAGAATGAAGGAAGAATGAAAAAAGAATGAAGGAAGAATGAAGGAAGAATGAAAAAAGAATGAAGGAAGAATGAAGGAAAAATGAAGGAAGAATGAAAGAAGAATGAAGGAAGAATGAAGGAAGAATGAAGGAAGAATGAAGGAAGAATGAAGGAAGAATGAAGGAAGAATGAAGGAAGAATGAAGAAAGAATGAAGGAAGAATGAAGGAAGAATGAAGGAAGAATGAAGGAAGAATGAAGGAAGAATGAAAGAAGAATGGAGGAAGAATGAAGAAAGAAAGAAGGAAGAATGGATAAACAAACATCAGAGTTCTGCCATGTACACATCTTAATCTTAAACAGCATTCATTATTATACAACGAACTTTTAAACTATAATTATTTATTAAATCATAATTATATATGTAACTATAATTATATATTGAACTATAATTATATAATAAATTAAAATGAATCAATAAACGGAAAAAAACTATAAATTGAACTAAACTATAAATTGAACAACTCTATAAGTTGAACAGCTATGTAACACCGAACAACACTAAGTTATATTACAATTCGGGCTTCATCAATCTTCTACATCTCAAATAGTCATTTTTTTGCCTTCACTTTATCATGTGTTGTCCAAGACAACTAAAAAAACCTAATCAGCAGCTCCAGTAATTATGGCCAGTTTGTTTTCGGATAGTAGTAGTAGTAGTACTAGTAGTAGTAGTAGTAGTAGTAGTAGTAGTAGTAGTAGTAGTAGTAGTAGTAGTAGTAGTAGTAGTAGTAGTAGTAGTAGTAGTAGTAGTAGTAGTAGTAGTAGTAGTAGTAGTAGTAGTAGTAGTAGTAGTAGTAGTAGTAGTAGTAGTAGTAGTAGTAGTAGTAGTAGTAGTAGTAGTAGTAGTAGTAGTACTAGTAGTAGTAGTAGTAGTAGTAGTAGTAGTAGTAGTAGTAGTAGTAGTAGTAGTAGTAGTAGTAGTAGTAGTAGTAGTAGTAGTAGTAGTAGTAGTAGTAGTAGTAGTAGTAGTAGTAGTAGTAGTAGTAGTAGTAGTAGTAGTAGTAGTAGTAGTAGTAGTAGTAGTAGTAGTAGTAGTAGTAGTAGTAGTAGTAGTAGTAGTAGTAGTAGTAGTAGTAGTAGTAGTAGTAGTAGTAGTAGTAGTAGTAGTAGTAGTAGTAGTAGTAGTAGTAGTAGTAGTAGTAGTAGTAGTAGTAGTAGTAGTAGTAGTAGTAGTAGTAGTAGTAGTAGTAGTAGTAGTAGTAGTAGTAGTAGTAGTAGTAGTAGTAGTAGTAGTAGTAGTAGTAGTAGTAGTAGTAGTAGTAGTAGTAGTAGTAGTAGTAGTAGTAGTAGTAGTAGTAGTAGTAGTAGTAGTAGTAGTAGTAGTAGTAGTAGTAGTAGTAGTAGTAGTAGTAGTAGTAGTAGTAGTAGTAGTAGTAGTAGTAGTGTTGTTTTAGGCATTGTGGATGTAGTTGTTGTTACACCCTGGAACAATCTAAAAAATGTGAAGGTTTGAGAATCATTGGAGCTGATGTCCTCACGCTGAGCACCTTCGTAATCACACTCAATCGTGGTAGTTGCTTCTGAAAAGTTAAAGAGCCGCTCACACACCATCAACCTTAAAACAACATGGAAGTAAACATGGAAGCAGGCATGGAAGACTGGAATACAATACAATACAATACAATACAATACAATACAATACAATACAATACAATACAATAAAATACAATACAATACAATACAATACAAACACGAATATCATCATAGTGGCATTTACCCCGTAGAGTTTCGAGGCCACTGGAAACTGGAAGTTATTTGCGAAATGTAATTAAGTAAGAATTTTTCGACACGAAACAATGGTGTTTCCGGCTTCATTGTGTGCGAGAGGATTCCCAGAAACACTAAAGCGACCATTCATTAAGACTCCCATTTACAAAGAAGTTCCTTTTCACCACATTAAGTGCCAAATCGGCAAAAGCGTGTGAGAATTGTTAATCGGAATATGCTAAAAATACAATCCAAAATTGGTTTCAAAAATGTGTTTTGGTACTTATAAATTTTTGGAAGCTAAGTTTCATACAAGTCTTTCAAGAAAACAAAATCTGATTTTTTTGGAAATAAAAAAAATAAAATGAGTCGATGGATCGGTTGAGCGTTATAGACATGTCGCTAATCACTTTGTCAAATAAATTCGCCAATTATAGCCGAAAGCTGAGTTATCTTTGAAATTTAGCGCAACTGTGTGAGTCAAACATTCCTATTACGGCATCATCATTGGACGACATCAGAGCTTTCAATTAGGATTGTTACTTTCTGAGGTATGTGACAAAACAGCCGAACTATTCCGAGCTAACCTCTCCAAAAATTAAAAAAAAAAAGACTGAATGTTTCATGGTCAATAATGTAAAAATGACTATTCTTTGGAATGGTTTCAAATGCCTTTTGCATTAAAATGTAAACTTAACGACTTTTTGAATAAATACGATGATGAAACAGAGATTCAGGCAAACGTTGTTGTTTCATCAACAATTTTGTTTATGCGCACTGACTGAACAATGAACAAGTTGCCGTGGAAAGAGATTTGAATAAAAAAATAAGTGTCTTTCAAGCTTCAAAAATCTTTTGAAAGATTAAAGAGTATAAACCTTGTCGCTTCAGTACGTGGTGGTAGAAAATGGATTCGTAAGAGGTGTGGAATGGGATTTAAGCGAGCCACGTGGAAAATTCAATAAAAAGCTATCTTCCAAGATTGCGAAGCACTCAAGTGCCATAAAGATTCCTCCTTCTTCCATCCCCAGGCGTTTTGAAAGCAGTCCCCACATCGCATTTTCTTTCTTTTTTTTCAATTTGTAAACCCTTGCTCAAAAAATCAATGGAACTTTCACTGTTTTCGGGATATCCAATTTTGAGTTCATTCGATCCATCCCTCGAGGGCGTTTCCATTGTGGAATGATGCCTAAATGTTTGAGAGCAAATACTCACTGTGAGCAGACTCTAAGGCCACTAAGCATGGACTGCCACACTCAATCTTATGAAAAAATTCAAACTTGAATAAACTTTCTAATAGGACCAGCAAAAGTTAATTTTCTTGGAGTGTTTTTATTGCATTTTGGTTTTTTTCTTACAACAAAGTAAATTACTTTTAAGACGCTGTTTACACACCTGCATCTTGAAATACTTCAAGCTCTTTCGTTCTCCATTACCTAATCCATGAGACCCCGTGAATTGTTCTAGTTCACTTTTTCTAAAACTGTTTTTTTCTTGCAAAAAAGATTGAAAAATAAAAAATGAACAAGAGCCACCAGATGTTCTTGATTATTTTTTCAAAAAATTATTGTGAAAACGAAAAATGAAAAGCATGTTAAACTGGCGATCGACTCAAGGCCTGTGGGATTCATGGGGGTTGTTCTTGTCTTTCTGCCATCATGCTCGGCGCATCAAACGAACACCACAACTGTGTCACTCAGCGACAATAAAACGGTTCATTAGTCTGTTCTTATTCACTTATCTTTTCATTCATATGCCTTCCACTTCCTCCTCCCACCCATCTCTTCCCGAACAAACATTCGTGCCAGTAAGCTTCAGAACAAACGACCTTGACAATATCAACATCCCTGCCTCTCAAGGTCACGCTGAAGCAACCATGTTCCAAGTTTCACACAAGCCTAAAAATCCTTCCGAACATCAGTTCAAAAACATTTAATGTTTCTAATCTAATCTTATCAAATCAAATCATTTATATAGCGCTGATTCCATACTAGTTTCCTTTTAAACAAGTATTAGCAGCAGAAAGAGTATTAGTAGAAACGAAAGCCAAAGAGTTCGTGGCATTGAGTTCTTTCCGGTTTCCATTTCAGACAGATGCTCATAATGACCATTTCCAACTGCTTCTCACGGATAAGACGTCGAATGAAGCCCATAAGGAGCACCTCGCTTGGGGAAAAGTCATAAATGTCGCATTGCTGAATCTCTATATCAGCCTCACGCTTTCAAGCTGATGATCATCATTACGAACCCGGCCAAGCCGCCTGTGAGGCAGAAAATGTGATTCCTGAAATAAATGGAAAAAAAGACTACAAAATTAAGATATATAGCAAATAAAAACCATATAATGTGCATAAAATATGTTGAATTAATGAAAAAAGGAAAAAGGAAACAGCCAGGAATGTGCTTATATAAGCGATGACAGTTTTCTTTTTGTTCTAATGATGCGCTATAATGACAATGCTGATTACCGCTGAATTATGTGAAGTTGAAAAAATTGGTTGCGGTTGTTATACGACTTTGTAGCTACAAAACAAAAAAAATTTTCACTGTTTTTGGATCAAAATGCGCACTGATGGAAGAACTGGGCAGCGTTCATTATTCTTTAGTCTTCAGAAATTTTAGTCTTCTACTAATTGGAATCTTTCGAAGTAACTGCACGACACTGCTTGGTGGAACATCTTTTACCAACTAATCGAATCTAAGCTGATTGAAACCATTGTACGCGCTGATTGTTCAGAAAAATCTGGAAGTTAGATTTTTTCAATTAGTCCGGAATTATTGCGTGCAGTGGCCGTCCGTGGTTACACGAAGCCTCCAGGCCTGCTGCTCGCTGAGAAACATACAATGAAAAGAGAACCTTTATTAAATTAATTTTAATCGAAACAATCTCTCAGACGTAATTGTGGAAGTTCACTTTTGTGGTGACTGCTTCCAAGGGTTCCTGAGTGTAGCCGACAAAACTTGGAATTGAAATTAAATTTTTGATAATTGAAGCGTGGAAAAACAAATAAAAAAATTTTCTTGTGGAAAAATGAATAAAAAAAATTTTGTGGAAAAATTAATTAAAATGTCAAAGAGAAAAGACATCCATCAAAATGTGGATCGAGTGGTCGGTGATGGACGCTGATCCGTGTTTGAGCTGTTGACGATAAAAACTTTCAATTTTTTGCTGTCGTCCGAAACGTCCACACTTTCCTGGAATTATCGCAAAGATCCGTTCAAATAATTATCCGGAAAATTATTCAAATAATTATCCGGAAAATTATTCAAATAATTATCCGGAAAATTATTCAAATAATTATCCGGAAAATTATTCAAATAATTATTTCAAAAATTATTTTTGAAGTTATTTAATAATTATTTTTAAAATTATTTAATAATTTTTTTTTAAATAATTTTTAAACTGTTGTGGTCTTGGAACTCTACGGGGTTAGTGCCACTATGCTAATATTCGTATTTGTATTGTATTGTATCGTTTTGTTTTGTTTGAAAAATGGTTTCAAATTTTTTAAAATTCTTTTTTAAAAAAAAAACTTTCAGAATATATATTTTTTTTTCTTCCTTTTTCGTTGTCCGTTTTGATATTTTTTGTCTTTGCACTCTTCATCTTAATGAAACGTTCCAATACTTTCAGCTCTGCACTTTTTATCCTGTCTTTTCTTTCTCATCTCCTCCTCGCTTTCATTACTCTTTTCAGTGACTTTTATATTTCAGTTTTATTTGGTATTTAATTAAATCTTTCAAACCATTTTCATTACTGATCGGCTACCTTATTATAATCTCATCACCACCACTTTCAACTGTTCATTTGAAGACTTTGAATTATTTCTTCAACCCCACAAAACCAACATTAGCCCACCTCACCCAACTCTCACATATTTATTTACAGCTTCTAACAAAATCACTATAGATCATGTTGAATTTATTTCAAAAGTTTGTTTTTAGAATTATTATTATTATTCATTTTTATTATTATTATTCATTTTTATTATTATTCTTCATTTTTATTATTATTATTTATTTTTATTATTATTATTCATTTTTATTATTATTAATCATTTTTATTATTATTCTTCATTTTTATTATTATTCTTCATTTTTATTATTATTCTTCATTTTTATTATTATTCTTCATTTTTATTATTATTCTTCATTTTTATTATTCCGAGTTGGGATATTATTTTCCGATTGTTTGAATATTATTAAAAAAACATTTGATATGATGTTTCGAAAAGTTGGATGAACTTTCTTGAATTTTCTTTTAAATAAATTTTGAAATTATTTTTGAAATATGTAAAAAAAATGATAAGAAACGTGAATCAATACTCATATTACTAATCTAATCTAATCTAATTTAATCTAATCTAATATAATCATTTATATAGCGCTGGTTCCACACTGTTTAAGAACTAACTTTATTTTTTCGAAAGCTAACTCATCTAAAAAATGAAAAATATCAAAGACATCTTATAAAAATAGTTATTCTTTGTTACAAAAATGAAAAGTACTTTTCAAGGTATGAGAAGTTATCTATTGAATTATTCAAGAAGGAAGTTTATTTTGATGCTTCAGAACAAGTGTTTTTGTCACAGCCTACTTCTTGTTGAGTAGAGCCAGCACTTAAACGACTGTTTCACAAAGGTGTTTTTAAGTGTGCAACAAAAAGAGGTTTTCAAGGTTTGATGGTCAACATGAGTTTTTCTTTGCAGCCTCATATGGATACTTATCCTTGTTTGAAGGTAATTGTGCGAATGCCAATAGATGGTGATACAAGTCACAATAAAGGGTGAACAACAAAATACGAAAAAACTTAATTATAAATTCGGACCCGGACTATGTCGAACATTTGGAAGGCATTATGGACTGTTTGGAAGTGTTCGTGAGCTTACATGCTCTCGGAGAACATTTCTCGAAGCTGAGCGACTTGAGGTGTGGTAGTCAATAGTGGTGGTATTTACGAATTTAGAGAATTGAAGCACACAAACACGTGGAAGTGCAAAAACCACGACTGGAGTTTCATGCAATGAGCACTGTGCCAACACCTTTCTCTGCCTCTAACTGTCGCTTTTCAACACAATATGTTGCCACACTCCGTGTTCAAGAAATCCATCTTTAAATTTAATTCTCAAAGTCCCATTCAATAATTAATTTAACCTACTCTAATCTATATAATTATAATCATCATTACTTAATTAATTAATTAATTAATCATTCAATCAAGAAGATTGATAATGCCTCGTGCCACCATGGGGAGATAGACCTGATGAGGTGTCTTCAGCAAGAAAAGGTTTAGGCATATTATGAAGTCTACGTGGCGTTCTCAGCACTGCGATATTTAACGGTGCAATTTGTACATATAATAAAGATCAAGGGAGCGTTTGAATGTTTTCAAATTGCAAGGAGCAACACTGTCAACATAACCAAACCTTCAAAATGCACTCGTCTGAAGGGAACTAAAAGGGATCTTTCTCAACACTTTTATTCCATTAACATTGACATCAACTGTTTGCAATACAGCATTCCGAATCAATACACACTTTTGTATAATTATTAAACTATTGACGTTTCAGATGGGCTTTTTCTGATGTTAGGAAAAAACTTTTGAAAAAATACACGTGCTGACGAGGAAAGAAAAACCGTTGGCTTCGCTTCGAATCCTTTTTGAGATCAACCATAAAGTTTTGCTTTTTCAGTCAACTTTTAAAAAGGCGATTTTTTTAATTACTTACGGAGTTGAATGTAAAAGTTTTTTGTGGTGCATGTTACGACCTTTCGTGACAAACTTCTCAAGATTCTTTCAATGCCATGGAGCACATAAGAATGACAATTAATCTGCAGGTCTGATCGGTGTTAATGTGATTTTCCGCAGAGAATTCTAATCATAATAAAGATGTTGATTTCTGTTTGAAACCTTTGTAAATCTTAGTTTCAATTTTTGTAAATTTCAGGTAAAACATTTGCGTAATTCATTACTAAAATTGGTGAATTCCAGTTTAAATATAACTGAATTCCAGTTTAAATATGAATGAATTCCAGTTTAAATATGAATGAATTCCAGTTTAAATATGAATTAATTCCAGTTTAAATATGAATGAATTCCAGTTTAAATATGAATGAAATCCAGTTTAAATATGAATGAATTCCAGTTTAAATACTTTTAAATACAGTTTAACTGAATTCCAGTTTAAATATGAATGAATTCCAGTTTAAGTATGAATGAATTCCAGTTTAAATATGAATGAATTCCAGTTTAAATATGAATGAATTCCAGTTTAAATATGAAGGAATTCCAGTTAAAATATGAATGAATTCCAGTTTAAATATAACTGAATTCCAGTTTAAATATGAATGAATTCCAGTTTAAATATGAATGAATTCCACTTTAAAATCTGTGAATTCCAGTTTGAATACATGTGAATTTTTGAGACGAAGCTCTGAAGGCACCTTGGAATAGACGTTGGCCATGCAGAGTTCCGTTTCGACGATCATGCAGACGATGCCGAAGAGGGCGGTGAGGAGACACAGGTTCGAGACGATTCTCCTTCGGTCGCTCAAGATCTTCCTCTCGCCCAGTCTGAAGCCTCCGCTGGAAATGGCCAGTGGCACGATGACGTGGTCGTTGTTGTTGTTTTTGTCGTCGTTGTTATTGTTGCCTGTTCTGGTGTGGCGTCTGTTGTGCAGAGAGCCTTCTTCACCAACCACATGGGTCGTTCTCGTGGTCTTGTTGCTCAACTCCGTAAGACTCTTGGCCTTTTTGGAGGTGGAGTTGACATGCGTGGGAGGTTGGTAGGAGTGTGCATAGTTGGCGCACTTTTTGTTCTTTTGTTTTATGGTACTTTCCTTTTTTTCGTGTTCACTGCACTCATCCAATATGTCTCTTTGTATTTCGTCTTCATTCATTTTATCACACTGAAAATCAGAAAAATAATAAACGTTAGTGTAACTGTTGTTGTTTTCGTCATTGTTTTCATTGTTTTTTATGGTGTTGTTGTTGTTATTGTTGTTGTTGTCATCGTCGTTGTTAATGTTGTTGTCATATGAACATAAAGGCGTGGTTTCTTTTGTAAGAAAAGTGGTTTGTTTGTTTTCTAACTGAGGCGTTGCAACGTCCAATCTATTCTGACTCTTCAAGCTTTTGATTTTTTTGAATTTTTGCATGTTAAATTTAAACTTTTGAAAAACCATTTTTTGCTTTTGTGTGTTTCCGTACTCACAAAAATTGGCTCCTTTGATTATTCTTTTGAAGCCTTCGTCGTCTGCAGACCCACCAAACTCTTGTAGGTCGTAACTACCCTGCAAGAACGAAGAATTACTTTTGAAAGGTGCGTGACTCTTCCAAGAATTGTCCTCCTCTACGTTGATCTTCTGGATCATTCGTTGGCAAGCAAATGCTTCCGTCAGTCCATCCTTCTTTTCTTGTTCTTCTTCGGCTTCGTGCTCTTCACTGTTGTCTTTTTCCATGCTTTGATTGCTATTGCCTGTTTCATTCGGGTTGAGTTCCAGTTTGTGTTTGGTTGATGAAGCATGAACAGGTATTCCAGCTTTTATAGATGTTTTGTATAAAAAGGTTCCAGTCAAATGCTTATACTTCATCATTTCGACTCTGGGAGAAAAATTTGCTGAAGTGTTCGGCCTGTAAGCTGTTTGTTTTTCTGATAGTTCAGTTTTGGTTTTTGTATTTTCGTTTTTATTGTTAATTTCTTCGTTTTTCTCTTGTTTCTCACCATTGAAAATTATCGTCTGTTGCTTCTTGGATGGATCTGAGTGAGGGGCTTGGAGTGATTCGGCAATCAGTTTGATTCTCTCAATGAATATTTCATACGGAAAGTGACAATGTCGAAAAACTGGATTACATTTGGAGGAAGAACAACTTGTTAACTGGGATCTATGAAAATGAAAACAATAATGGTAATGAAAACGATGACAATGTTGACGATGGAGGCAATGATGATGACGATGAAGACGATGATGATGACGATGAAGACGAGGATGATGACGATGAAGACGAGGATGATGACGATGAAGACGAGGATGATAACGATGAAATTGTTGATGACAGAAACAAAAATGGTGATGTAGAAAGCAAGAACGGAAGCTCCGATTTTGAAGTTCTAAAGGGAAGAGGCGAGAAAGAAAGCCTGAAGACTGTGCCGAGAGACGATTATGTCTACGCTGGAGACCTCTCGGCTGATTATAATTTCCATCACGCATTTTGAATGCTGTTGTCGCCCTGGTCGTATTGCATGAGAACTTGTTTCTGCCTCATGTGTCAGCTGAGACTTTTGACTTGTTTGAGCCGTATTTTTTCAACTAATTGTAGCTCAGTCGATTTCCAGGACATTCCATTTTCGAGCTGATTCCGTAGCTTTTTGCTTATTGAGAGATCTTCTTTTATTTTATTTAATCAAATTGAAAATAAAACTATGGGTTTTTCAAAGTGTTCCAAGAGAAGCAGCTTTTGTGAATCCCAAATTTAGTTTTTACATTCTATTTCCAAAACGATGCTTCCAGTGAGAACATTCAATATCTATTCCCAATCCGTTTCATACTTATTCAAACTCACTACTCGCATATTAAAAATTAGTCGCAAAAGCACTATCCAATACTGCCAAACACTTGCTAACGCTCACAAGCACCAAAAATCCATGAATGTTTCCAAGCTTTTGTTAATTTTTGATATTGAACATAAGCAAAACAAACCGATTCAATCATTTTTTAAAAATTATTCAGAAAAATATTTTTTTAAAGTGAGCTTTTTTCAAGAAGGCCAAAACCTCGAGTTTTACCCATGTTCCGCATACACTTCAGCCTTGATTCTCTCTTATATGAATCCGCTTGTTCGCGTGCGTCATTGTGGTGTGTCTTTGTCGTTTTCCCGAAATTATTTTAATAAGTAAAACATTTTTATTTAAAATTTTTTGTTTAAACTTTCAAATTTTATTTAAACCGTGGTTTTTATATGTAGTAGCTTATTTTTGGTCCGCTTGTTAAGAACACTTGTGGGTTTATATCGGAAACTTTGTAATATCTTGGTTATCATAAGCTACTTTATATTTTTTCAATATTATCTATGATTGATTAATGATAACTAAAGGCTATTGATAATTATTTTTGTTTTTGGTACACGTGCCCACAAGGCTTGGGGAATAATCTTTATCTAGCTTCTAAGTAGCTTAGTCGCAATCTAACCTCTTGAACAATAACAATGAAAGATCATTTTGAAAGCGCCAAGGTGAGAATTCAAAGTTAATGAGGTGAAAGTTTTAATTCTGAAACAAAGTTAAAGTACAATAGTGTCTATGTTCAATGTTGTTTTATAGGAAATCAATATTACAAAAGTTTGAATATAACTTTTTGTTATTAAAGAAAAAATGTCGTTTGACAAGTGGCAGTGTTTTTGGTTGCTAATGTTGGCGTCAGGCTGACTTGAATAAGGATGGAGGTAAACCTTCCAGCTCTAGTTCCATTGTTCAAAGACAAAGCTTCTTCTGTCAAATATTCTCTCTAGCCCTTGATTCAAAATCACCAACCAAATATTCATTTAATTATAAGCCATTCAACTCTTTGAAGTAAAAACACAAAAAAAATCGTTACCAAACTGCCTGTTTATTAAAACAAGCTTTGAATGCAACCAACTCAAGTTACTTAATCTAATACAATCCAATCAGATTACTACGGTACAAACACCACTGAGGATCGCTCGTTGACGGCTCAACCACTTTCACTAATACTAAGACTCACTTCACGCCATTGAATTGTCAATGGTTTCTAAGCTTCCAAACTATCTATTGAGAATACTTTTGGTGAAACGGTTTTGCAGCAATTAGTGGTAGAAGGCATCTGGTCTTGAATATCTCTGCCGAAGGTTGTGAGATATTTTTTTAAAAGTTTCTAACAAAGATGAAAACGAAGACGTAGCGCTTAAAGCAGAGGCTGTATTCTAATCCAATCTGAAGCTCTAAAACCTTTTTGTCCAAAGAACATTTCTAAGGGACGATAAAACTAAATTGTTTTCATAAACATGTTGTATGGGAAGAACAGGACTTCAGAATCCGTCATAAAGATCATATGTAAGAAGATGAATAATTATAACAGAATTGAACTCAGCAATTCATATAATAATTTATACCCATTAACTTAATAACTCAAAGTAAAACTTTATATTATTTTTCTATGTTTAAAAAATTGTATAAAACTTTTAAAATGAAAAAAATGGAATGGATAGGTGAATGTGATGGATCTGAAAGAGACGTTAAATGTATGGTAAAAATAAGAAAATAAAAACAAAAATTTTAAAATTGCACCATAAATTGATGGAACAAAGGGAAGCATTTGCAAAGAAATATATTTTCAAAGAGTCAACCTTTTGAATACGAAAAAAATAAAAAGAAGGATGAGGTGTCACAATCAACCACTAACGGAAAAAAACTCAAAAAACCGTGTGTTTTGCTGTGTTCGCTGGCTGCATTTACGTTCACAGATGCATTTCACAATGACGATACTGCACACAGAATTTGTGTAAAAATCCGCGTTTGAGAGAGAGTGGGTGTTGTTGGAAAGCACAGTAGAGTTGTTTTAGTACGAGGACGTGCAGAAGAGCAGCCTCAGCAGATGCTGGTTTTTCTGGAAAATATTCTTGAAGACAGTTTCGACTATGTGGGAAACAATAAGTTGCAACTTCCGAAGGTAGGCAGAGAAATTTTTGTTAAAAACACACCTTCCATTCCTCTTTTTTCAATGTTTTTTCAAATTTTTTGAGCTTAAGTTTCATTTAATTTCTACTTTTTTCACGTCAGGAAATTCAACTGCTGTGAGGTGGGTTTCTAAGATACTCAAAACCTCGGCTTTCAAGTGAAAGCATTCAAGCTACTTGCATTTATCATCATCAAAAAACAAATCTTGAAGGTCAGGCAGTTACGCAAAAAACTTTGCTGCTTCGAAGCAATGCTAGTGTGCACATTCAACCTCATGGTTTCTGGCGGGAAGAAGACACCACTGAGGTTTGAGTCCATCTTCGAGGCTGTAGCCATGCAGGGTGCCTGCATCAGCTGGTTCCCTTCAAGAATGATCATTGGTATTTTCCACTGGTTCAAGAAGGAAGAACCAGATATTGTATTGACACAGAATGAAATGTGCATGAAGTATAGCTTGTAGAAAGTCAAGAATAACATGATGTCTTTTTCGACCACGCCCTTCAAACTCACAACCAACAAATACTGTAAAAAGGTCTCATTATTGAGCTCAAGACATTTTATGTACAAGCTATGATCGTTACTACAAAGAGCTTTGAAGTGTTTTTTTCATGAATTTTTTGTTTGAAATGAATTCCGACAAAGTCAAGCGTGGGTCGTGAGGCATGGGGGTGGAATGACGCTTCATGGAGGGAACCCTTGATTAACTCGCTTGTAGCTTGCATGATTGGCAAGTCCAAGAGGGATGGGTCTATGGCCTGGAGGTCTTTGATCCAGGCTTCAATGAGGTCATCATCCTCTTCTCTGTAGATTCTTCTTTCAGCATTGGTCCTCGTGAGCTGCAGGATGCATTGCACAAGCACCTGCCAAGAGGACGTCCACTGCTCTAGGAGGTCTGTAAAGCCCGAGGTGTCCAAGTAATTTTGCACTTCCTTGTCGAAGCTCTCCAGCAGGCTGTGTGGACCTCACTTGGTAGAAGGAAACAGGAGCAAAGGCCAATTTTTGTCCCATTGTGGTTTCGAAACTTTAGCGGGTTTATGCCACTATAACAATTTTATTTTTTGTATTGTATTGTATTGTTTTTTATAGTATAGTATTTCATTGTATTGTATTGTATTTCATAGTATGGTTTTGTATTGTATTGTATTGTATTGTATTGTATTGTATATTATTATATTGTATTGTATTGTATTGTATATTATTATTTTGTATTGTATTATATTGTATATTATTATATTGTATTGTATTGTATTGTATATTATTATTTTGTATTGTATTGTATTGTATATTATTATATTGTATTGTATTGTATTGTATTGTATCAGTCTCTCTGCCCAGTAGGCCCTTAAGATGTCGTAGGCACGTTCTGTGACTGAGATGGAAAGCACCATGGACCAGAAAGCCTATCTGTGAAACCACCTGTTTTGGAAGTTGTGAGGCGTGTAAGTGGTTGAAGAATAAAGAGCGGAATTTTTTCATCGAAGTTGATGTAGATTTTTTCCAAAAGAAATTTTTGATTCAGTCAACAGATGGCGTCATTTTCTGGATCTTCATTCACTAAACTCTCCACCCCAACAGGCACCGGTGTAGTGCCCAAGGAGAAGACCCGGGATTACCTGCTTTGTCCAACAGATAACCTTCGAAAATGAGTTTTCGTCATTGTTAACGCTTAAGCTTCCCAATCAAAATGTCTATAAACTTAATAGCTTCCTATTCTGCTTCAATCCCTTACAAGTGGCAAACTCTGAAGTTTGCGCCCATTTGTTTCTATAATGTGCCACTTCACCACCAGCTCAACACCACCAAAGTTGCGATTGGTTTTTTTTCCATGTATTGAGCTGGCTTCTGATAGACCGTTCTTAGCTCGGAGAAGTTCACTTTAAAGAACAAGGTCTCACAAGTCTTCAAACAACCTCGAGGTCAGGTGGAAGACTGGCCAACATGCAAGTGAGGGTTGAAAACCTTGTTCGGTTCTTGAGTCTGTAGAGACTGTTTTGCAAAAAAAGTTTAAGTTTCCCATGGGAGCGTTGTCGTTGTCTGTTTCATGAAGCAATTTCGTACTACGCTGTGAGGTTGGTTGGCAGCATGGGGAGTACGTTTGTACTGGCAATCTATTCAAAGCAGTACTTGTATGACGCGGTTGAATATTGTTCAAAATTCTTTGTTGCGAACTTTGCAAACAAAAGGTGTTTGAAGCGAAAATGAAATAAAAAAATTGAAAAATAATAAGTTTTAAATTTTTGAGGTTTATCAGTTTGACTGTCTAGTCAATTTTGCTTCAGTTTGAGTTGACTACTGCAACATCATGGTTTAATGCCACTATAGTAGACTTTGTATTTTTATCGTATTGTATGGTATTGTATTGTATTGTATTGTAGTGTATTTTATTGTATTGTATTGTATTGTATTGTATTGTATTGTATTGTAGTGTAGTGTATTGTATTTTATTGTATTGTATTGTATTGTATTGTATTGTATTGTATAGTATTGTATTGTATTGTATTGTATTGTATTGTATTGTATTGTATTGTATTGTATTGTATTGTATTGTATTGTATTTTATTGTATTGTATTGTATTGTATTGTATTGTATTGTATTGTATTGTATTGTATTGTATTGTATTGTTTTGTTTTGTTTTGTTTTGTTTTGTTTTGTTTTGTTTTGTTTTTTGTTTTGTTTTGTTTTGTTTTGTTTTTTATCGTATTGTATTGTATTTTATTGTATTGTATTGTATTGTGTTGTATTGTATTGTGTTGTATTGTATTGTATCGTATCATTATGATTTCTTCATTTGTCCTTTCCAGCCTCACAGCCTTACAGGGCTCATGGTAGCACTAGTCTTAGATAAAGGCTCTTCAAGCACTGGTGCCTTTCTCGTCCTACTTCTCACACCTTTGGGACTCACACCATTGGCACGTAAGACATGCGAATGAAAACCAAGAAGGACACTCGAGCAATGCTCACGCCACAGCAGCTAAACCATGGTTTGTTTCGTGTTTTCATCCAGTACAACTCCGTTCGTTATTTTAAGTGCTCAAACATGTGGTGTTGCCTGTCCACCAAACAATGCCTGGAGCTTTCTTGCTTGCACCTCAAGTGCTTGCCTCGAAACTTAAAAATCAAAATTTATTTTCTTTTATACGTTCAATATAAGTTAGCCATCTTTCGCATTTCATTTATCCATTTCATATCTTTACCATCTTAACTTTCTATTGATTGATAATTTCTAATGATTCGTCTCCAATAATCAACTTTAATCACCACCATGGAGGGCATCCAGCACCTTTCACGGGTTGTCTAAAACATCATCACACGTATTGTTAAGTCGTTGTTCCAAACAACGAATCTGAACCTACTGACTGCCTATAATTTGCAAATTTGCAACTCAACACTCTCACGTGACGTTATTTTAAAACAAAAATAAGAAAATCCAAAGATGGTGCATTGGAATACAATACGATATATACAATACTTTTAAGATCATTCGATAACTGAATTAGTCGGAACATGAGCCCGAATTATGAAAAAAAAAAAACATTAATTTTTATTTTAGAAAAAAAAATTAGTTTAATGATTGAAAATGTGTACTTTCAGAAGGAAAACGTAGTGGAATGATTGCAAAAAGGTATTTTTGGAGTGAACAAGTAGAATAATGGAAGGTTTGCGGAGGTGGATGTTAGTCATACAGTTCAGACAGTGTCCATCAATAGAGACGGCATACAATGGTTTAAATGGAACATTGCATCTGTGGTCGGATCAACGTCAACGTAAGAGTGTAAAAAAAACTGACCGCTTCTCCGCTTTCGAATTCGGCTCGTGGAAGTTTTGAAAGTTAATAATCAACTTTACAAAGTTATTCATTTTTGCAAAAAATCTTTTTCACATTTATTGAAGTTTTTTGTCTTCGAAATGAATTTGTATTCACAATTTATTTATTTAAAAAATCAATTCTTATTGCAACTGTAACTTCAAAAGTTGCAAATAAATGGTGAACTTCGAATGATGGATCGTGAAGCGTCTGAAAGCATTGTAAACCGGCTATTTAAAAACGGTGTTATTCAGTTCCGCCATGCAAATGTTCAAGCTGCACTTGATATGGAGACATTACAAATGCAACTTCGACACACGTTTTTCTACATCCATTCACATACATCCACATCCATTCAGCTTCCATCCCACACCATTTGCTTTATCATAGCTATAACCTCCTATTCCCATCCCCCCCAAGACGTTGCTCTCACTCATTCTCCGCCAATCACTGGCCATTGGGACCTTCGTAGGTTGGCTTTAAGGGTCTGTAGGAAGGTCTTTGATTACTCTTGTTCTCTTTGTGAGCTCTGCTCTTCCATTTGTCCACCATTTCCTTGGCCAGGTCTCGCTGCTGGAGGGGTTGCTTGGGTGAGTGGTGGCTTAGGTGGGTGATTTTTTGGGTGGGTGGTTGATTGATTGGATGGCTGGTTGATTGGATGGGTGGTTGGTTGGGTGGGTGGTTGGTTGATTAGATGGCTGTTTAATTGGATAGGAGGTTGGTTGGGTGGGTGGTTGGTTGGGTGGGTGGTTGCTTGAGCGGGTGGTTGCTTGAGTGGTTGGTTGGGGGGGTGGTTGCTTGGGTGGTTGGTTGATTGGATAGGTGGTTGGTTGGATGGGTGGTTGGTTGGGTGGGTGGTTGCTTGGGTGGGTGGTTGCTTGAGTGGTTGGTTGATTGGATAGGTGGTTGGTTGGGTGGGTGGTTGCTTGAGCGGGTGGTTGCTTGAGTGGTTGGTTGGGGGGGTGGTTGCTTGGGTGGTTGGTTGATTGGATAGGTGGTTGGTTGGATGGGTGGTTGGTTGGGTGGGTGGTTGCTTGGGTGGGTGGTTGCTTGAGTGGTTGGTTGATTGGATAGGTGGTTGGTTGGTTGGGTGGGTGGTTGGTTGATTGGATGGCTGTTTGATTGGATTGATGGTTGGTTGGGTGGGTGGTTGCTTAAGTGGGTGGTTGATTGGATAGGTGGTTGGATGGGGGGTGGTTGCTTGGGTGGGTGGTTGGTTGGGTGGTTGGTTGCTTGGGGGGTGGTTGCTTGAGTGGGTGGTTGGTTGGGGGGGTGGTTGCTTGGGTGGTTGGTTGGTTGGTTGATCGGATAGGTGATTGGTTGGTTGGGTGGTTAAATGTTTGGTTAAACGAGTGGTTGTTGGTTGGTTCAACAGTTGTTGGTTAGTTGAATGGTTGTTGGATGGTTTAATGGCTGTTGGGTGGTTGAATGGTTGTTGGGTGGTTGAATGATTGTTGGATGGTTGAATGGTTGTTGGGTGGTTGAACGAGTGGCTGGGTGGTCGAATGGTCGGTTGAAACTTTGCTCAAATGGTTGGTTGGTTTGATGGTTGAATGGTTGACTGAGCAGATGACAAAGTGGACACCATCCAAAATGTTTTCAAACTTCGTTTTCAAAACCTAGTGGTTTCACCATTCAAATGTTTTGGTGGAAACAGATTCACAACTAAAGTTAACTTTTGAAAAAACCTTATCCGAAACTGTTTCATATTCTGGTTTCTTGACGAAGTGAGGTGACTTGTGACTGCAAGCGTCTAAGTGGTCTATTGCGGAATCCACCTTCTTTTTTCGTTCAACTGAAGGTGGTGGATGCGTGAGACAAACTGCTAGAATAATTGATGAGGTTACAACTCACGTTGAAGTTTATATTTTCAATAATTTCCAGGTTAGCGAAAAAATTAATTGCTGAGAAGGATTTCTGATGGTTGAGCATGAAATAGCTTCAAACCCACACGCCCTCTTGAGGACCGATACAGTCATTAAGAAGCTGAAGCACACGAGGAAGAAATCTGCGTGTGATTGAGAAATTCAAGCAAACAAGCTTGCTAAAAAACCACACAATACTTCTTATATCATCATTTCCTTCACTGAGTTGCTGATACTCCGAGACATTAATCCACAAAGTAGCGGTTTATACAGGTACTCACAACCTCACAATCCATGCTCGACAGACTCTTTCATGATTGAAATGCATCAGCCTTCAGTGCCGTTTTTATTTCAAATTTCACCATCGCTATCATCCATCACTCACTATCACCACCACTCACTACCGCACACCATCCACTATCACCACCACTCACTACTGCACACCGTCCACTATCACCACCACTCACTACCACACACCATCCACTATCACCACCACTCACTACCACACACCATTCACTATCAATCTAACACACAATCTATTACACCATCCCCTCTCACCCATATCACCCACCACTGGTCATGAAGCCTCTATCTTTATTAACTCATTCACTGTGAAACCATTCACTACCAACCCACCTTTCCTGATTCACCCAAAACCAATTTTAAAAATTCCCATTTTGAAACACCCCCAAGTACAATCGCCATCCAACCACCATCACCATTGACTCACCACCAACCTTTGTGTTGGGCCACAAACTTAGCTCCATCCTTGACCACTTGGATGGCATCCATCTTCATTTTGAGCTTCCAAGACTGTATGATGCACAACATTGACTTCACCGCCGCGTTGTCCGGGTTTGCCACTACCTGCATTGAGGGTGGTGGTGTGGTGCTATGGAGGTGGTCTTGTGGTGGTATTGTGTTGTTGTGGTGTTGTGTTGTGGTGTTGTGTTGTGTTGTGGTGTTGTGTAGTAGTGGTGGTGTGGTGTTGTGGTGTTGTGTCGTAGTGGTGGTGGTGTTGTGTTGTGGTAGTGTTGTGTTGTTGTGGTGTTGTGTTGTGGTGCTGTGTCGTAGGGATCGTGTTGTGATGTTGTGTTGTAGTGGTGGTGTTGTGTTGTGGTGTTGTGTCGTAGTGGTAGTGTTGTGGTGTTGTGTTGTAGTGGTGGTGGTGTGTTGTGGTGGTGTGTTGTGGTGGTGTGTTGTGGTGGTGTGTTGTAGTGGTGTTGTGTTGGGGTGATGTTGTGGTGGTTCTATGGTGCAATTGTGTTGGTGTTGTAGTGGTGGTGTTGTAATAGTAGTGTGGTGGGGTAGTAGGAGTAGTGTGATGGTGTTGAGGTGATGTTGTAACAGTGGTGTTGTAGCACTGGTGGGATCGTGGTGGTGCATCCAGAAAGTTTTTCCATGGTGTTTGAAACTTCAATGACATTTATAACAACGTTTGTGATGGTGGCTAATAAGTGGAAGTTGAAGATAGATGGAGAAAGGGATTTGCAACAGTACAACGTGCCCAATAACTTAACCTAATCCCATCTAATTCGTTCTGATCCAATCCATCCTAATCTAATCCATTCCAGTCCAATCCACCCTAATCCAATCCATCCTAATCCAATCCATCCTAATCCAATCCATCCTAATCCAATCCATCCTAATCCAATCCATCCTAATCCAATCCATCCTAATCCAATCCATCCTAATCCAATCCATCCTAATCCAATCCATCCTAATCCAATCCATCCTAATCCAATCCATCCTAATCCAATCCATCCTGATCCAATCCATCCTAATCCAATCCATCCTAATCCAATCCATCCTAATCCAATCCATCCTAATCCAATCCATTCTAGTCCAATCCAATCGAATCCAATTTAATCTCAGAACTTTTGTACAACTTTGATCACATACTCTACAAGAGCAATGTCCCACGCTGGAGTACAGTGGGGAGACAACACGAGTTCTGTACAGCTACCTTGTTGCATTCTTCGATGCGTTTGAGAGTGACGATGTCTGCCTCTTTCACTTCCCACCACCATAACTCCCCGTCGTTGTATCTCTGAATATCATTGCGACCTCTGGTGACAAAGTAATTATTTCATTATTAGTAATGACTGAGATAATTTATATTACCTTTTCATTTATTAGAAAAAAACCATAGATAAAACTAAGATTGACAGAATAAAAGGTTCAGTTTTGATGGTTGCAACGTTTTTTCTTCAGAATTTTCTCTGTGCTACACATTTATAACAAAAGGACTTCTCGCAATAACTATAAATCTTTGTTAGTATCAAAATAAATGAACCCAAGTCCAACTTTTCAAAACCATTCCATTGGCCTGCAACTCTGAGTACATTGTAGAATCGGACAAACGCCAAAACATAAATTTTTTTTCCAATTTTTACATTCTCAGTTTTGGTAAATTTGTCTTCGTTCTTTTGTTTCACGCTTTTTTCTTTTTAAAATTTTGTAACTTGGAAATGTTTTCAATAGTTATTTTTAATTGTAAACTACTGTATACCTCTCAGTATTTTCTTGATGTACCTCAGACTCTTTCGTACTCCAACTGAGGTTTCATCGGTTTGTTTCTATGCCAATTTTAATTTTTTTTACACTGACTATTCGTAACCTTATGGTTTTTTGTTCAACACATCTGAGCCTGCGGCATAATGATTGGCCTGTTCCGTTGAAAAGTGTGATCGGGTGAGCCCAGGTCTGAGTTCTAAAAGCGGCAACTTAATTGAAATACAGATGCTTTCCTGGAGTGTCCAGTCTTCTTGTAGCTTACAGATTCCATGGTAGCGCTTTAGAACACAGTGCTAAAAGGCGTGTTACATATGTCTTGATTTGATTAAATAAGATAAGCTTCAGCGTCCGCCTGTATTCACTCGGACAAGGTCTATGAAAAAGAAGACAAACGCCAAGAAACTGACCCAAAGTATCCACGGGAGAGTCCGTAGTCGTACATGAAGTAGAGACCGGTGCTGGAGAGTTGCACGAGGATGGCCGAGAAGAGGATGCTTGCTGGTTCCATGCCTGCTGGAGCGGTATGTGCTCTTTTGGTGAGTAGAGGCTTAGGCTAATTTGATTTAAGTCAATCTAGCTGAACTTAATCAAATTTGATTCAAGCTAATCAAATTTGATTCAAGCTAATCAAATTTGATTCAAGCTAGTCTAATTTAATCTTATCTCATTTGATTTAATCTAATCTAAATCAATCTGATTATTTATAATCGAGTTGTAGTTAAGCTAATCTAGCCTGATTCAATTATAATCAAACCTAAACCCAAGTATTTTTATTGTGTTCAGCAAACACTGCTTCAAATTTCTATGCTGAGAACTGTTTGAACAACTTCTAAAAACCTTTTCAATTGGAAATTTACTCAAAGTATCTGTAATGCGCCTTTTTAAAAAAAATTCTCAAAAATGCATCGAATACTCAGCAAGGAAGGTTTCAGCGCTGGAAACAGAATGGAAAAAGTGCGCTATACAGGCCTTTCACATTCGATTCTAATCGTTGGGAAACAAAACTTCCGGTATATGAAAAGTGAACGGCGTTCATTCGTTTTTGAGGATTAGTTTAGGAGGGTGAGTTCTGGTTTGAGTTATAAAAGCGGCAACTCAGTTAAAGTACAGATGCCGTGCTAGAGTGTCCAGTCTTCTAGCAGCCCACAGAGATTAAAACCGCTTCCATGGGAGCGCCTTTAAACATAGTGCTAAAGGGCGCGTACAAATATTTTGATTAGATTAGATTAGAGTAGATTAGGGTTATACCACGATTAATATCAAAGTAACATTGCTGAGAAGGGTCAACATAACAATATTAAAAATAACCATAAAAAGAAATAAGCTATAATAATAATTATCATAATTATAATAATAACAATAATAATAAATTTGATGTTGAGATTTTGTCACACAAGCTTGCCTTCAGGTTTGGAGTGTTCCAAAACAACTGTTGTTACAAGGGTAGGAGTCTTCCGTGGTTATGAAAAAGATAGTAACTTTTATTAGTCTAGAGATTTTTTGCGATCCATGATAAGGACAAAAGTCATAAGCGTGATTTTTATTAGCAAACTTTGACGTGAAAAAGATGACGTCATAAATTAACTTTTTAAATGAAGATTTACATTTATTCCCTCTAAAATTCGATTACTTGAAGTTTTTTTTTTCATAAAATACCGGTTGAATGATTTCAAGCAATAATATTTAATAGAAATTAATCTTTTTCCAATTAATAATGATAACAAATAATGATAATGATTAATAATGATAACAAAGATGTTAAATGAAAGAAAGAATGAATGAATGAAAGAATGAATGTATGAATTAATAAATAACTGAATGAATGAATAAATGAATGAGTGAATGAAGATGAAAGATTTTATAGCGCACAGCTCACAAACTGGATTGCCTCAGGCGCTAAATAAAAAAATTAATAAACAAACTGAATGAAATTAAATAAATTTTCAAGGCTAACCTTGAATAGAGAACTCACATTATAAGTACAAATGTATTCCTGTTAGGCAAACTCTTATGGTATTTGATGTTTTAACTGCCACTGGCATGAGCAGGGAAGGGCTTTGGTGGGATGCATCCACTTCAGACAAGGGGAGTTCAACTTGGTGCTTCATTGGATGCCTTGGCGGTTTTAAATTAGGATTTTTTTCTTGTTTTTCTTTGTTTCTTTTTCTTGTTTTTTTAATTTTTTTTCTTGTTTTTTTTCATCTTTTTCATTTTTTTCTTTTTTTTTCTCCTTTCCATTTTTCTTCATTTTTTTATAGAATATGAATCTATTCAAACTATAACAGTATTCAAACCAATTCAATAAGGCGTTCACAAAATTTTTATCAACCAAAACATACATCAAAGTAGAAAGGTTGGCGCATTTCAACACCAGGCCGGTTCTTCGATGGCTCTTTCGGACTGAAAGTTGTAAGAGTGGAAACGGTTCTACTCAGAAATAATACATTCAAACATATGAAGACACGAAACTGATTTTCAGCATCATCTGAGTGTTGTTGTTTCTAAGCTTTGTTTTTGTTGTTTTGTGCCACTCTGCCAGCGGAAGTTGCACACAAGAAAGCAGCTGTAATTGTCGATGATGACGTAATCGTCGCATCAATACGAATGACTGGTATTTTTTTTATTTTTCACGTGAGTTCTCAAATTGGAAGTTATTTTTCTATTTTTGATTTTAAGAAAATGATTTTTTGAATGAAATGTCATTGAATAATGTTTAATGGATAAAATACAATGAAATAAAATACAATAAAATACAATACAGTACAATACAATACAATACAATACAATACAATACAATAAAATACAATACAGTACAATACAATACAATACAATACAATACAATACAATACAATACAATACATTAAAATATAATACAATACAATACAATACAATACAATACAATACAATACAATACAATACAGTACAATACAATACAATACAAAAAAAACAATTCAATACAATACAATACAATACAATACAATAATATACAATACAATACAATACAACACAATACAATACAGTACAATACAATACAATACAATACAATACAAAAAAAACAATACAATACAATACAATACAATACAATACAATACAGTACAATACAATACAATACAATACAATACAATACAAATACGAATATTGTTATAGTGGCATTAAAAGACATTATAAAGGTCAATATGAGGAGTGAATGAAGGGATGGAGCTTAGAGATGGATCAAGAATTAAATCTGCTAAAAAAAAAGAATGGTGGAAATTTTTGTTGGATAATCCAATCTAATCAAAAAAACTTGAGTATAACGACAGAGATACTGATAGGAAAGATTGACTGAATCAAATGATATTCAACTAACTAAAATCCCATGTCTACATCCCGTGATACGCGGAGACAAACACGCAATTACAACGAAACAATTTGATCCTCGTACCAATACAAAACATTCCTTCCTCGTCTTCTCAATAGTCAATAAGCTCATAATACTCATTGTTCATCATTTTAATTTGAACCTTTATTCTTAATATATATATAATCTTTTTTATCTTTTTGTTTTGTTTGTTGTAAGTTCAATGTTGACTTTTATGACTGATAACATGCAGTTATTTCAATGTTTTCTTTTTTAGTTCGATTGTTCTCCGTGTTTTGTAACATTTCCAGCGTATGCCTGGACTTGATCTAATGAAGACTTGGAAAAAGGTTGAAACAGAACCGGAGCAATATGGCAAAAGAACAAGAGGATTATGGAAGTTTTAGGCTGAACCATTGGAACTGGGAAATTGATGTATTTGTATGGTGCTAGTTTTAATACAATTAAAAAAATACAAAAACAAAATTATTATAGCGGCATTAACCCAGCAGAGTTTAAAGATAAGTTTTAAGAGCTTCACGTAAAGCAAGAAGGAAGGTGAGAGGGGTGAGGTTAGAAGGGGTACAGTCCCCTCTTCTTTTTCATTGAGGGGTATGATGAAGGCGTTGTGTGAGGGAAGATGGTGGGGAAGGATGGTGATGAAGGCGTTGTGTGAGGGAAGATGGTGGGGGAGGATGGTAAGGGAGGATGGTGGGGGAGGATGGGGAGGGAGGATGGTGAGGAAGGATGGTGGGGGAGGATGGTGGGGGAGGATGGTGGGGGAGGATGGTGGGGGAGGATGGTGGGGGAGGATGGTGGGGGAGGATGGTAAGGGAGGATGGTAAGGGAAGATGGTGGAGGAGGATGGTGGGGGAAGATGGTGGAGGAGGATGGTGGGGGAGGATGGTGGGGGAGGATGGTGGGGGAGGATGGTGAGGGAGGATGGTGGGGGAGGATGGTGGGGGAGGATGGTGGGGGAGGATGGTGGGGGAGGATGGTGTGGGAGGATGGTAAAGGAGGATGGTGGGGGAGGATGGTGGGGGAGGATGGTGGGGGAGGATGGTGAGGGAGGATGGTGGGGGAGGATGGTCAGCATAGGTGCGAACACGTCCCCTAACAAAGCCAGTTTTTAGAACTCGACGTGATCAGCGCACGAACCGTTTTTATTTATTTGATGAGAGAAAGCTATTTATACTCTGCAGCGCTCTGTCGTGAGGCCAATAAAGGTTGTTCTATTGAGAATCTTAACTTTATAAATGTATGTTTGCGACTCAGCTGTGAATCACCAGCTGTATAGCTAGTATAGCCGCACAGCTAGACTGTGATAATGATATAAACTGCGTACTTTTAGCTCACTTCCTTTGTTTATCTTTTAAAAGTCGTCTCGCTTTGTGAGCGCCTTGAGATCTTTGCGGGGGTGTGTTGCGTTACTTTCCTTGACTTTTTTTCACTTTCAAGTCAACCTCAGTCAGCTTATATAATTGTGTCAAGAGGTTTTAATTGAAGATTCGAACGATGAAAAACTACAGGCGTTTCATCTTTCTTTGGATATTTTCATCTTTCACCTTTGCAGGTCAGTTGAATAACAATTGAAACGTTGTACATTTTACGTTTGTTTCATAAAAAATAGAAATAACTGTTACAACAATTGCCAGTCAATTCCCCATCAACAGGATTTTTATTCCAGGTTTTTCTCCAGTGAAAGGTGCCCACGAAAGATGTGCCCATGTTATTACTGATCATGTTGTGGAGTATCATGAGGACATTTGTTATCAGTTTGTGCCTATAGAATCGTACTGGACAGACGCTGAGAATTTCTGTCAGTCTGTGAGTGGATGGGCAATGTAATAAGAAGCTAGTAGTCACTGATCGTCATGGGACATTTCTGTATCTGAAGTTACCTAATTTGTTTGAATAATTGCAATTATTTTTAAAAAAATGGATTAAAATGTTGTTTTATTCTGTTTAATCTCTTTCAAGTTATTCTTTTTTCATTCAAGACTGGAGGCAGGCTTTTGAAGGTTCCCAGTCCAGAGGTCCACTTCTTCATTGTATCGCGGTTAACATGAACAACTTTTGTTACTATGAGCCTTTAATTTTTTTAATTTATTTTAATTAATTTAATTAAAAATTATATCAAATTTAATTACTGGCCCTGCACTCTGTCAGTATGGTGTTCACAACAAGGCGCGTCTTTATGGCGCCTTGTAACATCCAAGAATTAGCTCGACTCATCTTAATTAGTAAAATGGTGGAATAACCCTCACTAACATTTGCCACCTTAAACAATAATCATCCCAAAACATTCCCACCATGCAATTCTTGTTCTCACTCACTTTTATCTTTTAAGTATCATGTATCTTCCAACTATGACCTCTCTGCGTTCTACTTAACACCGTTTCACTAATTAAACCATTGCTGGTATCCAGCATTCTCTATTAGTCATAAATCTCTCTCGTAAAATTGATCTTTTTCCCTTTTCACATTGGCTCCCATTGAAGCAAAGATCCATCTTCAAAACATTTCTTCTGTTATGTTCAAGATGAAACTCAACCACCCATCCATATAACAATACAAACACGAATATTATTATAGTGGCATTAACCCCGTAGAGTTTCGAGGCCACATATAACTTACTCAAGTATTTTAAATTCTTATGGTAACTACCTATCTCACCCTTGCGGTCTCTTCTATTGTTTTTTCATTTCCTACACGTTTCATTTTCATTTTCGTTAAGTCTTCAAAACCTAATTATTCTCACAGTTTGCGCAGTCTTTTTGAACTATAGAAACTCAGCGTTGTCGCACTCTTGATCACAGTTGATCGTAGAATTTAGCATTCGTCTATCACCATACGAACATTCAAACACCTCAGCTTGTTAGAGATGGAAAAGTGGCAGGGGAAATCGGTGTGGTTGGGTCTGAATGACATTCGGAAGGAAGGAACCTGGATGTGGTCCAACATTGAAGGCAGTTAGTCAGGAATTTCTAAATATTTTTATTCATTCGCGTTTAGAACCCAGGTTTGAGTTCTAAAAGCGGCAATTTAATTAAAGTACAGATGCCGTCCTAGAGTGTCCTGTCCTCTAGTGGCCCACAGCGAGTAAAATCGTTTTTATGGGAGCTCCTTTGAACATAGTGCTAAAGGATTATTAGATAAGATTATAATCATTCGTTCATTCAATCAGTGTTTCTTAGATTTGGATAGTTTGGAATATTTTGTGATATAAAATTCCAAAAATTTCACTATGAGTAAAAGAAGAATGATTTTATTAGTCCAATCTAACTCACGCTTTTGTAAGGCGCTTTTTAGCCGTGAGTCGAAAACGCTCTCAGAAGGATAGTTTAATTCGCTGCGGGGCTCCTGACTGAACCACTCTAGTACGGCGTCTGTTCTTCACTTGAGTTACCGCTTTTTACAACTCAAACCTAGTTAATGCCACTCTAGTAATGTTCGTGTTTGTATTGTGTTGTAAACCTGGCTTTGCCGGGAATCGAACCCAGAGACGAACCGCTTAAGAGACTACAAACGATAGACATAACTTTTGAGGTATTTTCAATGGCTATGAAAAATTCAGTTCGCCTTATCATTGAAACACCTTGTTTGAAATACAATAATAACGGTATTTATTCTTTGAAACTCATGACGTTCCAAGACGTTGCAACACTTCATACCTTATGAGCTGGTATTCATTACTGAAATTTATTTATTTGAAAGTTAGAAATGATTCACCATTGGATTTGAGACTGATCGAAACGATAGCCAATTTTTTCAATTAAAAATTTGACGTTTTAAAGATAAATTTGATGAACAACAAAAACATTACGCACTGCAGAGCCTGAGGAGCTGTTAGGGAGTGGTTTTGAGTTTTGGGCAACTGGAAAACCAAAAACTTGGTACAGTTCGTTCTGTGATTGCGCCATAATGCAGAAGCTTATAGGCAACTACATGTGGCGAGAGACCCCTTGTGACTCTTATTTCCTGGTTTACCCGTTCATTTGCCAGTACCCAGGTGATTGGTGTATGAATCTCAAATCGATCTGACTTTGTTTGACGAGACCTCTTCATGCGCTTCATAGCTTTTGTGCGTGTCCGTACCTTTCTGGTCTATGTTTAGTCTCTTCCCTTTGAAAGACATTTGAAGGTGCTTGTTATACTCTTCGCATAGTTCATCGATGCATTATCCTTGCAGCGTTTGTTCCGACTCCTGCTTCCATGTTGTCGGTAGTTCAAGCAGGTGAGTCTTTCACATGGTACAATTAAATAGTTTCAATGTTGTCTTGAATGAATCAAAATATTTCGAACCGATCCAGATTTTCAGACTCTCCAATTTCTTCTACCTTTTTTTATTATTTATTCCCGAGTTACTTTTCTTTTTCAATGGTTTCTCTTCATATCCATGCTTGGTTAACACTGAAATGTTCCAATTATGGGGATTTTTTCCTATTTTTTTAACGTCTGCTTTCCTCCCATCTTTTTCCAAGTTCATTCATCTTCCAGTGGTTTTTGGAATCTATTTTCACAATTGCTTCCTTGAATAATACTTTTTTATTCTTCAAGATATTCCAAAAACAATAGTTTTTTTTTCAAATATTAACTTTGTTTTTCTAGCTTTATTGTATTTTTTGTAACCTTTCGCCACCACTTTCCTGTTCTTTCCGTACGTAAACATAGTCTTCATTTTACCAATTCTTTTGAGTTACTCCAAAGTTCCTTTTTTATTTATTATTTTTTTCCAGTGTTTCACAATTCAAGCACATTTCTTTCCACTCATCCATCTAACGTCCTTCATTCTAACTACAACTTTCTACTAGTCTGCCTCCTTGGAGCCCTGCCATGTTTCAGCATCTTATATGTGACTAAGTTGTTTTTTCTACCACCTAGCATTCCATAATTAGAACAAAACCATGTCACCAATGGTTTCACGAAATCGGTTTCGAAAGAAATTAATAAATAAGTTAAATTCTTTCAAAAATGCATTTAAAGTATTCATAAACTGATCACAAACCTAGATATGGTTGGTACCGAGTTGAATTATTGTCAAAATTGGTTAAAATGATTGGAATCACATTGAAAGTAGCTGAGTTTTATGTATTCTGGAACATTCTAGAATGAATGAATACCATTTTATGATAGTCATGGATATCATTGGTTCGACCTCATAAGGAATAGAACCAATCAGATTGGGCGCTTTTCATTCGAGTATACATTCAAAGAGTAATCAATTCGAAAAAAAAAGAGTAATTCATAATTGGATGGAGCAAAACTTAAAATTTAAATTTCAGAACAAACGCCAACTTTGACGCCTAATGATGAGCCAAAACGAATCGGTGATTTTAATTTTTTTTTATATCGAATTTTTATTGTTTTATTATTAAAAAAACTAAGTAAATCTCTGAAATACCATTCGGATTTCTATTCCACTTGTCTCCCATGTACACATCACTCAGAAGCAACCACAATCGTTCTCATCTTCGTCATCATCGTCATCTTCATCATGATCTTCCTCATGTTTTTCAAACACAGGTATGTGACTTTGTCAGTCGTTGTTAGTAAAACCCTGTGCAAATGTATCTTTTCAATTGATTGTTATAAGGATTTTTGATGCCAAACTTTATTGGAAAGCAACTTTGACTGAAAATATTTCAAAGATATTATCCTTCTTGTCAACAACTACAAAAGAGGAATATTGTGAGGTTGTTTTCATTTATAGAAAACATCTTAGAAGCAAGTTTTTGCCTGCCCTGGAGAAGGAAGGCTCGAAGACGGCGAAGGAGAACCGTGAGAATGTGTATCTGGAAAGGTACGCCACCAGGGGGCCACCATAGAATCAGAGATTATTTTTGATGGACTCAAACTCTTGAAAGTCAACTTACATTGAGATTGATACGAAAAAAAATATTGCTTTCAAGTGTTGTATGACGTGCTAACAACCGTTTGTTTCTCAAACATCACACCGTATTCAGAAAACTAATGAAAAACCAGAACCTGCTTGTGGAGAAGGCTGGTGACGTGAAGGGGGCGCAGGAGAGGCACTGGAACGTTTACGTGCATGAACCTGCCAAGAAGGAACATCCTGCCGACACGGAGAATATCTATGAAGAAATTAAGCCCGTGGTGGCTTGCAAGCCGTGAGCAACTGTTTGTTGTGGCCGTGTGGCTCTCACCTCTTTGCCACCATCTTGTGAATGGCTGCAACTTTCTTTGATTTGATAGCAACAACAAGAACAATAATAATAATAATAATAATAATAATAATAATAATAATAATAATAATAATAATAATAATAATAATAATACTAAGAATAATAATAATAATAATATGGATGATTATAAAAATGATATTGATAACAATAATGATAGTAATAATAATCACCATCATCATATTTTTCATCATCATCATCATCCTCATCATCATCATCATCATTATCATCATCAACAACATCATCATCATCATCATCGTCATCATCATCATCATCATTATCATCATCATCATCATCATCATCATCATCATCATCATCATCATCATAGTAATCCTAATCGTAGTCGTAATATACAATATTACCTGAAAATCCTTGTAAAGTTCCTTAGTGAAGCGCCAAGACAAGCAACTGAGGCACTTCAAGTGCTTCGACGTGACATACAATACAACTCCGAGTATCATTACAGTGGCGTAGTCCCAAAGAGTTTCAAGGTCGGATACATACGTGTATGAGTCGTCGCCTCGAAGCTCTACGGTGTTAATGCCACTGTATTTATGATATTATAATATTTGTATTTGTATTGTGTTGTGTTGTATTTTATTGCAGTGTACAACCGTTTCATGCATTAATTTCTTGCATTTATAATCTGTTGTTTCATGGCATGTCGAGATGAAATCTTCAAACAGCAAAAGTTTCAATTTTTTCACTCCCACACAACCGTATGTTCCTCATTTTGTATCATTTCCAACATTTTAAACTCTAAATTCATGAATGAGTCGATTTGAATAGAGCATCTTGTGCTATTAATCTGGTTTAATTTAATTTAATTTAATTTAATTTAAAGAAATCCAGTTTAATCTAATCTACTTTAATCTTATTTTATTTAATCTAGTCTAATTTAATCGTCTCATTTAATCAAGACATGTGTGACGCGCCTTTTAGCACAATGTTCAAAGGCGCTATTTACTTGTTCCAGACTTTTTAACACTGTTGAATGAAATATTTCAGGGCATTTTTATATTCCAAAAACTTACTTTTCCAATGATATTTTGTACAAGCACACCGAAAGTTTTCAAGAGGATGAAGCTTTGTTATAATCATGTCCATAAGTGCCCGTAAATCGGTCAGATAAGCGTTGCTTTTGTTGACGTTGTGTTTGGACAATTGTTTTGAAATGACAATTGAAAATCATTGTTCAGTGCTACATGGCATGGCTTGATTGCTTCTTGTTGCTATCCAATAGTGTCAAAAAAAGTGTTCACTATTGAGTCATTAACTTGCTTAACTGAGTCATAAGGCTAAAGCATCTTCAAAAACTTTTTTAATTATAATATTCAAACTTATGCAGATCAACAAAATTGTCAAAGATGTTTATTTTTATTCAACCTTAGTTGATTTGGACGTGTTTGGTCTGATCTACTCGAAGCTCCATAGCGTCTTGTATTCTCAAGCACCAGATCAACCAGCGTTATTTGTATAGGCACAGCCCACGATAGATCTAAGGCCGATAAGGACTAATGACAACTTTCAGTTACGAGCAGCTAGTCTACAAAACAATTATGGTACTATGTTGGATAGCTTTTAGAGGAAATCTATCTATGCAACTCTCAAAGTTCCATTGAAATGTTTTATTGTCACCAGAGCTCCCAGCAGAAATTGTCATAGATACTTTCCTGAACACTTCAAACGTCTGATCTTGGTGTTACTTCCGATATTTCACTTATTTCAGTCATTTCATCATTTTGCCAACTTTTTTCAGCGCAGGTTACGCCAGCTAGAGAACAGATGGTGGACCAATATCTCGGATCACGCAGGCGGCGTTTGACAAGAAGGACACCAAGAACCCCTATGTTCTGTTGCTCTAAACCTACAGACTAAAATCCTCTTCAGTGATCCTACTGCTGGAAAAAGATAGCAAAACCACGCTCAAGACACCGGAAGGCAGTATGGATCGATGGTACGAACACTTTCGAAAACTCCTCTACAATCTTTCACAAGTAGACGATACTGCTCTGGATACCACTCCAAAGTGGCGTTCATGACGGACTAGACACTGTACCCCCCGTTGACGAAGTTGTTGCTTGCATTGAGCAAGTGAACACCGGCAAGGCACCCGGAATCGATGGAATCCAAGTTGAGCTTTTGTTACATGGCGGTACTGATGTATACAATGCAGTCTTCAAATTCATTCTGTCTGGATGGAATGCTGAGCCCATTCCATAAGATTGACTTGACGCTATAATGATTCCTTAGTTCAACTAGAAAAAAAAATACCCTTGTGCAAGCTACCGTGCTGTTGGAAAATTGTTCGCCAGAATCGTTTTGAAAACTATTTCTGTTCTGCCTTTTTCTCGACACTCAAGATGCTTTCCGTGCACAGTGGATATGATGTTTTCGGCGAGATAGCTTTTTGAGAAATGCAATGAGCAACGTCTCTCTCCATGTCAAGTTTTTGTAGACTTCACCAAAGCAGTTGATAAAGTCGACAGGGATGCACTGTAGAAAAGTCCAGATTTCGTTTTGGCCTTTCTAGTTTTGTGACGCATAGAGCAGAAAGGCAATTGAAGTGTTATAGGTGAGCCGTATTCGGGGTGCTAGAGCGGTGCTGGTGTTTGCTGCACACGTGTATGCCACCGCAGGTGCATGTTTAATCAAACCTATCAAGGCAACCATTGACAGCGTTGCGAAAGATCCTGATTGGGCCTGATGCCTCAATAGGGTTGACAAAAGCTTCCAGGCTGCTGAAGAGACGGCAGTTATAAAAGCTGCTGAACGCTCTGTAGTGAATAAATCCATTCATGATTTTTTATTAAAAAATCCGTTTTTACGAACAAATTCTCTTTTTATTAGTTTTGATTTTTGAAAGCAAACATGTGTTAAGCAATAAAAGAAGAGGAATGCTGGAAAGAGTTGACGGCAGCATGATAAAAAGGCGGACGTTTCAGCACGTCAGTGGCAGTGAGTGTATTCATGAGGCTCTCATAGAAGCAAGGCAAGCAGGCTGGCAGGAAAAAGCATGCAGGAGAGACTCGCAAACCTTGAGTGACTCCCGCCATTTGAGAGCTTGTTGGTGAGATTGAATTCAATATCATGGTCGTCGTAGCTGAAGTTTGCGTCATGATACTTTTTGAATTCCATCTGCATGTACAGAGTTTTGTTGACGCACTTGTGGCTTATGCAGAACTGAAAGGGTTTCGGATCAGTCAGTAAATTTCGATTTTATAGGTTGAATTCAATTTAAGGGTTACCTGGATTATATAAACTTTCTCTTTCATTAACTTATATACGCTTCATGTTTTAAGAGCTCATATACAACTTGTGAGTCTTCAAAAGATTTCAATTTTTTCATAACTACCTTGTTTTCCCCGCACTCAGTGCCATCTGGAGTGTAGGAGAGACTGTTTTTGTGGGCGGGGTGGATGAATTCCCAGATGACAGTGCAGCCTTCCCTTATCGTCAGAGCCGAACGCGTTGTTTCAAGTGAGCGACTGGTGTCACACATCATCTTGCCACATCTTCTGTCCCTGCGTCACCAGTGAAACACACGAGTGAGTTATCAATCGAAGTTCAAGTCCCTCGAGTATATGTAGAATTGTGAAGCACTAGAGCGGTTGATCCAGTTGTTCAAATATTTGATAGATATTCAAAAGCACAAAAAACCCTACTTTGCTTCGCACTCAATGGGCCCGTCATAGTCGATGCCACAATTCAGATAATTCAAGTTGTACGCGCTCCAGTCCTCATCGCTAAAACAATCATCACCACTTGGCAAAGTAAAAAGAGGTAGTAAATTTAAGCAGGCCTGTAAGGAAAAATGGTATGTTAAATTATCATTCGTGTTTGGAGCGATTCAAAAGAATGCACAAGGTTGAAGTCATTGTAGGATCATCTTAAACAGTTTTGTCATTATAAACTCCCGGTCGAAAGATGATAAGGTCATAAAAGCAAGGCAGGTTCAAGAAAGAGTCCATGACCTTTGGCATAAGCAGCAAGACAATTTCGAAAGATGGGCATTTTGTGAAGAAGATGAAATCAGAACGTTGTATTTCAAGTTGGAAAAAATAAATAAGTCTTCCAAATGACAAGAAGGTTGTAGAAAATATTTGGTAGAAGTGGAGTTTGTGAAATAAGCCTTTAAGCAATTGGGAAAACAAAAGTATCAGAAACTTATGAAATAGTAACGATGAAAAGCACATGAGAGGTTGAGCCCAATGGGCGGAGAAAAGAAGAGAATGCATGACAGGCCTTTGGAAAGACATAAATGAATAATTTACTCTGCAAGCACGAGATAATATTAAAACTACAGCCTATTGTTGAGAGCATGAATTCATATTATTCAACCTTTTGAACAAGAGTACTTAATATTTATCACGAGAAAATAACGAAATAGTGATCCACCTTTTCCCTGGTACGACAAGTTCCCTGGTAGCAATTGCTATCGCCCTGTGGAATGTAATTCTTTCAAAGGCAGTTGCAATAAATATTTCTCGCTATAAAAAGGCTTCAATTTGTATGCAATAGACTCGTTTGCGCCATTTGCACGAACACAGGCGGGCCTCGTTCTGCAATCAAGTGATCTGTCACTTTAAAGAGTTGTTTTTTTTTCTGTACTTGATCGTGAGTTGCCCACAGCGACACAAGACAACCCGTGGCATATATTGCAAAGAAGAATAATGGTAATATTCAACATAAAGCTCAACCACAAAGAGTTTGAGGTTTTTTTTGTTAACTTATTTGCTTGTAACGAAGATTGCAGAGAAGGTTTGAGTGTTTGGATCGACAAATTGATTCTTTCTGTGAGACATGACTCAATGCACTTCGGTGCAAAACGTTGATTACCTTTTATACCATCAAACACCTTATTGTGATACCGCTAAAAAAAGAAAAGGACTACAGCCTTGGTACACACCACCCAAAACATGCAGCAAGGCTGTTTTGGCGGAAGGATTGGGTCGGTATGTAGATGGATGGCTGGTGTGGTTTTGGTTGCTGGTGCTGTGTGTGTGGCTGAGCTATTTCAGAATTAATTTTTAAATAAGGTAAAAAAAAAGTGAAATTCCAGAGATTGGCCTTTAGTTTGCTGGACAGGAAAACAGAGGTTCGATTTTTTGAGAAGTGCTTTCTTCAGCGGTATTTGTTTTAAATTTTGAGAAGGACCGACGGGTTGGTTGAAGGTGCATTAATGGGTGGTTCAAAAAATATGATGCCATTGTTGAAAGATTTTAAATAGATTTTTAGATAGGTGTGTTTCATTGTAGGAAACTTTATTTATTCTTTTTGATTCAAGTGTGGATCTATTTCAAAACTATTGAGTGTAATATTGGTCATATTAGTTCGTGCTAATTTAATTTAATTTAATTTAATTTAATTTAATTTAATTTAATTTAATTTAATCAAAGAAAATTCAATCTAATCCAACCTAATCTAGTCCAATCTAGTCTGATCAAAGCTAATCTAATCTGATCTAATCATTTGTATAGCGCTGATTCAACAGAGTTCAAAAGCGCTCAAAATTCTCATCAAACCGAGCATTTGATGCCATTTCTTTTGTACTTGTTTCTACAAAAGCCGCTTGTACCGCTGCATACATCAACCACATCACATTCTCCGTCCCCTTGTCTGCACACCGTTCCACGGGCTTTGAACTTGTCAGAAATTATGAAACAAAAATGTGTACAATTATTTTAAATTCAACTAAGTTTCATTTAAAAACACGTTTAAGATTCCTGGCCTCGAAGCTCTACGGGGTAAGTGCCACTATAATAATATTCGTGTTTGTAATTGTAATTGTAAGAACAACTGAAAGGGTTTCATGCGAGAACACAGACCTCACAGGTGTCCAAATCACAACAGCTTCCCTTATAACATTTGGCACCATCAACAAGTTTACAGGTCTGAGAATCACAGCACTTTGAGTAATATATCGACTGGAAATGGTTTGGTTTGTGATTCGTTTATACTGTATTGACTATTACTACTACTACTACTACTACTACTACTACTACTACTACTACTACTACTACTACTACTACTACTACTACTACTACTGCTACTACTACTACTACTGCTACTACTACTACTACTACTACTACTACTACTACTACTACTACTACTACTACTACTACTACTACTACTACTACTACTACTACTTCTACTACTACTACTACTACTACTACTACTACTACTACTACTACTACTACTACTACTTACTACTACTACTACTACTACTACTACTACTACTACTACTACTACTACTACTACTACTACTACTACTACTACTACTACTACTACTACTACTACTACTACTACTACTACTACTACTACTACTACTACTACTACTACTACTACTACTACTACTACTACTACTACTACTACTACTACTACTACTAACTACTACTACTACTACTACTACTACTAATAACTAATAATAATATAATAATAATAATAATAATAATAATAATAATAATAATAATAATAATAATAATAATAATAATAATAATAATATAATAATAATAATAATATAATATAATAATAATAACAATAATAATAATAATAATAATAATAATAATAATAATAATAATAATAATAATAATAATAGTAATAATAACAATAATAATAATAATAATAATAATAAATAATAATAATAATAATAATAATAATAATAATAATAATAATAATAATAACAATAATAATAATAATAATAATAATAATAATAATAATAATAATAATAATAATAATAATAATAATAATAATAATAATAATAATAATAATAATAATAAATGAAGAAAAAAAAATAATAACAATAATAATAATAAATAATAATAATAATAATGAATTAGATAAAATAAAGTAATTTTAAAAAATAATAATAACAATAAATCCAGTTTTCAAAGCGCCAAATCATACAGCTGAGGCATGTTCAGTCATTGAAACAATTAAGTGCGGGCTATAAATTGACCAAGCCATTCTGGCACGGCGTCTGTTCTTTACTTGAGTTACCATTTTGTACAACTTAAAACTTAACTTAGTCGGGAATCGAACCCTGAGCCTCACGTTTTGAAAGCGTGCTTGCTAAAAATTATGCTACAGGCAAGAGCTGTAAAAATGAACACGGTACCACTGAAATTCACTTCCCCATCGTGATAAGCAACTCACTACGTTCGGAGACATTCCTATGTCACACTCTTCTTCGCTATGCTCTATCCCGTCTCCACATACATGTTCTACTAGATTTAACTCACGGGTGAGACAATACATGGTAGAACTTTTCATGGATGTTCTCAGCTTGTCAATGGAACAACTGGACCACTCGAATTTTATGTTTTCTTCTGTTCTGAAGTGCAAGACAAAACATGATTTGAGAAATCAAATAAAAAATGTGGTCTCAAAACTCTACGGGGTTCATGCCGCTATAATAATATTCGTATTTGTATTGTATTGTACTGTAAATGGAAACAATTGAAATAAAAAAATGCACATGTACTTTTTAATTATACTTCTATAACTTATATTCAGAAACAAGTTGTTGATGAAACTTAAGCTAAGTTGTGTCTATAAAATCTCTCAATAGTTTACCATGAATATGAATACTCCAATTTTTCAGTTAGTACATTTTCGTAAGTTCAAAACAACGTTCAATCGCTGTTTGTAGCACGTAGTTCAAGGCTTGTTGAAGTAGCTTTTGAAGCTGATGCCTCGTTATTCAAATGCCAGATAAGTTGAAGCTTTAGTTGTAAAAGGCTCCAACTCAAAAAAAGAACAGACGCCGTGTTAATGTGGCTTAGCCACTTATTAGCTCAGCACTGAGTTAAACAGTTCTGATGGAAGCACCTTCAAAGCATGACTAAAAGGCACTTCACAAATGCATCAATCTAATCAAAAAATTTGTGATGCGCCCTATGGCAGTATGTTCGAAGGCACTCCCATGGAAACGGTTTTTACTTGCAGTGGGCTACTAGAGGACTGGACACTCTAGGACGGCATCTGTACTTTTAGTGAGTTTGCGCTTTCAAAACTCAAATCTGGGGCTTATCCTATCACACTTTACAGTAAAACAAGCCGATCATTAGGGCGCAGGTGCAGAAGTGTTAAACGAAAAACCATAAGGTTACGAATATTCAGTGTAAAATATGGATAAAATTGACCATGAACAATATAAACAAACTGATGAAACTTCAAAAAACAAAAAAAACCTCAAAAGTTTAAAATATGAGTAATTCTGGGATAAATGAAGTGAGTAGTGAGAGGAGGAAAACATTTGACAATCATCAAATAGCTTTTGAGAATTTTTGCATGTTACAAAAAAGGTTACAAATTTAAACAAAAAAACAAAGACAAATTAACCAAAATTGCAATGTCATGAGAAATTCAAGTGTAGATTAAAAGCAAATTTGGACTGAGAACTCAAATCAACAAATCTTAGACATTTATAAAAACTCATACTCCCAACAGATGACTATTGAAGAATGTTTCATGTTACAAGAAACCCAACAAATAATGGCAAAAAACAAAATAAAGGAATAAAGTGAAATTCACCAAAACTGCAGTCATTAGAAACCCAAGGTGAAAATTAGAAACAAAATTGACGATAGAATCAAACCAATCCACGTAAAAAGGTTTGAATTAACCATAGCTTTCAATCATATGAGAACCTTTTGAAAAATATTTGATGTTGCCAGAAATGCCACAAAAAAAAGGAAAAATCAAAATTAAAAAACAAGGTTGAACCGACCTGATTGGATTCTCATATGTAGTATACATATATATACTTAACACGAACATACCCTATACTGTTGTTGGTTTCCAACAGTATTTTATATATTACAAACCATAGTGAGAGCTCCCAATAGTATTGTATTCATTACTAACTATAAAGAAAGGCAGCTAACGGGGCGTAGGTGCTCATGATGTTGTATCCATCTACTGAGCACTCATCCTCGTGAGAAAGTCCCAAGAGGTGACCGATTTCGTGAACCATAGTAGCCACAACGTCGTGCAGGCTTCGGTCCTATGAATGTATACCTCCACACGTCATTCACTTTTATTGTTTAATGGATTAAAATTGAAGTTCTGATGTAACAACATCAGTTGTTCAAAGTGGAATGAAAACTCAATGTTGTCAACCTTGTGAGACACAACCAAGCAGTTGAGTGGGAATTGACAAATAAAATATTCGTATGATATGCCTATTGCGTCTAACATTTTCGTGTCACTGTTCAAGAATAAAATATTTTTTTGAAAAACATTATAATTTACATTTTTTCTAAAATAAATTCTTCAAAATAGGTAGTAGCACAAGAAATGCTTACATGTTCAACAAAACAGCGTCAAAATCTTCGGATAAATGGGAAACATCGTTGTGAGCTTCTTTGAGAATTCTGAGATTTACAAAGTCTCCTATAATAGTCGAAGAATTTTTAACTGAGCTCAAATCTATCTCATTTTCAGTCGACCAGACCAAAATTTCACTTGCAACCAGGATGAAGGAAACGTTGTGGAAAAACTGTAGTTTCAAGTTAAGCTGTTTATGAAGACAATACACTTGGAATGGATTGTAAAGTGGAGGAAAATGAAAAACCGAATTTATACCCAATTAGCTTGCATGACCAAGTTCGCAAAATACCCTAGCAAATAATCTTCGTTTTCAAAACTCTCGTACTGAGGGTAAGAGAAGATTTTTAAGGTTGCTGGAATAAAGTGGCTTCTCCACTCACCAGCTCTTTGCTGATGATCAGCTTCAACTCAATCACTCGGTACTCGCTGCCCATATCAGCCTCTTCCTTCGTGAGTTTCATAATCATTGTTGCATGTGAGAAATTAAATAGTTTTTCAGTTCCAAGATCATACTAATGGCCCCAAAAATAGTTTGGTGTAAAAATATGGAATATTATGTAACTTGAGTTCAGTTAGGAAATTTTTACTCACCCTTTTCACTCTGTTCCTCCTAGTTGGCGTCATGTGACTTGTGTCCAGACCTGAAGGAACATTAATTTTTTTGTATTTCACAACGTTCCATATTTTTGTTTTCAAAAATTGTTTGATGGATTGTTTATATTTGGATTTCTGGCGTGAAAATTCAAATTTGAAACCACATAACTAATCTTCATCGCAATCAGCAATGCACTTTCAGAATTCTTTAAAAAATTATTGTTCGCATGAGTGAGTTCAGTTGAACATTTTCATGAGTCTAAGTTGATTCAATAGAAGCGTCTTTTAACATTTTTTTCAAAAGCGCATTTAGAGAAACCCTTTTAATCGCTGTAGGATGCTGTGAGACTAAGCCACTCTAGCACGGCTTCTGTTCTTTACTTGAGTTGCCGCTTCCAAAACTCAACTTTAAGCTCACCCGCTGAGACTCAACAGCAGAACAAGCTAACCATTATGAAAAAAGTTGCAGCCAAATATTGTTTCTAGCTCAACCTTATTAAACAACTAAAACTATTTCTAGACAACCCAACTTCAGACCAGTAGTTGCCTCGATCATTTTATCCTGTTTTTTCATCGTTACCCCTCATACAATGGTCTCGAAACTCTGCGGGGTTAATGCCACTATGCTAATCTTCGTATTTGTATTGTATTGTATTGTACTGGCTTTCTAGACACTAGACTACACCTTGTTCCAAAAGCTACTGGTAAGGTTGTCTACTTTGTTTTTTACACATGAATTTTCACGTATAACTCTTACCTCTACTTCTTCACTACGGTACCCTTCAAAATAGGCATTTGAAGAAAATTGCATTCTTCTGTTTGAAAGCAAAAAGCAAATAGTCACCTACCCATCTTTTTCATAGTCTTTATCATATCAATTCCAGACATACGCTGGAAGTGGTACAGACCTTAGAAGCCTTATCACTGTTGATTTACCTCCTTGCAAAAAGCTTAGATCTTTTATTCATACTCACTTCTTTATGTCACTATTTAGCTATCTTTATGCCTATTCAGCGTTTTCTACTGTGACCATTGCGCATAAAAATCTCAACTCCTCAGTCTAGCTCCCATTACATTTTCGTAATGCTACTGAAACCATATGGTTTAAACTGTTTTCAACAGTTTTCGGCGGTTTGTCATCAAATTTATGGAAATGTTTAAATTCAAACAGATTATATGACAAACGCAAAGAAAAGATGTTTACGCAAAAAGGTATTTATAGAAGAAAAGTGAACAAAGATTTTAAAGGTTTGCAAAGGCGCATACCACATCTGAAAGAGACGTTCGATTTTTTTTGCAATTTTAATTTTGCTCTGGTGAGACTTGGGACCGCGTTCGTCTTTACAGGATCCACTTGGTACCACTCTTGTGCCGCGTGGAAGGTTCCCCTGGAAAACGTTACGACAAAGTTGTGTGGATGATATCAAAGAAATTAATCAATCTCTGCCTTGTTAGTGCTCAATGACAATGGTAAATGAGCCGACATGAGTCCACGGCAGAAGTTGATGAAGACCACGGAGTCTGCGAAGCCTCTTACGTAGCCTGAGAAGTAGCACTTTGTGTTTATCTGTGGTGTGACGCATTGAAAATGACTTTTAATGAGTTGCTTCAAGGAAGCTCTAAAGGGCTTTGACGAGACAAGGTGCTCTTCTGTTTGTTAACGACTTCATGAACGTGCATGTGGACTGCGTGATGTTCATTTCTCATCCATCGAACCCATCCAACAAGATTGACCTTTTCATGAGGAATTCGCACTGGATTTCCATCTTTATCCTGCTTGTAGGCCTTGAAGTTTGGTGAAAACACCGTCCTTAGTAACATAAACAACTTTGAACGTCAAATTGAAATTGATTTTATGATCAAAACTTGATTAAAAATCATTTCAAAGAAGAAGCGCAACTTTTATGACCACACCTTTCTTGTCTGAGGTTAAGGATGTACACGGTCTCCTCATTGTGCCGAAGCTCAACCATCAACAAAGCGGTCTCCTTTGAATTTGGGCGAAATGAACGATGGTAAAAAGCTTCAAACAAGGGCACCATATACGCAACATCAGAAGGAATAACTTCTAAAGACTTCAAGTTGCGAGAGATTCAAGGGATTCTGTTGCATGTCTGAAATTCGGACTTCCACTTCGAGTTCACCGCTGAAGGCTTCAACTGAAGAAGTGTTTATGCAATCTTAACTTCGAATTTGTATGACTGTGGAAGAACTTGAGATAACTTTGAAATATTTATCGTTTTGCTTATAGAATGTTTCTGCTTAAATTGCAGTGAAATAGCTTCCAACTTACTTTTGCAAAAAGCTATTATAAAAAAGATGACTTGTTTGAGTATCATTCTCATCATTCAAGTTTCCATAAGTTCTTTCATTTCTTTCGTTATTTGTTCATTTGTAGCATGAAACGTCATAGGAGTTGGGAACTAAAAGTAGCATTAAATTTCAGTGTGTATAACAAAAAACAGTCTTTTTTCAGGTTGTAGACCTAGGAAAACGATACTAGTTTATACAGTTTGCCAAGAAGGACCTCTTGAAACAGCGCATAACCGCTTTTGAAGATCCGACGCTAGATTTTTTAAAGTTACTTTCCTAGAATCCAATTGCTGGAATAAATGAATTGGACGTTTATTGATGAGGTTCTAAGGTAAAGAACTGAAGCGCTCCGGTTCAGTTACACGTAATCAATAATCACAAATAAAATAGTTTTGAGGCGTTAAAAAAGTATTCAGACAGACTTTCTTGTGAATATGTGAAACGTCTGGAAAGGAGAAAAATAAGAGAAACCAACATAAGATAGAATTTCTTCAATATCTTGATATATCTTTGATTAGCTATTCTACTGTGATCTACTTCTTCTCATTTTTTAGAATACCATCTTATACTATTTATGCTAAATCTGCACTTTCCTACTGCGGGCCCCTTCTATGGAACTCTCTTCCTCTAAATCTCACTTCTATTATTTTACCACTTTCATTTCGTAAAGCCTTTGAAACTTTGTAGTTTAAACGGTTTGTAGCAGAGCGCTTCTGAACCTTATGGAATCAGCGCTATACAAATGATTTGATTAGATTAGATTAGTTAGCACCGTGATAAATGGCTGTTTGAAACGAACTGCTTTTAAATTTGCAACGTGGAAAAAACCTTATGTTACTTTTATTTTAATTATTTCATTCCTAAGTTCAAGTTTTGGCTTGGAATGTATATTTTACATCGAAATTATTAATAATTTACTCTCTCGACTTTCTTCGAGAGCTTTCTTTTTTTCTTTTCGTCCACTTCTCCTTCTTAGACGTAGAATGTTTCATTTAAATCCATTAAATTCTTAACGTATATTTCGTTTTCTCTAAAAAAATAATTTTTCCAAAAACTAAAAATAAATCAATAAAACCGTTTTCTTGACGTACTTTTTAGAAGCTTATAATGAAATTAACCTTGCCTTGTCTTCTCAATTACCATGAGATATGTATATGTTTCTATTTCTGGCTTCGTTTTCAGGAATCGGGTCAAAATGGAGTTTTGCTCAAATCACAACTTCATCATCACAGTCAATTACACATTGTTCAAAAGATAACTTCCACCAAAGTAAATTGAGAACTGGAGGTGAAAAGACATTTTGAGATAACTTTTATATGGCAGAAGTTGCGAAAGCGGAGACAAACTCGAAAATAAAATAAAAACAAAAAATTAACATGAACACAAAGAAGGGATTAGTCGTGAAGTAACATTCAAAAGCTGACAAAATGTTGGTTGAGGTTTTGTGACAAGTAGTTTTACTGATTGAGACTTGACTCAGCGATGCCTCACGCAGCCTATGCTTTCGTCAGCGACATCTGCTGACCACTTAAGAACCCTTTGTCGGGTTTTTAAAAAAATGTCAAACATGCTGAAGTTTGATTAATTTTAAAGCAACTAATTAAGTTTTTCAAAATCATGGACACCGGAATGAGGTCTCAGTCTCTCACTGACGATGGACTTTGTGAGTCTGCACTACAGCCATGCCATCGCGATAGAGAAAACTCAAAATCAGTGTGCGTCTGCAACGTAACAGCTTGCAAGCCCGCTTCGAAGCGTGAGGCTCAAAGTTCGATTTCCGACTAAGCTCAGGTTTGAATTCTAAAAAATGCGGAAACTCAATCAAAGAATAGACGCCGTGCTGAAATAGCTTAGCCACCTAATAGCTCAGCAGCAGGCTAAATTGTCCTTCTGGGAGCGCCTTTGAACATCAAGCTTGAAAAACGCTTTACAATGCGTTGATTAGATCAGATTGATGAGATTCGAATTAGAAACGGAATATCTTTGAGCGAGTCTGTGAACATTTTACATTTTTAGGTATTCACTCGTATGTGGAACACAAATGCATGCAGCTTTGTGTCGAGCAGCTGGACATTGGTCGCTATGGCACAAGCCAGAAGTTCTTGTGAGGAATGTTGAGTCAACCGAAAACCTCAGTCAAGAGAGATGCTCGCATGCTCTTTGGAGGCATTCTCGAACGCATTCAAATCCTCCGAGGGAACCTTCGTGAGTTGAGCGAATAAGGTGTGGCTGCTTCCGTGATTGACGAATATTGACCCCGATCAGCACGGCGGTGAGCTCTCGGCTCGTGCTTCGACAACCCTCTGAAACACGTCGGTCTGGTGAGAATTAATTCACCATTGAATTTCTGTCATTTTTACAAATGATCTATTGCGCAGCGAGTTTCGAAACTAACAGTTGTAACAAGTGAATTTTTTTCTTTCCATTTGATTTATTTTTGAAATACGCATTCTTATTTTTTATTTAAAAAATCAAAAACAAGGGGCCCGTTTTACGGACCTTAAATTAATTAGCGACATCTGTCGTTTTCTTGAAGTTCAGTGTGCTGCTTCTTGAAAAGTTAATGTACTTCGGTAGGAAGCTGGCTTAACATTGAAGACTACATGAGAGTCCAATCTGGTGGTCGAACCGGTCTAGCCCTCAGAAGCCCAAGGACTAGTAGAACAGCGCAATGTGGAGATCTTAACGCCCAGCTATTGATTTATTTTGTATGCAGTAACCAAGCCGTGTTAAAAAGCGGCAATTCGAAAAAAAAAAGACCTTAGTTATTAGCTTAAGATTGAAGTGGAAGAATAAAATTGAAATTCATGCGTGCATGTGACACGTATGCGTGTGAGGGACAGACACGTCGAAACACATGACTTCAAGTTCAGGGGGTTGTCATGTTGCAAGAACTGCCTGTCTTCCACACCAGCTCGGTTCCACGAAATATGCCTAAACACGAGAAGCAAACTTCTCATTTTGACGTTTAAAAAAATTTTTTTTAGTTTCGGAAAATGCGGTAAATTGGCGTTGCTAAACGAGCAATAAAGGAGTCATGCTTTCCAATAAGTTTGAAAAAATACATTTCAGATACGCTCATGTCACATAAAGGAAAAATTAAATTATGAAACAATTTTTCAAAAATATTTCACTTTGTTTTTCAAAAATAGTTTTATTTTTAGTAATAATCGAGTTTATAGTTCCGTTTTTTAATATGACGTCAAAAAGCCGTCTATTGGAAGATTTATTTATTTGGCGCAAGTGGTTGTTAATGAATGCGCATAAGACCACCGGATTTGCCTCGCTGGTACGACAAACGCCATTAGCATGCAATTCTTTGTTAAGAAAACCTCAATTCATTCCGATTCGCTGATCTCTTCACTTATTCGGGTCACTTCGAAAGCGTCATTCTGATCACTAATACATGCGACTTATTCCCCGCCATCGTTCGTGACTTCGCCATTGAAGACCGTTGCATGAAACTCAGGCGCTCCTTTCGAATGTGAGAATGAAACAAAATTTCAAGTGTTCTTTGTCTTCGTCTTCAAAATCTTCTCAATCTATCCTTGTTTTCCAAGAATTTCTTCTTTTTTTGCCATTCCAATCAATGCTGCACCTCCTATGAATCACTTTTTGTAGTTTGTAGAACTTTTTTTCCTCCTCCTTCTTCTTTTTCATCCATAACTTTGTCTGC
>OX387246.1:3112218-3248481 GCA_947562095.1 Branchellion lobata
AAAGGACACCCTTTCGAACCAGAATCCTTTTCTGGCCTGAAGTGACAGCCTTGAAAACGAGGGTCGCTTTCATGGATGGAGTTAAGACAACTTTTGACAAAGGCGAAAGAGGCCCGCTCGGTGACTGAGAAGATGAGCAGGTAAGCGTCTGGAAGAGGCTCGGACTGCACCGTGGTTGACTGGGGGGGGGGAGAGGGGGGTTGAGTTGAGGGTAGTGGATTTTTCACATGTTTTAGTGCTGGTAATGGAAAATATTGAAGTTTTTGCATTATTCTTCGGTCTGAGCATAAAAATTGGCGTGAGCATGTTGTGGGTCTTTTATGGGGCTGCTAGTTGTCTTTCATTACTTCTTGCCCTTTTATTCCTCCTCTCCACTTTCTTCACATTGGCACTTTTCTCTTTCATTGGTAATAAAATTACACCTTTTTTACTTTTATTTTTATCCAAAAAAAGTTTGTTTTTCAAAAAAATCGTTAAAAACACATTTTTTAATGAAATTAGTTGGCAAGGCATGAACACAATGCATAGACAGTCGATTGCAATCTTTGACAAGCATTTTCAAGTGTTTTGAAGGACTTTTAATCATGGTTTATGGTGAAAATTCATTAAAACAATCACTTTTTCGCGAAGTTGCAATCAACATTGAAAATATTTCATTGGTTTTTGTTTCGACGAAGTAGTTCAGCATCTCTTTAATAGCTTTTTTTGATGGAATAAGCTTAAAAAACCTTTTATTCACATATACTAGCTTCCAGTATTGCTTATAGTTGGTAAATGTCCAGTGGAAATATCAGTACGAGAAATATTTACCATTTTAGCTGAAGCTTTTTTTAAATATAAACTTGAATATTTGTCTAGCTCCTACGGAAAGTATATGATCTATGAAGTTTATCACGGGTGAGTAAACCTTTCTGAATTAACTTTTTGAAATACGAATTCAATTCGCAAGAGAAAAAACCTTGAAAATTTGAATAAACTTTCCTCCTTGAAAAATTCAATTAAAAAGGCACATTTCAAAAATAAAAACCTGGTCGATCGGTCATATTTTTTCGTGGTTTAAGAAAACCAAATTTAATTCTTTTTTCATTTCTATTTAATGATATTCTGAAGAAAAAAAACTATAAATAGTATTTATAAATTGGATTTTTTTATTTTTTACTTTTCAGAAATATGAATTGATTTCAGCACCAAGCCAGCTTGTTTTATGACTTTGACTGGGTGCTAGCACACTTTTCTCAAATGGCAAAAGGCGTACCCACTATCTTCATGCAATTGCCTTTTCAATTGATGTATGACAGCAAGGTTGTGGAAATCTATTTGACTTTTCAGCTGAGTATAGAAAACTTTGACAATTTTTTGCCACAGTCGTGGTGTTCTATGTTCAAAACGATTGTGATGAATTCAATGATTGGCCGGATTTCGTGCTTGCATGCAGTAACTCGATGCTTTTGAGAATATTGCTATTATTCTGGTGTGAAAACCTTGATAAAAAGTGAAATTGAAGATAAAAAACCCATTCAAAAATGTACCTGCGAAGAGGGAATTTCGTTGAAATGAATGGCTGTTTCAAGTTCATCCAGCACCACCGAGATCACCCTTTCTTCGTCCACGTCTGCACGGATGTATGTGTGAGTGAGTGTGTGTGTGGATGCCTAGGTTCACACGTGGATGTAGCTGCAAGAGAGTGTGTGTGTGTGTGTGTGTGTGTGTGTGTGTGTGTGTGTGTGTGTGTGTGTGTGTGTGTGTGTGTGTGTGTGTGTGTGTGTGTGTGTGTGTGTGTGTGTGTGTGTGTGTGTGTGTGTGTGTGTGTGTGTGTGTATGTTTGTGTGTGTGTGTGTGTGTGTGTGTGTGTGTGTGTGTGTGTGTGTGTGTGTGTGTGTGTGTGTGTTTGTGTGTGGGTGTGTGTGTGTGTGTGTTTGTGTGTGTGTGTGTGTGTTGTGTGTGTGTGTGTGTGTGTGTGTGTGTGTGTGTGTGTGTGTGTGTGTGTGTGTGTGTGTGTGTGTGTGTGTGTGTGTGTGTGTGTGTGTGTGTGTGTGTGTGTGTTTGTTTGTGTGTGTGTGTGTGTGTGTGTGTGTGTGTGTATGCGCTTGCTACTCACATCTGAAAGGATTAGTAAACAAAACGATTCCATTCATTTTCCAAAGAATATATAAAGTTACCTCAAATTAATTTCAAAACAAAGTTTGTGAATGTTTTTTGTAAATTTTACTCACGAAAACACATTTTTAGAACTACCAAAATAGCTGAAAACGCTATGGAATTAAATGAAGGTTGTGCAAAAGATGACGAAGTGATGGTTATTAAGTGGGGTGTTAATGAAAAGATTGCTGGCGAAGTTGTTTTTGTGAGTTTAAAGCGTTCAGCCAACAAGTAAGGCGTAATTCCGTGTGAATACGTTGCTAATGGTGATCTTTCTGCCACGGTACTTGCTGGCCTGGAAGCATGTGGTGGTGTTTACGATACCCTCGGCGAATTGATGATTGATTGTTCTTTATGATCCGAATGACGATTCATTGGAAAATGCTGAGCGTTCTATGAATTTTTCATTCTCTTTCAAAAGAAAATTACTGAAAAATCATTTGTCAAAAATGCTTTAAAATGAGAGCGAAATAAGGAGTACTTGTGATTATGATGGTGACTTTTGTAGTGCGCCATGAAAACTTATTTTCAAAGGAATTATGAAAGATTTTCAAGGTTTCGAGGTAACCTTTCATTTCTGAGACTTCGTGTTGTTTCGGCTATTAACGCCTAATCCTCACGTTTTCAGAATGATATATTATTCCAGCACGTCTGAAAATAATGCAATAACAGTTATATAAGTGCACAAATGCGAAATAAACAAATGAATAAACAAGATTGAAATTTCCACCCAGATGGATGCTTTCAAGCGTGCTTCTTTTTTGTTTGTTCGTCAGCGAGAGGGTAAGGAGTCTTTCAAAGTGATCTTGAGTGGAAGACTGTTGAAGAGGTGTAATGAAGAGCCTTCGTTATTACAATGTCAACATGTGTTTTCAGCTCAAGCATTGAAGTTAGTTTTTGAAAGTCAGTGTTCGTCCTCCATGGTTCGGCTATAATAGTAAACCACGATACTTTTACAACCCTAAAACACAATGCAATTTTAGTACGAAACTACCGAGAGGAAAAATTCTTTCGGTCGATGGAACATTCATGACAACAATGCAAGACACACTTAAGAGATTGAAAGTTCTTACTGCCGTTCAGCATGGAACCGTCAGATAGCTCTCGTGTGTGCGTGTTTGGAGACTTTATTTCGCCCAGTCTTTATATGAGGCTTTTTAATTTCTTCATTGATTTTCAACAAGCAAATCTGAGCAGAGGTTAGAAACGCTAAAACTTGAATAAAAAATAGTCGAATAGATGTCGAATTAAAAAAGCAACAATTTAAACTATTTACGAATTGAAATTGTGTGGCCTCAAAACTGGGTTAATGCCACTATGATAATATTCGTGTTTGTATTGTATTGTATTATGATTTGAAAGAAAGTAAAGGTCACCAGAAAATGATGCTATGAATTAACGACAAAAGAACCAAAATGGAAATTGACCACAGAACCAAAATAAAGTCCCATATCGACGGTTGTTTATTGTGGTGAAAGAATTCCTTAATTTGTTGACATGCCTTTCATCTTTCGACTTTTTTCCATTTTTGAGTTTTTAAAATCAAAAAATCAATTTTTTGTTAGTTTTTTTCGTTCATTTCAAGTGCATATTTATCGTCTTCTTGAACACACTCAAAATTCCCTCTCTTCACATGCCCATACCACCTCCATCTGATAACTTGGCCGAATTTAAATAATTATCTCATTTTCGAAATTCATTTTTAAACAAAAAGATTTTGCTTATTCTGTTTTGCATTATTATGTTGTCGTTTTCAATATATCATTTGAGAGGATCATGGTGAAGGTGGTGGTATACCTTTGTGAATAATTTTTGTGGAAAGAAAGAAAGGTATAAAAAAAGAATGAAAGGATAAAAAAGAAAAGAAAAAAAAGATAAAAAGAAGAAAGCAAGAAAGCAAAAAGGAAAAAAGGAGGAAAGGAAGAAAGGATGAAAGGAAGAAAGGAAGAAAGGAAGGAAGGAAGAAAGGAAAGAAGGAAGGAAGGAAGGAAGGAAGAAAGGAAGAAAGGAAGGAAGGAAGAAAGGAAGAAAAGAAGAAAGGAAGATAGAAGCTTGTATGGGTAATCGGAACATTTCAATTAGAGAGCTTGAAATTGTAGAAGTTGCGTTTGTTTGTGCTTTCCTACAACGTAGCATATATGGAGTAAGAAGGAAGCAAGGAAACCAAGAAAGGCATTCATTCTTCAAAACAGGTGAAATTCAACGTTTAGACTTTTTGAGGTCTTTAAACTATCATTGAAAGTCAACATTTTAATCGAGTGAACGTTTCCAAAGACAAAAAAAATGTATCTGTGTCCGAAGAACAATGTCTCCTTGCCATGGAGTTGGAGTGGAACTTTCAATAAAGTAAATAAAACCAACGGGACTTCGCACGCGACCACAGCCATTTCCAAACGCAGCCTAATGTGCTCAATTTGCCTTGAGAAACAAAACCGCCACGCGTTTAGCTTGCAAATGAGGGTTGAAATGCAAAGTTAACACTTGATAAGTAATGTGGAGGTGAGAATATGTCGTTTGCAAACGTTCGCAACGCATTTATATGGCTTAAGCTGGATTTTTAAAAACACTCAAAAGTCATGAACTGATTGCTGATTGCGGTTTTTCCGCTCCTTACCTTGATGCACCATTCCTTAGGCTATTCACGAGACTCGTAATTTTATCCGGAATCCGATTTTTAACTTTATGCATCGATATTTTAAAGACCAAATGGCGTTTTTATACATTTAAAATCGTTTTTTTCTTTGAAATCAACTTCGTTTCTAGTAATTTTTGTTTTTTGATTAAAAAAAACAAGACAAAAGTCACTTTGTGTTTTTGTTGATGTGTTTGGCAAAAAAAGCTTTGCATTCATTGGAGAGGTTTTCAAGGATTGGATTCGGATCTTTAATTTTGTACTCGTCTGCGGGTTTTCGAAAACAATTTGGTGTTTGACGTTGGAAATTTCGAACAATTGTTCATTATTTCCGTGGAAAAAAATTATTCATCATAATTTCATGAAAAACCAATCCATAAAACAGTTTTGAAAATCCAAAAAAATGTATGTTAGAGATTTGCTGCTGAGGCCAACTTGTGACAATCAGTAGAAGTGAAGTGTAACTGGTGGAAGAAGATGCATGATAGAAGATTGCAGTACGCTTTGCGCCATTTATTATTAACTGTTTACCAAAAACATGTCAACAATACAATACAATACGATACAAAAACGAATATTTTTATAGTGGCATTAACCCCGTAGAGTTTCGAGGCCACTCAAAAACGTCTATTATTAAAACTATTGTGAAAAATTAAAAAATAAATAAAAGAAGTAAATAACAATGCAATACCACCGAATGAAGCAATGTTTTTGTAGGTAAATTCACAAAAGTTTCGAAAGCAAATTTGAAACGACGAATGTTCAAAAGTAGCGTTAGCCTTCAATAAATTAAATTTGAGAAAATATATTTAAAATAAAAAAAAGTTTTTAATATTTTGAAGTTTACGTGAAATAATTCAAATTTATTTCACGTCTTTGTTGGCGATTAATTTCATATAATTCCACTCACAAGTTCATTATTTATAGCCTTCAGTCATTTTGTATCCATCTTTTCAAATCTCTGTAATCTTATGAGAAAATATGAGTTTCAAGATGAAATGAGTTATTCCCCCGTTTCCTGTAAACTTAAACGCAAGTGCTTTTTTTAGACCTTTCAACTAAAACCACACGCAAATAATTCCAAACGCAAACGAAGTCAACTAAACTCTATACAAATACCCTTAAGAAGAAGCCATTCAACAACTATATCTCTTTGCACACCAGTTATTCAACACACACAACAATACCTTCACATACAACTAAAAATAACTTCACATACAACTAAAAATAACTTCACATACAACTAAAAATAACTTCACATACAACTAAAAATACCTCCACACACGCACGCACACACACGCATGCACACACACGCACACACACACACACACACACACACACACACACACACACACACACACACACACACACACACACACACACACACACACACACACACACACACACACAAACAAACACACACATAATACCTCTACAAAAACACAACAAAACTCCACACACATGCACAACAAAAAGCCATTTCCATGCAGAATTCACTTGCAGCAGACGCATAAATTCTAAAGTAAACACAAGCCACTAAAACGCAGTCGTCATTCGTGTGATGCGGCAAATGACGTGCCAAGACACGCATTCTTCCGATCGATAAGCGCATGGAGCATGCCTGCATGTTCTAACTGCCCTCGCTTCGTTCGATCCTTGTTCCATCCTTCCTCGATCCCTCTTCGATCCCTCTTCGATCCCTCTTCGATCCTTCTTCGATCCTTCTTCGATCCCTCTTCGATCCCTCTTCGATCCCTCTTCGATCCCTCTTCGATCCCTCTTCGATCCCTCTTCGATCCCTCTTCGATCCCTCTTCGATCCCTCTTCGATCCCTCTTCGATCCCTCTTCGATCCCTCTTCGATCCCTCTTCGATCCCGGTTCAATCCTTCTTCGATCCCTGTTCAATCTTTCTACGACTCCTTATTCGATTCCTTGTTTATTTTTTATTCCAGTAACTTCTTTTGGTTAAATTGCTTTCAACTGTCACGCTTCATTCACTTCGAGTGTCTTTGCGGCTCATTGCAGCTTGAGTGAGTTGTAGTAGAATGAAGTTGCAACAGTGGAGTTGCAACTTGAATGGGCATGCCCTGCATAAGATACACTCTGGTGGTTAATGAAATTCTTAAAATTTTTAGAAGTCTCTGGTGCGTTCACATTGACTCTTGCGTTTTTTTCTTCGAATAATCGAAAAAAAATTTGAATTAATTAAACTTCACTGGTTTATTTCGCGGGTAATGAGTTGAGAAAAAAAGTAAAAAAACTATTTTTAGATTCATACAACACTCATCTCACCATAGTGAAACATCCTTCCAGAGTTATTTGATATGGTATAGAATATGATTGAAATTTAAATTTTTAAGATTCTTCAATTTGGCTCTATAGTCAAGGTTGCTCATAGAATTTTTTCAGATGTTCAGTAACATCAAAAATTCTTTCAATTTTTTCATCCTCCAATTTTTATTTTTTGCCTTTTTTTTGTGCCATTTCCTGTTACATGTGTGCGCCTGTCGGTTGTGGTTGGCGAACTCCACTGTGAAGCTTAAGGCTCCGGGTTCAAGTCCCGTCTAAGCTCAGGTTTGAGTTGTGAGAATCGGCAACTTAAGTGAAGAACAGACGCCGTGCTAGAGTGCCTTAGTCACCTAGTAAGCCAACAGCGGGTAAAAGCCTTCTCCTGGAAGAGTTACTGAGCCATGCTAAAACGCTTCAGAAGTGTTAGATAAGATGAGTTGCAAAATTACTTGAAAGATCAAATCAGTTCTTAATTAATAAGTTTTCAAAAACTTGTTCCTAAAATCAGTTTTTGCAGAGTCTTTCGTGCACGTTCGAGGGCAGATGAAGGGAACCCGAGTTTGTGAGCGTCTTGAAGCACCTTGACAGCTTTGACAAGTAGTGGTCTTTTCTTTATATAACTTCTTGCTACATTAATTTTTCATTTCAAACTTTACAATGTTTTCAATTTTGAATGAAAAGATTGATGACGTCAAATGGAAATAAATTATAACTCGAAGATTTCAATTTATTCCGAGAGAAATGAACTTCAACAGAAAGGATTTTTAATTTAGAGTCTTCGGTTTTTTGCTTCTCCAATTAAACATGCAAATCCTGGCGACTCTCCATTTGTTTACTCTTTTGTTGGAATGTTTTTTCATAGTCTTGATTGGATCAATTGCAATCTGAGCTAGAAATGTTGATTTAGGGTTTTGAAAGATCGATCAGGAGATTTTACAAAATGAAAAACCTTATCAAACACGAATTCATTCGAGTCAAAATTAAAATCTTATTGAAAGTGCAAAAAAAATGCTTTATTGGCCAATAAAACGAAAGCAAAACTATGAGCTTCAATTTTTTTTGCCAAGACGTTATAAATAGTAGCTGAGAGAGAAGCGATTTATAATTTATACCCACAGCGTCTTCTGGATTTCGGTAACAGAGACTTTGGGAAATCTTCCTTTATTCGATGCGACCTATTTACTTCAATTTTAAAAGATTGAAGAGCTAAGGTGTGGTCAGCCTTTGTCTTCGGTGATTGGAGAAGCTTATTTATGGTTTTTGTTCAATTTTCTATTGTTTTTATTTATTATTATTCATTTTTTCTATTCCTAATTGTACTTTGTGTTATTTTTAAAACCAATCTTGAACTGCTAGTCAGAAAGTATGGTTTGTTTAACCAAAAACGAAATTTCTACAAAGTATGTCTTTTACAATCTGAACTTTTTACATTTTCTGAACATCTCTCTATGTTCTTTTCGAAAAGACAATGCTGTGAGACGTATGTGGAACCTGAGGGCGCAATCGCTTGTATGTATTGTCAGAACTTTTAACACTTCAGACCTCTGACAGGGGGGTCTTGTCGCTAATACAATACAATACAATACAATAAAATAAAATACAATACAATAAAATAAAATACAATACAATAAAATACAATACAATACAAAACAATACAATACACTAAAATACAATACTATATAATACAATACAATACAATAAAATACAATACAATAAAAGAAAATACAATACAATACAATACAATACAATACAATAAAATAAAATACTATATAATACAATACAATACACTAAAATACAATAAAAGAAAATACAATACAATACAATACAATACAATAAAATACAATACTATATAATACAATACAATACACTAAAATACAATAAAAGAAAATACAATACAATACAATACAATACAATAAAATACAATACTATATAATACAATACAATACAATACAATACAATACAATACAATACAATACAATGAAAGAAAATACAATACAATACAATACAATACAATACAATACAATACAATACAATACAATGAAAGAAAATACAATACAATACAATACAATACAATACAATGAAATACAATAAAATACAATGAAATAAAATACAATAAAACAAAAATGCAATGCAATGAAATACAATTAAAAACAAAACTATACAGAATAATGCGATACAATGCGATACAATGCAATGCAATACGATAAAATGAAAAGCGAATCATTACAAAATATACAAAAAATACAATACGAAAGAAGAATCGACTGAACGCACTCACGACAACAGGTTCATGAAGCAGGCAACAAAATTGAAAAGAAAAACTCAATTTAAATGGAATCAATCAACCAAAACTTGAGCGTCTGGAGGCAAGGGTCGGACGAACAGGGTGGAGGGTAACAGATACACAGCGTGAACAGTAACTCAACAACAGCAACAACAGCAACAACAACAATTTGCAAAATAAAAACAACAACTTTGCTGTTACGAACCTATAAAGATCGTTCACAACAAAAACATCGCTGATGGCCCTTTGAAAGTGACATTTACTCGTAGTTAAAGACACAAGAAACACAACTCCTCAGAAAGGATAGCACAGCGACATTACATATCGAAAAGTGTACAACTACCAAAGTACCCCATCAACCACAACACCAACTTTGAAATCTACAAGAAACCACAAGTTAATAACAACCAACGTAACATCACCAGCATCAGACAAAACATCAACCACAACACCAACAACAATCTAAACAACTACACTAACACCAACCACTACATCAACCACTAGATCACCACCACCATCAACAGTTTCTCTCTTTCGTACGCTTATTTAAGTCAGTTCTGCTTCAAGGGAAGAAAGTGGAGCAATCGAAAGAGTGAATTAAAAAGGCCTCTTGATTATTTGAAAGTTTGCGTGAATGTGAACTGGAAGCTACGATTTTTAAAACAATTCACCTTTTTATGGAACACTTTTATAGCTCATTCTCAAACTCACTGTGTGAATGTTCAAGGTAATATAAAAATAACAAAACTGGATTAAAAATATTATTCAGAGAAAAAAGCTAAAAATTGATAAAGGTTCGAAAACCCTGTTGAATTTGACATCATTGATGGAAATTTATTTTATTAAAAAGCCATTTTCAAAATCCACTTTTGTAAATCATTGTTAAGCTTCGAAAACAACTTTCGCTTCTCTTATCACTTATAGAAAAGATTCACTTGTATCAAACTAAGGTCATAACTCAAAAGTTTCCAAATCGAAGTTGATAATTCTACTCAGATAATATTGTTGTTTTAAACTTTTTATAAGCTTAAAAAGTGTTTTTAAATAATCCACCAATCTAATATGCTTGTGAAAAAAAAAGAAAAAAAATAAGCCGATCTTAATCTCCATCGTTTGAACTTTTAGTACGAAGAAAAAAATAATAAAAAAAGTAATAATTTTTGAAAAATTAACCAAAATCATAAGTTAGTACGTCATGAGACTGGAAAATATTATTTTCGAGGCTTTTTGTAGCGCGCAGTGTGGCAATTACGAAATAATGGTGAGATTTTGGAAGATTGACGTTTAAGACCCCTTGGTGGCAATGAGGTACACAACCAAAACACCACTCCCGCACGTTAGTAGAACTTGTTTTCTACTGTTAAAAACGCAATGTTCTGTTGTTGGGAGAATAAAGAGATACCACAGAACTCCAAATTCAATCTTATTAAATTAAGGTTAGTATTAAAAAATATATAACAATTTGAAACAATGAAATCTTGTCTGATGAAACTACGTTGTGTGATCTAATTGTATTTCTCAGCTACTAAGTCTTGCTCAGGCGGATGGAACTAATTATCTTTTCATTCTGTTAACAAAGGCATGAGTTAAAACTTGTGCCTTTTTCTGGTCTTTTCACAACTTTACGAGCGGTTTAACGTCTATTCTTGACTTGACTTCATTTGTCTGCTGTCCTCATTATTCTTTATCTTTTCATCAATGTTTTGGCTCCTAGGTATATCCTGTTAAACCAATACTCTAACCGGGACTCGAACTCCGGACTTTGAGCTTGAATGCTTTTAGAATGTGTCTCGCTAACGAATGAGCTTTGAGTGACGTAGGTTTTGAGATCTCAGAAAATGCAAAACTAGTCACGTGACTTTTGAGATTCTAAAGAAAAACTCGCCCTAAAGGCGTGCGTGCTACGAACAGATACAAGAAAAATAATTTTACGAGACAAGAAAAATTCATTAGAAATGTGGAGAAACAGAAGTTTCAAAGCGGGTTTCTGAATTTATAGCAGGCAACTTCGCTAAAAACGGTATAAAAATGTTCTTTGAGGACGACAAAACAATCACTCGAGCACAGGAGTGTATACAGGACGTTAAATCGTCCAGAATATCTCTATGGCTGCATGCTGGGACGAGGTATGAAAGCGGGTTGTTGCAAGCCACGCTGCGCTGGGTGGCGCTTCGTTCCACCGAGACTCTGTTGCTTGAGCAGCGCTGAGGTTCTTGTAGAATAAGGCTTCAAGTATTGCTTTAGTTTTTGTATTTTTGGTTTATTGTGGTGAATAAGTTACTTGTAATGACGCTATTTTGTTTGAAGTGATTTCAAGGGCAAGATTTTATGATACTCTTATCATGAGGTCTACATCAGCATAGTCAAAAAAATAGCTCTGATTTTAGGAAATCTTCAACAACATTAAAAAGAATGTACCAAAAAAATCGATGTGTCATGCAGCAACTTTCAATTCAAAAAAATCTCAACTTGTTTTGAATGAAGTTTGCAGAATAAGTTTTGCACATCAACCTGTTCAATACACCTTTCAAAATGTTGTGTAAAAACTAAAAATTGACTTACAAAAATTAACTTTTTATTTTAACTTATTAGAAAAACAATGAACAAGTGTCGGAAGGGGTCTGGACACTTGGAGATAACTGAAATCTTCACGCGAGAAACTTGGAAAACATTGTTACATTACATTCACATAAAAATAAAAATCAGTTTCAAAAAAACAGGAAAATCAGTTAATTTGTAAGCAACCACAAAATAGCGAGTGAACGAAGCTATGAGTGTTGCGAAGGAAATACATGTTGTTAGCATCAGTGAGTGCGGCCAAACATCAGAAGACTTTTAATCTTTTTTGTCTCCGAAGCAAAAAATATTTCCAATTCACAAAAGGAAAAAAATCAGCTGCAAAAATGTATGGTAAGAATGTTTGTAAGCATGAATGATTAACGCCTACAACATACCACGCCAAGGACCAAAAAATGTCACATATTGTCTAAAAAATAGTTTTTTTCACAATTCAAAAAAAATTTGAAGTTTTTTGAATTCAGTTTATGAAACATTCATGGACTTTTTCCATGCCATAAGCTTTTACCTTTCACCTTAACTGCTACATTATGTATGCTTGTTCGTCGAAGCTTTCCAATGAGGTTCTTACAAGGTTCTTTAACTCAAAATCTTTTATTACTTTTGAAAAATATTGCAAAAACTTTATAAAAGAATTTTCGAGAAATCGAAAAACGAAGCTTCACGGTTGTTTGCCGCTACGCTCTTGTGGAGTTGAATTGACATCCTCGGCCTTATGTGAAATGCATAAGCATCGAGATGCAGTCATTTTAATGGGACCTCGAAGAAGTTCAAAAAGCTGATTTTACTTTGCAGAGGAATTTTTGTATATATCGAAACTCAATACGGCCTGTAAACAAACACCGGCAGTTTATCACTTCGTTGAGATAACGGGTGATAAAATCTGCTTCGAAATAATAAATACCAAATCTTAGAATTCCTTCATCATCCAAATGGCAGTGACTGTGTTGGTAATAGCCTCATTAGCATGAGACTTCAATATTTTCATAACCATTCATTCTTGTCTCATTTGATGAACAATTAGCTTCCTTTCAAAGAGATCTCTCTGAAATACCTGGTCGTTTGCAGAATATTATTATTTTCTGGATGCTTATCTTTGTGAGTATTTCATGCTTATGCCCTCCCACCAAATGCTACTGCTGTTCATTAGGACGGTCGAAGACTTCTCTTTTTAATCTCCCGATCCATTAACTTCCAAATTATTTTCTTCTTATCTATTTCCTTATCAGTGCAGATTTATTGAAAGCCTTTCAAACACATTTTTCTTGCGTTACATAAAAACAGAGCTTTTTGGTTATTACGCAACAAAGAAATGTCCGTACATCATTTCTTTTCTTTATCACTTTTTTTTATTTTATAATTGAAAAATAAATCCAGTTTTTAATTTCATACTTAATTGAATCAGTTATAAACTCGTTTATCATAATTCAATTAATAAATAAAAAATTATTGAAAAAAAAATTTCAATGCATCATTCGTGAGCTTCTGATAAAAATATTGTTCCATCAAAATAGCTAATTTTTACGATACTATAAACTGTGTTTAAGTATTGATGAAAATTATTTTTATAACATTTTTTTATGAGTTTTTATCTCAAAAGCTGAGTGAAAAATGAATATTGAAAGTCTGCACACGCTAAATATAGAAGCGCGCTCAAGTTTTAAAGTTTACAAATCTATGAATAGTTGATAGCAAAAGAAAAAACTTTATTCCCCATGGCTATGTTTGATTGTGTAGGGGATTGAATGATTCCAGATTACATCTTCGTGAAGACCTTTTAAGATGGGTTCGATGCAGGAAGGATTGAGAGAACAATCATTGGTTCACAGGGCTTTGGTGGAAGAAAAAGCAATAGAGAATTGGATAACATTTTAAAGAAAATTCTGAGAAGCCAGTGCATCCACGTGGAATAAACTGCAAGCTTCGAGCTATTTTGTTTTTTATGGTACCTAATTCAAGCTTCCATATGAAAAAAAATAGGAGTGGAAGAAGAATAAGAAGGAGGAGGGAGAAAGAAAAAGAAGAAAAAAGGAAAGAATAAAATAAATAAAAAACAGATAAAAAGAAGAGCGCAGTGTTGTGTAAGTGTCCATCCTCAATAAAACAACTGCGCTGCGCTTTCTTCTGCTTGTAAGCATAAGTTAAATCATTTCCATCAGCGTTTCCACGATGCTTGCTCTGATTGTGGATGATTTCTCGATGGAAAACACTTGTTCCCATTATTTCTATTCAACACCACTTTCAACATCTAATCTAATCTAGTCTAATCTAATCATTTATATAGCGCTGATTCCGCACTGTCCAAGAGCGCTCAACCTCCCTGTCATACTCTACATTTCCACCGCTGAACACCTTTGTTGATACCCGCCTTCCAGATACAATACAATACAATACAATACAAAAACGAATATTATTATAGTGGCATTAACCCCGTAGAGGTTCAAGGCCACTCCAGATTATCTCAAACCTTTTTCTCTATCATCATTATTATTTACATTTTCTTATCAATATTAATTTTTATTATATATTTAATCTTGTTTTATAATTTATATTTTATTTTAATCATTATTATTATTATATTATTCATATTATTCTTTGGTTTTCTTAGTAACGGCCTTGAAGTAACTGACCACCAATCACCATACAGTGGCGCGTACTGACGATAAAATTGTCGGTAACTCGGAGATAAGAATCATGAAATATATGCTTTTGTCTATTGGATTTATGGCAGCTTATATTTGAAAGTTTCTAACCGAGATTCGCAAAAATTCATTTTAGAATTCATTTTATAATTCACAATAGAATTCACAATAGAATTCACAATAGAATTCACAATAGAATTCACAATAGAATTCACAATAGAATTCACAATAGAATTCACAATAGAATTCACAATAGAATTCACAATAGAATTCACAATAGAATTCACAATAGAATTCACAATAGAATTCACAATGGAATTCACAATAGAATTCACAATAGAATTCACAATAGAATTCACAATAGAATTCACAATAGAATTCACAATAGAATTCACAATAGAATTCATAATAGAATTCACAATAGAATTCACAATAGAATGGATAATGAAATTCACGAAAGATGCATAACAGATTCACAACAGTTTTGCCAGTGATTGAGCTTAGATTTATTAATCACTTATTTCCTCGCCTGCGATTGACCGCAAGGAACATTTCTCAGTGCCTTGCAGTCTCCCTCAATCATTCAATTTGTGTTCTTTTTTCACGGCTTCCATTATGAATGCTTTTTTCGTTTTTCAGCAAAATTCATCAGCGCATCTTCCGACCCATCCTCTTTAGGTATTTTTATGTGACCGTTTATAACGGCACAAACTCTCAAATAGATCGGAGCTGAGTGAGGTTACTTCGCATTGCCACGCTGATTCTTGTGAGTGGGAGTGCTTTCAATTCCGAAAAAGCTCCAAGAAACGCATGCGCATTCTGATGGCCTTTGCATTTCAGGATTTGGAAACCTTTTTATGTTTATAACACTTCAATACAAACACAACTCCAAAGTCAATACAAATACAGCTTTCACTATAGATACAAATATCAGTACAGATACAAGTGTCAATACAGATACAAATTTTACTATACAATACAATACAATACAAACACGAATATTATTATAGTGGCATTAACCTCGTAGAGTTTCGAGGCCACTATAGATACAAATATCAGTACAAATACAAATATCAATACAGATATAATTCTTAGTACAGATACCAACTCATACAAACACATCAGTCATACAGATACCTTGGTCGTTGTTTTCCTTGTTGGCAAGGTACTCTGAGGTCATCAGTTGGTTTACCAGGGTAGACTTGCCTACTCCAGAGCCCCCCATAACCACCACCTGAAACTCCTGCAGAGGTTGCATCCCTTCTTCTTCCTCGTCCACCATCTCTTCCACCGTCTCTTCTTCCAGCACAGAACCTTCTAGGCTGAGGTTGGAGATCTGATCACTGGCTCCCAGCAGCTTGATGCTGCCCGACTGAACACTACTTCTTTTGACGCTACCCCTCTTGATACTGCCCGATCTAGCCAGTCTGTTGTTGAACGAGGCCTTTCTCTGACCGCCATGACTCAAGTACTCCACGTTGTTCTGAGGCAGACACGTGAAAGAACTGCGTCTACAGGCTGCACCGGGCTGCAAAGAGGTGACCAGCAGTGACGAGCCCAGACTGGGGACCGCCTCTGAAGACCTGCGGAAAGAAGGGGGGTTTGTGACGCTCAAAAGGTTGCTGTTTCTCCTGCTGTACGCCTTGAAGGAGTCTCCTCTACTCACAATCTCGCCTTTTTTCGTCGTGAAACTTCTGACGCGGTAAATAGCAGAACTCTGTGAAGTGATCTGCCAATCGTTGTCTGGAAACTGGTCGTCGTTGTTGAAGTTATTGCTCCTTTGGTTGCTGTTGTTTCTGCCGTCTTCGTGACATCGTATGTCGCTATGCGGAATGATGTGGTATGCTCCGTCAGTGGCGCTATCACATTGAGAAAATTCATTGGTGTCGTTGTTGTTGTTGTTCTGTGTGTTGTTGTTGTTTTTATTCTGGGAGTTGCTGTTGTTTTGTGTGTTGTTGTTGCTGCTGTTGTTCTGTGTGTTATTGTTGTTGTTGTTTTTAAAATTACTGTTGTTGTGAGTAGAGCTTCTGTTGTTGACGCTATTTCTCCTGCTTCCTCCTTTATCACCGGAGCCTTTTCGAGAATGCTTTCTTTCGGAATTGATGTTTCTTCCTTCTGAGTGACTTCCACTTTCTTCATTTTCTTTTTTATCTAGTATTGGACTTGGTGGCTGGATTTCAACCGTGACCTGTAGGACATGCGTGGAGGTTTTATGCTTCATTCAAAAATACACCAAACAGTCGCTACCGTAGTTATTAACGCTAAATTAAGTTACGTCATCTTTTTTTCTATTTCTAGTGTTATTTGATATTGCATTTTCCCATAGTGATGTGTTACAACCTAACTGGTTTCTACAAATTCAAAACTTTTTCACTTTTTTTATAGTTTTTTAACTTTTGTAACTTTATTTTTTTTCTAAATTGCCCGTGAAAGCTGTTAGGTGGGGCACTAAAACCATCTTTTTTTGAATATTATCGCCAATTCCAATTAAATCTTTTGGAAAATGAAAAGGTTATAGAGCAAGGGGGAAAGTGGAGCAATGGAAATGGAACAAGCGAGAGATTGTGGAGTTGTATTGTAAGAAACGTGACTAATGAATAAGAAACATGAAGCTGAATGAACCCAAAAGACAAGGAATCATATAACACGGCATATTAAAAGGTCAAGATATACGTCGAGATTATAGGAAAGCAAATAGACCTTCATAAAGAAATTCCAGCAAGAAGTAGATAAAATAGCGTTTTCAAGGTTAGTGAAATATATGAATTGTTAAAACAAGGAGATAGAAAGAGCAAAAATTTATTTTTTTAAAAAGTTAAGTTGTAAAAAAATGATAGCGAAAAAAAATTGACGAAGAATGAAAAAAGATGACCATTGAAAAAAAGATGAATTTGAGGAAGAAGAAGAGACAAAAGATGAAGTGCCTGGCGGACAGGTGTGATAATATCTCATCAAATAAGCCTCCCTGACTGGAGAATTGAGGAGGAAGAGAAAAAGAATGAATTTTTATCATCGACAGCCCCATCGGAATCGTATCAACTCATTTAATTTTCTATACAATTTTTAATTATTTTTGGGACTTTTGAATTGTGTAGATGGCACACACAACGCTGCATGCCTGTCGACAAACTGTATAAATGAAACGTGACAAAAGTTACATGATCAAATAAATCTAAATGAATTATTAGAGTCAGTGCTCACGCCATGCTTGCCTCTGTCGTAATTTCCACGTTCAGTTTTGGAAGCTTTAGCTCATTATAATGTCTTGTTACTAATTATGCTCAAATATTTTCCATTCTATCGAATAATTTCTAAAGTTAATTAGTTCATTTATTTGTTTTGGCAAATAAAATTCCAAGTATCCGCATTTGGAAACAATGAAACAGAACTCAAGTCAAGTATTAACCTCCCATCTAGCAACAACAGCTCAAGATATCTAGACTTAATATCCCCACTGAATTTTCATTTTATTTTTATTTTTTAAATAAAATTTTCAAAACTCAGGCTGTCTTTCTATCAATAGTCATTATACCACTTGTATTATCCACCAACAAACTGTATGGTTCACTTCTCTAACAAAAAGAATGTCTATTTTGACAATAACCAAGATTGAATAAAACAAAAAAAATCAATACACTCGTACTAACATTTCCAAACCTTCCCCACTATCTGCATAATTTCAGTAGCAACGTGGTTGGTTCATTTCATTACACTACCATAAATGACCTATTTCAACAAAGGCTCAGAATGCCTACGACTGAGAATGAATCAAAAAGGCTTGGTCTGCGCTACATCAACAGACCTGACCACTAACTGCCCCATTCATTAGCACGCTTCAAACCGAACCCCAACCCACCAATAACGACAAACTGGCCATTTTAATTTAACTTTATTGGTCTTTTATGCATACAAAAGTAACATTCTTTGTTCAATTCCTAGACTCTTTATGTCTGCTACCAATATTTTATTTATTATTCATGGTTATTGCTGACTTAAAACCAAACAAAGGTGCTTCAGTTGATCGCCATTCTAGATGAAATTTGAATATATTTTATGAAAATGATTGTATAATTACGAAATATTGTTTTGGCCATTATCATTTTTTAATATTCATGTGAAAAATTATATTTTTTGATTTAACAAAAACACCATGCTATTTAGAAAACCATAACTTATCCCAAACAAGCCGAGCTCACGTCGAGGTGGGTTTGGGCGGTCTGTTCCATGCCTTTTCTTGAGTTCCTCCTGGACGAATGACGGGAGGTTCTTTTTGACCTCCTCCTCTCCGCTTCGAAGGAACTGTCCTCCTTGCCACCGAGCGAGTTCCGGGACAGTTTGTCGAAGTCGTGAAGGGTGATTTCACATCCAGAAGCTCTCGCCTTAAACAGCTCAAACTCATCCATCATTCTGGTCCTTGGACGCTATTCAAAATTTAAAAAAAATGCTTTTAGCCACTTCAATTAACCATTAAATTAATGTTTCAGTCGTTTTTTAGTTTTTTTTTTTTGGTTTATTTTTTAAACTTTAAATGAAGAAATAACGTGACTTGATTCCCGTTAATCTTATTCATTATCGACTTAAACCGTTTCCTTTTCCTTTTTTTTCAACAATGAAAGTTTTGAAACCATTTTTGTTTATTTATTCAAAAAAAGTGCTTAGAATGGCTTAATAAGTGCTATTCCAAAAGCAACGTTAGTAGCTGATTCCCTTAAAACCTCTTCCATTTTAAATATTTTTCGGCGTTATGATGACATTATATCATCATTATAGATCATTGCCTTTTGGCATATAGCCTTCGGCCTATGTTTTATACTCCGTATCGGCCTTTATAATTAACAAAAAATGATTTTTCACCTCTTTTAAATCATAAAACCATTTTATAAATATTATCGAGTCAAAAAAACAGCTTTTAGTAGTAAATCTTGGTAAAATAATCTACAGCAAACGCTCGTGTTACATACGTAGCCATCTGTTGTTGATTCATGTGTGAAAGGCTTTAAGGCCCGCCAATGAACGAACGTGTATGCTCTGCTCTATACTCCTCGCTCACTACCTAAATCTCTCTGCTGATCTAGATTACGAAATCTCTATTCGTTGTCGTCGTCATCTGTAATATTATTTGTTCCTTCTGTTCATTATTTATTCTTATTAATAGTGGTTATTATTATTTGTTTTTATAAATATTTTTTTAATATTATTATTAATAGTAGCTATTTTTATTTATCGGTATTAATGGTGGTTATTTTTCTTTATATTTATTATTAATGATGTAAAAAATACGTATTTATTTTTATTGATTATTACCATTGTTAATGCCATTAATGTTACTATTTTTCCTTTCAACTTTCACTAGTCATTATTATCATTCACTTTGGGCCTTTATTCCATCGGGGATACAGCTAAACTGGATTCATTTTTTATTGTGTCTGATTGCAGCGAATGATGCGAATGATGTATGACCTCGTTGCTACGAATGTAAAAACTCCTGCAATATTGAATGTCCCTGAAATATTAAGAGCTGTGGCGTTGTACTACCGAAATGGAAGTTCTTTACGAAAAGGGATGAGCGCGTGGAGAGACGATAAACGGGTGAGGATGACGGTGTCATCAAGGGATTATTGGCTGAGTGGACGCATGATGAATCGATCATTTGCCTAACGAGCCTTGCATTTCATTTTCAACCCTCGATGCCACCACCACTGCACCCGCTGCTTCTTCCACCATCTTTATATTTCCATTTATGATAGTTTAGTCCATTCCGTTGGACCCAAGCTGCGTTTATGAAGACCGTAAACCTTTTAATCAGTTCACTGCTCAGAGGTATTTTGATTGATCGACTGAGAACTCTTCAATCCGCTTGGTGAACTGTCCTTCACTGGAGGGTAACTTGACGTTGTGGACAATGACCTGCCTTTAATAGAGTTGAAATAGCTCAACCTCGTACACACAACAGATGTTTTCTCTTGTTTCAACGATAAGCAAAGCTATTGAAATTAATTCAGCTGCATAGCTTGCCCATCAAACAACCACTCAGCCACCCAGACAACCGAAGCGTTGTTCGTTTGCATCGATTGCTATTGATCACTTTTCATTCAGTTACTTTCCCTAATGAACCTTCACGGAACTTAAGCTTTTCCGGAAAGATCGTATGAATGCTTTTGTGTGAAAGATTTATTTTGATTTTTTTTGTAAAAATTTATTCAGATATTTTTTGAAATATTTTTCGATACTTATTCCGTGAAATGTTTTTATAAAAATTTTCTGTACCCAATCTAAAAACACAGGAATAATTTGAATGCACTCATGGTTCTGTTTAATGAAATACTTTTCTTTCCAATCATTCACAAAATAAAAATCAGTTTTTAAAATTTTTTTAAACAAAAAAACATCTTTTTTGAACATGTGCGAAAAATTAACGACTTCCTAGGTGAGTAAAGGTTCAAAACATAGCAAAAATATTTGTTTTAATTAAATATTCATTTTTATTCAGATTGGAAAGAATTTCAAAATATCGTTTTGAAATTCTGAACTGAAGTCGACGTGAGTTGTTGTCAATCAGTGCTACCCATACAGCTGAACACTGCCAGTCGTCATTTTTATTTTCCTATGAGCGATGAAACCTTTTCAAATGGACGGCTAATTAATTCAAAAGGGGCTTTGGACAAAATAATTGATCAAAAAGACACAAGAGAAATTAACTCGAGACGCTTTTGGAGAATTATTTTCTATTTTTGGACTTAATTCTTTAGGTTTATAATCAAAATTGTTTTTTTATACTCTTGATTTGTCAATTAATTAAGCCTTGAAGTGAATTCTGATTGAAAGTAACGAACAATTGGAACATGTTCGAACAACCCTTAAACTAAATTATTTTAAAATTCAAAAATCTTCACACCAAACATGATGAATTAATTCTAAATAACAAATTTAGAAAGCGAAATAAAACACCATTTGTTTAAATGAACGTAAATCGTGTGGTGTGTGCAACAAGAGTTGAGTTGATGATGCTTTAGTGGGCAAATCGTACATTACATTTGGTTATAGAAGCATACATTCAAATGAAGTGACCAGAATTTATTTATGAGGTGTATAGCGAAAAATAACCAATCAATTTTTAATCCGAATGCTGGTGAAAAAGTCAATTGCAGGTCAATTCATGGGTAAGAAACATGAACACGCTGAAAACTTCGTACATTTCGAAAGCTTCAAATTTTTAAATTCACAAACTCATTCTTGGAAACTCAAAAAAATATTTTAAAAAGTTTTCATATGTTCGAGTGCACGATAACTAACGTCAGATTGTAATGAAGATTAGTTGTAATAAAGATTAGTTGCATTAGGATTAGCATCAAAACTTTTCAGCAGCCATAAAGCTCTCGTCTAACAAACTTTTATATGCTCCTTCAACGACCATTTTAATCGCCTCTCGTGAACACTGGTACAAGGAACACGCTCAGGTGCACTCATCATCCCTCATTACCGCCATTAAGTCTGCCACCAATATAACTGTGCTGCTTTTATTCACAGCTTTAAAACCTCAACAAACCTTCTTCTTTTTTATTTAATTATGCACAATTTTGATTTCTGACAACCTTCTCAATTTCCAGTTTAATGGCGAAACACTGTGCTTTTGTTTTCTGTCTGCCAAACCATATTTTGAGTTTTTTTGTCGAAATGAGTTTTGTTCGGTCCCTGTCTAACCTCATACTTGCCATCATAAAATAATAATAATAATAATGATGATGATGATAATAATAATAATAATAATAATAATAATAATAATAATAATAATAATAATAATAATAATAATAATAATAATAATAATAATAATAATAATAATAATAATAATAATAATAATGATGATAATAATAATAATAATAATAATAATAATAATAATAATAATAATAATAATAATAATAATAATAATAATAATAATAATAATATTAATAATAATAATAATAATAATAATAAATAATAAACTACCACATCTCTGACTCACAGACTATAATTGGGAATAAGCTCAATTTTGAGGAGTAAAATTCCAACGAAAAAATGAATCTCAAAAGTTTACAACCAATTTGAAGCTTTCAGAACTTCATTTATGCTTTTATTGGCTTCGCGGAATCACTTTGAAAAAAAGCAGGAAAGATTGATTGTGAAAAGTCGTCATGAAAAAATTGTTTTTTAAACTTTAAAAATTTGTCAATTTTTCAAAACAATCTAATTAGCACTAAGACTTATGATTTTCTTAATTAATTTGTGATCAATGTGACTGCGCGAAACCGAATTGTTTTTTTTTAATATTAAGTCGTACAGAACCATTTTTATGAATTAAATTTTCAAGCTGTTTTTATGGTTAAAATCAAACTTTTCATCGACCTTCGAAGCCATTTGAAAATATGAAAACATTTTATTGAATTTTTTTATTATTAAAAAAAAATCTGTAGCTCATGTCCACCAACAAAGTAGTCCCAAGCCGGCATCGCTTATCGAACCCTGCGAATAAAAAATTATTGACATCAAGGTTTAAAAGAAACAATAAAAAAACATAGAAAGACAAAAGACACCAAAGAATATATTGAGACTTCCTCCTGTTGCAGGAAAAGCAGACGGATAGTTGGTGGTTCTAATTTTACGACACCGTAAAACTCACACACGACACTGGCATAATGCTATCTCTCTTCAATTATAGCCTCAAACTTTTATAGCCCATTTATATATTTATGTTATTATTTGTGTCTTTTTCACCAAAAACGAAAAATTAAATTCTTTCTGATACAATAAATATTTAGTTTCTCTTATTTAAAGACGAGGCTTATCAAATTATGAAAATAAAATATAAGTGAGCCCCTCAAAGTCATGGCTCAAACAAAATGTATTATTATTATTATTATTATTATTATTATTATTATTATTATTATTATTATTATTATTATCATAATCATCATCATCAATCATCATCATCCTCATCATCATCATCATCATCATCATCATCATCATCATCATCATTATCATCACCATCATCATCATCATCATCATCAATCATCATCATCATCATCATCATCATCATCATCATCATCACCATCATCATCATCATCATCATCATCATCATCATCATCATCATCATCATCCCCATCGCCACCATCATATGTGTAATCAATACGGCCTACAATGATGGTGTAAGGAGGGGTGTCATCAGATTCGGACTCAACAACTCGCTGGTTGTCGGGATTTTTGTCCACAAAAACCTCTTCCTTCACTCGGAACCTGTCAATTTTGTTTTTGGATTTCATTTTTTTTATTTCAATTTCAAAAACCGCTTTTCATTCTTGACATTCACAGTTGTGCATTGGCAAGTGTAGCTTGAAGAGGTGACAGTCACCTGATGTCTTCCCCGTGTTCAATGGCCAGCTTGTGTTGTTCGCCATCTACCTCACACTGCCAGATCCACATCTGCTTCTGCTGATCACTGTGTTGGCGAGTTAGTGGTGGGTGCCCAAGAATAAACTCTTTAAAGTTTTTGTATAATGGCCGCTATGCCAATGAGTTTAAAATGAGACCTTTGATGAAAACATAAGCTCATTAAATTTGTTTTCACAGATTTTATTTTTAAAAATTTAATCACTCCAAAATTGTTACAAGTTGATGAAAGCAATTGAATTGTCAAGAGATGAAATAATAATTTGTGATTTTTCAGTTTGAATCGAGAGATAATAAACCAAACAATTTTTGAAATTAAAAAAAAAAAAACATTACAAGGTGCTGGGGGTGGGAAAATGGTCGGCCGGAATGAAAATGTCCTCAAAAAAGCCCATGGACACTGCAGGGAGATTTTCTATGTTAACTTCCAACCCTTGCTAAGCACTCCCTCGTTAACTTCTATACAAAACGATACAACACAAAAACGAATATTATTATAGTGGCATTAACCCCTATATAGTCTTGTATATGGAAAAATTGAACAGGCATATAAATATTGGTAGGGAGTGCTAAAGGGAAGCCATCAAATACCATGCAATCCTTCCTTGCTCGATGTCTTCACCTTGCCAGTTAAAACTTCATCGATGAAGGGCCGAAACACCACAAACCTGAACTTCACTGTCAAGTGGTGAACATACAGAACTATTTTTACAAATTTATCATTTGGAAAAGAACTTGCAAAACAGGTTTTGAAGTTATTTTGATCAGTTTGCAAGCTATTCAATTTCAAATATATGCTTATATTATTTTCATGATCTTATTATTGACTTTTAGTTGATAAGTTGATACGTGAAAAAAGTAAAATCTAATAAAAATGTTTCAAGTTACTCAATCATCAAAGAGGAAATAGACCGATGGTGTGAGAGAAGGCACTGCCAGGAAAAATGAATGAGTCTTCGGCATGTACTATGTCCCACAAGGCGATGCACAAACCAACGTTGTGCACAATCCGTTTATTGGGAAAATCATTTCATATATTTTATTTCAAAATCATTCAAAATGATTACAATTCAAATGATTATCTTAATCTAATTTAATTAAAACCTAATGGTTTAACCAAACATATCTTTTAGTGAAAAGAGGAGCATATATTCACTTTGTTGGCAAACTTTTTGTTGAGAATAGTACGAACTGAGTTCATGAAATCTGAGCCTAGATATTTTGGTTCTCTAGAAACTTCATCTTGCAATTCAGCTAGTACAAACATTATAAACTGATCTTTTTTTCAAATTTGAATAATAAAAATTAAAATTAATTCTTTAATACTAAAAAACCTATGTAAAAAATTTAAAAAAAAAAAACAAATTGGAGAATTTTAAAACTTGAGCGATAATAAAAAGCAAAGACGTTATAGATTATTATTTGCTCTCTGCACCTATGCTAGCATAAATGATCACATATGAATTTTTTAAAAAGGGTTTGTACATTTTCAATAGGCACTAATTATTTTTGCGTTTATCGACATATTGATTGGTCTGTACCGCTGTAGAGTGTGGTCGAATGAGCCCAGGTTTGAGTTCCAAAAGCGGCAACTCAGTTAAAGTACAGATGCCATCAAGGGGTCCAGTTTTTTAGTGGCCCACAGTTGCCATGGGAGTGCCTTTGAACATAGTGCTAAAGGGCGCGTTACATATTTTAGTTTTTTTTTTCATTCATTTTGGTTGTTCACCATGTTCTGTGCCATTTTCAGCGTTTGTCTGGCTTTGCTTCAACAAAGACTATAATGAAAAAAAAATGTTTCGATTAGCTTAGGTTAGAACAGAAGTAAAATTTTATCACAGGGTCTCACTATAAACAAACTCGTTTTTTCGATAATTTTTATTGAATGAAATTCAGACGTGCTAGAAATGTTATTCAGAGTGTATTGATTATCTATTTAAAACTCATGCCAATAACCTTTCTCGAGTGTAAAAAAACACTCCATTAAGCTTTCATTACCAAATTATTCATTCCTCTTTAGAGACCAGGGATTGAAGAGACGCCCCATTCTTTTGTTATATATAGAAAGGTTTTGGTTATCGCCTAGCTTTCATACGACTATGGAAGTGGATGCGTTAGAAAAACAAAAGATTCGTGCACAAATTGTAACTTTGAACACGTTTGAAATTTTCTGAACATGAGCGTTTTAAAGAAAAACTAAAATGAAAATAAGGTATATAATGAATGAATATTATTTTTATTATAAATCAAACTTTTTAATTTATACAAAACTTTAAGAATCGTGGCTTTGAGTTTATACTTATTTTACATTGGAAGTTTAATTCTTTTGGAGTATAAAGCATTGAATGAAAGTAACAAATACGCTAAAATTATCATGGAAATAAATAGTTTTTGAGTCTCAACAGTTGGAAAGGTACTTTCAAAATGAGTTTGTTCGGTTCTCTGTCAAACCTTATATCCTCCATCACTCCCGCCGACCCGCAAGCCGTCACAGACCGCATTGGCAACAAACAGAATTTTGAATCAAAACAAGAACAACCACAACAAAAATCAGATTGGCAACCACGAACACAACTTCCACCACAACAACAACAACACAAGCAACCTCAACAACCACAACAACATACACAACATAACGCACCTCAAAAACAACAACAACATACGAAAATCCCACTTCAACAACAACATACTCAAGTCCTGTTTCAGCAACAACAACATAAGCCACCTCAACAACAACAGAAAGCATTTTCTCAGCAGCAACAACAACAAGCAACTCAAAATGTACCGCAACAAAATTCTCCATACCAACAACAAGTTCAGAGCTCTCTTGTTGCCTCGAAACTGGAAGCCCAACTTCACATCAGACCACAAGCTACTCAACAGTTTGAACAAAATATCGCCAATTATGATCAAAGCCTTCTTCAAAAAACGTCACAATCACTTCAAAGCACTCAACAACAACAACAACAACAACAACAACAACAACAACAACAACAACAACAACAACAGCAACAACAACAACAACAGCAACAACAACAACAACAACAGCAACAACAACAGCAACACTATACACCACATCAGCAAAAAATACAACCAAATCAGCAACAACAACAAAACCAGCAACAACAACAAAACCAACAACAACAACAAAAACAACAGCAACAACAACAGACTAGCTTTTACAATCAAATGTCTAATCTTTTCACGACTAAAAAGAAAGCTTTTTCTGCGTCATCTTCAGCCATTGCATTGGAACCGGCGTCCCCACCCGCTCTCTCATCAGCTAAAACGTCATCTACCCAATCAATATTCACTTCTTCGTCTTCTTCTTTTTCCTCATTCCTCAACAACAACGCACTTCCCAAGAAGTTGTTTGGATCCCCGCTGAAGTCCTTCAACAACTACCGAGGACAACAACCACAACAAAAACCAGATAAACAACAACAAGCTCAGCTCAAACAACTTCATCAACAGCCAATTCAAAAAGAAAACCTACAAAGTCAACAACAAAAACAACTTCATCAACAACCAATTCAAAAAGAAAACCTACAAAGTCAACAACAAAAACAACTGCCACAACAACAACAACAAACTCTAAACCATCAACAACAACAGCAACCGCATAAAATGCAATCGCAACAACAACAACAACAGCAACAACAGCCGCAACAACAGCAACAACAGCCGCAACAACATTTCCAATCACAAGCCAAGCATGGAACAAACATTCCCGCCAACACGCACCCAGGCGACAAAATCCACTTGAGTGTTATTAAAAACACTAGAAGTAGTGATGAACATGATGACAACGAAGATTTTGTGGCTGACTGTGACGATGATGACGTTAGCGTTACAACAGATGAAAACAGTGGTGATAGCATAAAAAGTGACAGCAACGATGACAATGAAAATGATGACAAGCAGGTGAGGAGATCTGAGATTGGAAGAAAAAAAGCAATATATGATAAAGGCGATGCTGAAAGTGGTGATAATGAAGCTGACGATGATAGTGGTGGAGATACTGAAGATGATGATGATAGTGGTGCTGATAGAAAGGCTGTTGATACTGGCAATAGAAATGATAATGATAGAAGTGATACTGACAATAAAAAAGATACTGATAGGAATTATACTGATAGGGGCGGAAAAGTTGGCGAGGGTGAGAGGACTTATGGTGATGAGCGTTTGAAAGCGGGTCGGAGTGCTGAAGGTATGAATAATGAAGCGACAAGGTACTTTAACGAAAGAGGTAGTGGCGATGAGAGGCGAATAGGGAATGAGGATGGGGCGATAGGCTGGCTAGGAAATGATGTAAAAACCGAGAATGTTGACAAAGGTTATGTCACTATAACAGATACTGTTGATGGACGGGAGGGTGAAGAAGGTGATGTTAAGTTAGGCGATGAACGTGGTGGCGTTGAGCCCAGTGATGAGGCAAAATGTAAAGAAGACAAGAATGATGATGATAATGTTGGTGATGACATAAACTGTGGAAAAAGTAAAGATAGTAATGATGATGTTGTTGATGATACGAAACGCAAAGATGATGATGACGACGACGATGATGACGATGACGATGATGACGATGACGATGAGGATGGAAGCGATGATGAGCTCCCCGTAACATCATCAGCATCTCCACCAACCTCATCAGCTTCTCCTCCTTCTTCACCTTCTTCTTCCTCTTCACCACTTCCCTTCCCTACTTCCCCCATCAAGGAGACCTGTCAACAACCTCAACAACAAACTTCCCAACAACAACAACCACTTCTACTTGATCCACCACAGAAAATCTTACAAGAAAAAGTGAAAAACACTCTTCAACAACAATCAAAACAACCAGACTATTCATCCCAACAACACCAACAACAACCACACCAACAATTGAAACAAACGCAACAACAACAACAGCAACAGCAACAACAGCCAGTGCAACAACAAGAATTTTTACAATCCACCATCACGAGTTCTGCTCACCTGAGTGAAGGAAAAAGGTTACCCATCGAAAGCGTTATGAGGTCGATGGAACTAGGACCCGTTTCACCCTTGCCTCCATCTTCACCACTGGCCTCATCTTCACCACTGGCACCCTCTTCATCACAACCCCCACCACCACCACAACCCCCCTCTTCATCGCAACCCCCCTCTTCGTCCCTTTCAGTTTCAACACTAAACTCCTCGTTTTCACCACTACCACCTCCTTCCTCCAAACAAACACCTTCCTCCTTCTCAGCACACACACAGACCGCTCAACCTCCTCCAACACCCGCTCAGTCATCTATTTCACAAAAACCATCGCCTGTTTTTTCCCCATCTTTTTCTTCTTCTTCTTCATCTTCGTCAGCTGCATCATCTTCATCTTCAGTTTCTTTTTTTTCTTCTTCTCCTCATTTTTCTTCTTTTTCTTCTTCTTCTTCTTCTTCTTCTTCTTCTTCTTCATCATCATCAACAGTACTGTCTTCATGGATGCGCTCCTTATCTTCATCCCTGAATCAGCCATCATTACCATCACCGTCGTCTTTTTTATCTAAGCGTCAAGATAAGCCACCCTCGCAAGATGTTGCGACATCTCTTCGGAGCGAACAAAATCCACCACAACAACTACCCACACAACAAATACCCACACAACAACTACCCACACAACAACTACCCACACAACAACTACCCACACAACAACTACCCACACAACAACTACCCACACAACAACTACCCCCACAACAACTACCCACACAACAACTACCCACACAACAACTACCCACACAACAACTACCCACACAACAAATACCCACACAACAAATACCCCCACAACAACTACCCACACAACAACTACCCACACAACAACTACCCACACAACAACTACCCACACAACAACTACCCACACAACAACTACCCACACAACAACTACCCACACAACAACTACCCACACAACAACTACCCACACAACAACAGCTCTTACAATCACAACTTCCATTATCTCATCAACACCCGCTAAAATCTCACCAACTACCACCAAAACAAATATTACAACAACAACCACTACAATCTCAACAAATACCACCACAATCTCAACAAATACCACCACAATCTCAACAAATACCACCACAATCTCAACAAATACCACCACAATCTCAACAAATACCACCACAATCTCAACAGATACCACCACAATCTCAACAAATACCACCACAATCTCAACAAATACCACCACAATCTCAACAGATACCACCACAATCTCAACAGATACCACCACAATCTCAACAGATACCACCACAATCTCAACAGATACCACCACAGTCTCAACAAATACCACCACAATCTCAACAAATACCACCACAGCCTCAACAAATACCACCACAGTCCCAACAAATACCACCACAATTTCAACAAACACTACCACAATTTCGCCAACACACACCTGTTCAGCAGCAACAAACGCAGCCTATACCATTTCCACCACAAGCTTTTGAAACGCAACAAAGGCAACAACCAACACAACAACAACCAAAACCAATACCACAACAACAACAACAACCAAAACCAATAAAACAACAACAACAATCAATACAACAACAAATGCAGCAACAACATCCAGAACAACAAACACCAAAACACCAATCTTCTACACAAGCACTTCAACAAACACCACCATCCCCCCAACAACCGGTTCAACCCTACCAAGCCACCACACAACAACCTGCCACTGTCAATTCTACACCGACTCCTTCGTTTCAGCAATTGTCCTTCTTTTCGAGGTATTTTCAAACCTACAACTCTTGAGTGAATCATTTTTTAATCACCCTCCTCAATATTGTCATTTAGTTGATCTCTGAAAGTTTCCTTTGAAAAAGCTCGCGTCTGAGAATTTAGTTAAAAACAAAAATTTTGAAAAAAAAACGAATTTTGTGTGAGGTTTTTAGTGAAAACAAAAAAGACGTGGTGAAATGAGAATCTTCGAGGTAAGGAGGCTTAAAGGCGGTAAATGCATTAGGTAGTGTAACTTTAACAACACCATTTTGGTTTAAAACCATTTTTTGACAAAATTTTAGACAATAAAAACATCAAAGTGAAAAATAATCTCACGAACTTTTCCAAAAATTGAGTTTTGAAAGATAAAAAAATGAAATTAGTGCTGAGTTCGACGGAAATATGACTTTCGCGTCGATCTTGAACAGTGTGGATCAGCGCTATATAAATGATTTGATAAGATTAGATTAGATTAAATTAAATTTCGCGTCGATCAAATATGAAAGGTCTTTCATTTGGTTTTTGAAAAATAACAATAAAAAGTGTTTAATTAAAACAACTAGGGTTTCGGCCATAAATAGAGGTTGGTTGGACAACGGGAAGGCAGATAAGATGGCGTCTCGTTGATTATATCGATTCTACGCTATTTTTTTCTCATTTTAATCTTCCAAATAAAACAAAATGTGTTTCTATACAAAAAATTTCTTTTTTTTCTTAAGATTTAAACTCAGAACGTGTTTTGGATGGTATTCCTGTTCGTCCCATCTTCGTCATCAGTTACTTTATTGTTTGAAATTTTCATAATTCTCATCCCAAAAGCGCATAGAAAGTCACAAATGGAAGCAATTGACGTTGAAATAATCGAATTTTCATTTCCAACAGAAAGTTTTCTGACAAAAATCTATTTGGAAATTTCCTGGACAAAACCAAAGAAATTAAAGAAAAAATTATGAACGCTGAGCAAAAAGAAGCCGAAAATGCGAAAGATAAAGATGCTCTTGGCATAAATAACTTCGTGAGGGGGGAAAAGAAGGGAAAAGAGGAAGAAAAAAAGAAGGCAGTTGAACAAAAGGAAAACATAGAAGCTGCAATAGAAAACATTGCAAGAACAAAAGAAGACGAAAAAGAAATAAAAGAAGAAGATACAAAGGTGGAGGTGGTGACAAAGAACGACCAAAAGACCACGTCAGACCTGTCTGAGAGCATTGATGCCTGCATTGATGACAGGCGCATTGTGGAGGTCGAGCCAGAGCAGACGGAAAAACATAATGGTGCAAATGGTAGAAAGGTAGAGAAGAGTGGTGGTGGTGATGATGATGGTGGTGACGATGGTGGTGGTGGTGACGATGGTGGTGTTGGTGGAAATGGTGGTGGTAGAAATGATATTGGGGGTGGTGAATATGCTAATGATAGCAGCAGTTATGACAGTGATGATGCTGATAACATTGTTAGTGATAACACCGAAGATAACGATGATTTTCCAAGTAAACACGGCAGTGGTTATGATGATTGTGGCGGTGCTGTTGGTGGTGTTGGTGGTGGTGTTGGTGGTGGTGTTGGTGGTGGCGTTGGTGGTGGTGTTGGTAATGGTGATCGTGGTGGTGTTGATGGTGACTTTGGTGATGACGGTGTAAAGACACCACTTTGGGACGGCGTGTATGGGAGAAATGAGGTAAAAAATGAAAAAGAAGCAGTTAAAGAAATTGAAACAAAAATGACGTCAGACGATGAAATGATGACGAATGAACGTGTCGTTGCAAATCCATCACATCAGTCGCAGATGGAAGGAGCAGGAAGCGGAGGAAAACGAAAAATATTCGCCAAAAAAATTGACGAAGCTGAGGATTGTCAGAAAAATGTGGAAAGTGACGAAGTCTCTTTGGAGAAAGACCTCGAAGGTTCTGTGAAAAGTTCTCTCGAAAGGTCTTCAAGCGTGACAACAGACTCCGAAGGACCTGACACACCTGACTCTGACACGTCCACTCTGGCTGAATCACCTGTCACAGACACTCTCTTCAAGTCCATGCAGGCACCAGTGTTGCTGGCTGGCTCGAGCAATGAGACTAAAGATGAAGTTAAAGAAGATGGTGATGGTGTAGAAGATATCCAGATGGCTGTTTGGAGTGGACTGCAAAATGGTGGTGAAGATGAAAGAAACATTGATAAGAAAGAGAAGGATAATGGGGCTGACGGTTTATATGAAGTTATTAGGGGTAGTGGTGATGGTGTTGGTGGTGGTGATGGTGATGGTGATGGTGTTGGTGATGGTGATGGTGTTGGTGATGGTGGTTGCGTAGGTGGTGTCAACATTGAGGCTTATGATGAAAGTTATTTTGTTGATGATGGAGACATAGGTGGAGGTGATATAGATATAGGTGATGTAGATGGTGGTGAAATGGGTGGTGGTGATATGGATGGTGGGCTGGGTGGTGGCGAGACGGATGGTGAGGTGGGTGGTGGGGAGATGGGTGGTGAGATGGGTGGTGGCGAGACGGATGGTGAGATGGGTGGTGATGAGCTGGATGGTGAGATGAGTGGTGGTGGAGGAGGGGCAAGCCTCTATGACGACATGTACGAGCTGAAGGAAGATGACGTCTACAAACTCCACCAAGATGCGACCACAAGCCATGGGCCCATTGTGGAAGGCATTGCAGTGCCTGCGATTGATGTTCCTCACTCCACAGTAGGTGGTGGAGAGGACTTTGGTAATTCAGAAGAAGATGTGATTTATAGCAAGCATGTTGTTCATAACGAAGCGGAAGAGAATCGTGTTGTAATTCATAGTGATGGAGGGGTCCAGAGCGATGCAGACGGCGTACGTAATTACCATGCCGACGACGTTGCTGTTGATGTCAACGCTGAACAAAGTGTGAATTTCGCCACAGAGGTAGGAGCAACTGATGACTTGTTCAACACTACTGAGACTGCTGAAATCAAGGAGGAGTATGAAAACACACATGATTCTGTTGAAAGCGCTAAAGAAGTCGAGGTAGGAAGGGAGGGTGAAGGGAGGAGGGTAGTAAATGGGGAGGGTGGAAAGAGTGAGATGAAGGCACAAACGTCCTACGACGACGAGTGTGCTTGTTGTGGCAGACATGTCTTTGATGCCACCACTGCCACTACCGCCACCACCACCGCCACCACCGCCACTACCGCCACCACTACCGTCACCGCCATTACAGCCACATCTGCCACTGCAGCCACCAATGCAGACAACGACGACTTATATGACACCAAGGATTCTGAAAAAAACCATAACAACCACTCTAGCAACAACAACCCCAGCAACAACCACTCCAGCAACAACCACCCCAGCAACAACCACCCCAGCAACAACCACCCCAGCAACAACCACCCCAGCAACAACCACCCCAGCAACAACCACCCCAGCAACAACTGCCCTAGCAACACAATCCAAGGACCCCTCCTGCTGTGTTCCATATGTGGTCTCTACGCATGCTCCTCTTGCATCAGTGCCAACCAATCAGATTTTTGCAAGTTTCCCCAAACCCCGCCCACCATTGATCACGTGAGAAACTAATTACAATTCCGACTTTGTTTTTCATAAAGTTGTGTCCATGCGAGAATTTCCACGAATGAGAAAAAACTTTTCACTTCTGCTGGAACGTTGAATTTGATAAGGCTTGTTTGCCATTTTAGAAGTTTAAAATTAACTTGATACCATATCAGGTTCAACTAATCACTAACATTCACAAAAATATCTGTCCACTCGAGATATAAATAGCTCAATGCATATTCATGAATGACTCACTGAGCAACATGCCTCTTAACGTGGTCTCACGTCAACAGAGCATTAGGGAAATGGGGGTGAACAACGTGCGAACGACGTGTGACCACCACTCTGTACACTCTCGTGTCGTTTGCGTGTACAATTTTTTTTTTGTTTTTAAAAATTTGTGTATTTCTGTGAAAGAATTTTTTCTAATTATTCAAAAAAATTTGGTTACGTTTCAATGTTCATGCAAATTAATTTCTTTGAAGAGTCGTTAAGAGGACGCCTAGATTGTGTCTCGTTTAATTCTGACTTTAAAACAAGTCCCAAGTAAGAGAATCCGATTCGAAATTGGTTTCAGTACAAAATACTCAAAATAACTTTTAAAATATTTTCTTCAAATAGCTTTTAATTTCAACCTTTCGAAACTCCGTTTCTTTTTTTGTATTTCGGTGCAAAGGTTTCGGAGGAGTATTTTTTTGAAAACTGTAACATTGTTACATAGGAGTTGCATAAAACCGATGCGTATTTGGCATTAGTGGAAGAAAGGACTGGTCGATTGGAGATGCATCACAAAGCTGTACTGTTGGAAAGCTGGAGGCTGTATTGATTACTTGTGCGCACACAAGTAAATACATATGTATGCATACTCACACGTATGTACAACCCCGTACACGCACACGTATGTACAACCCCGTACACGCATACGTATGTACAACCACGTACACGCACACGTATGTACAACCACGTACACGCACACGTGTGTTTATGCGTATAATAGGAAATTTAAATAAGCAAATAAAACTAAAATATGCGTGCACAACTATCAAACACGCAAATGATTACGCTGATGTACGCGTCAGATACACCCGTTCGTCCGCACATACACTCACTGCACAAAAATGAACCCTTGTTCTCGTGGTTTTCAAACATTTCATTGCTGAAACTCTAACAAGCAAACCACAAAATTGGAAATGTTTCAATTGTCGCCGTCAAAGCGTGTCTAACGAGCCATCTTGTAAATAGAGAAACTCAGGGTCCGATCCTATCATACTCAGGATGTTAAATTTAAAAAAAAATAACTCAAAAAAATAACACATCCCATGCTATTTTGCTTTCACACAACAAAAGAAATTACTGCTTTAAACACAAGTCTGAGTGAAAGTGACCACAACAGCAAAATTTTCAAAATCGCCGACTGCTGTATTGGCATGACTTGTATGCCTTGGTTCCAAAGCTATTTCATGAAGATGTAATAAACGCAAACAAATATCCAATATGAATGACACCCATCTAAAAAGAACAAAATACTGCTCATATTGGTTTCTATTTTTGAAAAAACTGCATTCAAAAGTTGCTTATTGTATTTAGTCAGTTTTATTGACACAAGCTCTTCAATGCATTTCAATCTTCCAGTCGTTAGTTGTGACAAATGGCTTGTGTTTACGCTATGCAAAGTTTCCTATTTAAACTTCAAGGCGGCCTTTTTATATTTTGACAACAGTGTATTACCATATTGCAATAAAGAAATGCCGAAACAGACCTTGCTTCCAGAAGAGATATATTCTGGTAAATTAATTATACACCTTTGTCGCCTTCTTGCCATCAATCAATGAGCACACAACCTTTATACGCTTCATAATCAAGCCAAGTAATAAATATATTCACGTTCGTTCAGATCCTTCATGATGAAAATTCAAACAAGCTCTGGAAGGGTAGAACTTGGAAAACAAAATTGTGATAGTGTTGGAAACCATCTTCAACAAAAATAGAAACAATTTGAAGGGGTCTCGAAGTGTGAGATGAAATGAAAAAATGTGAAATATCAGCAAAATAGTGACATCGAAATAAAAGGCTGAAATAAAAATTATTCACTTTCAAAATAACTTTTTATTTTGTGGAGAATATTTCGTTAACAAGGGAATAATGCAAAACTCAAGGAACATTTTTTGAAACATTTCGAGTGCACTGATTCTATAACGACTATAAAAAAACGTAAGCGTATATTATAAGGGTGTCTTCCTATTTTTTTGTTATTTTTTCTTATTTTCTCTTTGTTTAAAAAAAAAGAAATATTCGCTGAAACAATCCAACCAAGTACACCATGCATTTCATCTTTTAGCTGCTTTCTATGTTTAAATTCCATTAGGTTTTATCCGCTTTTCGCTGGCTGTCCTTTCCTTTTGTTGTCTTATCGTCTCTTCCCATATGCCTCTACCCCACTCAGTTATTCCCATCATTAGTTTTACATATTCACCAGCTTAAAAACCTCACAATTCAATGGGCTGATCCTCCTCTCATGAATTATCTTCAAAAATAATGAAGCATGTATCACTTGTGTAGGGAGGTGTAGGAAGATTCCTGATAGGGAAGTGTGAGCATCCGAAGGCTTGTTTTTTGAGCGAAAAAAGTTATTAAAGAAGTGGTTGAAGTCACACGAAATATTTTATGTTGGTGATTTCGATGCTGTGTTGTTCAGACACTGCCGTGTACTTTGAACTGTCTTCAAAGTTGCATTCAAGCGTGGTTCCAATGTTTGTTCCTGTGTTTTCAAATAATTTGTAACTTTTATTTTCACTTTTCCTGCTTTGACTTTGTGCCATGCATTGTAACATTTCCAGCGTCTGATTGTATTTGTTTAATAGAGACTATACAAAATTTATAAAATTTTTACTTTTTTTCGTTTTTTATTTTTTATACTAAAATTTAAAGTTGAAAATTGAAAATAATTAACGAAAATAGTTGAATAAAGAATGTAAAATTAGCGAGAAAAACCGCCATAGGCGTTATAGCGGGTGTTTTTGTAACTTTAAAATATCAATTTCGTTTTATACATGTTTATTTATTCTCTTTAATAAATTATGCGAAAAGTGTGTGAGAGCTGAAAACTTCAACTTCAAAGCCATTAAAACTCTTTCAAAAAGTTAAAAACAAATTTCTCCTTTTTATCTCGTGAGATTTTTAAAGCGTTAAGGTTGCCATTTCGATGTTTTATGGTCGTGCGTTGTTGGTGTGCAAAAAGGGACACAAAACAATTATTCTTTGTGCCATAAACTTGACCTCAAAGTGAAAAACTTTTCAAAAATTCTCAAAGTTTCGTGAAACTTGAAAAATTTGTTTTATTAATTAAAAAAATTTAAACAATTTTTATGCTGTTTTATGATCTCGAATATGACAAAAACATGCATCAAACTTGACAGGAAAAAAGTGCGTATAAGTCTGATGACGCGAAGCAAGGAGGTGAGGAAGAGAGGTGGGTGGGACATGAAGGAGTGGAAAAAGAGGGCGTGGTGTGCAGGATGTGTGCAGACGAACTGAAGCATGAGAGTGACACGGACACTGACAGCGAGTCGAAGTCAAGTGATTGCCTCACCATTCAAGCCATCAAACACAACAAACTCAACTCAGACCTTAAAGAAGGCGTCGAAACGGAAGAAAAGATGAAGGAACTGCATAGGTTGAAGAATGAATCAGCAGAGAATGTTGCACTGACAAAGAACTATCAGGAGACGAAAAAAGAAAATTATTATTTTGAAGATGACCTTTGTGATAGAAACCTACAGAGTTCGATAAATTCTCAACTATTGTCTAGTCTAGAAGCGGATGGAGAATATTTCAAAGACGAAAGCGTTGCAAATGAAAAGGTTGTAAAAGTCCAAAACGAGATACAAGCGACCGCATTTGAGTCGACTAACTTGTTGGAAACCTCGGCAGAAGGAGGTAGCATGCAGGCGGAGGCTTGTGGCACAGGCAAGAAAGACCAGTGGGCATCCATTAGTGCCGAGTCAGACGCACACTTCGAAGCGATAGCGGCAAAAATCATGTCGGAGGTGGTATATGATTTGGAGTTGCTTGTGGCGAGACTGAAAAACAGCGATTTGATTGGTCGTGAGGAAGAGACGTTAATGGAACATTCCTCTTCAAAGGACGCGCTAAAAAGGGCACATGATCGAGTGATGGACGATAAAAGGTTCAAGTGCATGAGTGCTGAAGGCACCGTAGAAGACATTGGCAAAGTTGTGGACTTGAAAGGTAGCTACGAAGAGAATAATCACGTGGACAGAAAGACCAATCGCAGTTGTTCAACATCGTCTGCCTCTTCTTCGTCGTCGTCAGCGTCATCACCTATTCTAGACTCTTCAGACGAGAGTTTGTATGGGGAAGAAGATAAGGAATATGAGAAAACTAAAATAGCTTTCAAAACCTCCTCTATGTTACGAAGTGAGCCCGATGTTGATGAGTACGATGACGAAGATAATAAAGATGAGCAAAGGTACAGAGGAGAAGTGGAACAAACGAGCAAAAGTGCTGCGGCGGTGGAGACGAAATTCGATTGGGAAAGATACGTTCAAATGTCGATGGAAAGACAACATTCGCCCACTCCTGCCTGGTGCAACTGGTCCACCTTCGAACAGGGACAGGCATTAGAAGCTCCTGTCTTGGAAGAGGAGAAGTATGAGCCGGTGCAGGAAGAGCATCAAGTGAAGGAACCTACTCGGGTGGAACAACAAGTGATAAAAAAGGGATCTTCTCTGGAAGAAGGAAAAAACTCGGATAGTGCTTATTCGGTGGACACTTCGAATGAAGATGACGACGACGACGAATATGACGACGATAGTGACAAGTCGGACAACGAAGTAGAAAAAACGACGATAGTGAAGCACTCGTGCATCCAGTACTGCCCGTCTGAAGAGTCAGAGTACGACTTTGACGACGCAGACGTGGACCAAAAGGTCACAGTGATTCATTACAACCGCTCGGATTCTGCTCCGTGCAACACCAGCAACAAGGATCTCGACAGACTCAAGTTAAACAGCAGCTACAACCGCTCTCAATCGGCACCCAAGCCGCTTCAACCCACCCGCATTAACGCCTCCTTCTTCAGCGACTCTACAAACTCGTCCTCTTTCGGCTTTGAAAGCATCGAACGAGAGGTGGAGCAAGGTGAGAATGGCAAGGATTACAACGCAGGCAAACTGGAATCTTTGACTGAACAGGTAGAAACCACCGACATCCAAGTTGAAGCCACAGCGGGTATGAGTGTTGATTGTCATCCCATCAAACTGAATTTAATTTTTTTTTAATATTTTCAAAAGTTAAAACACAATTTGCATTGAAGTATACGCTTCCATCCACAGGAAACAAAAGAGTTGCGGAAGATGAGAAAACTAATTTTCTGAGTAAAATTTTTCAGAGACAGAATGAAATATTAAGCTTGGATGAAAACAAAGACAAAGAATCGGCTGTTATTCCGCCAACAAAAAATGGAAATGCTATTCCAACAACCAAAAAACATGAAAGCATTGAGGGTGCCAACAGTAATGTGTCTTTGTTGGCACGAAGTTGCAAGAAGAGTGTCGTTGAGAATAATTTTGCGAGAAGAAGTGTGTCACAACAAGCAACTAGCCAAAACGTATCTCAAACAGCTCCGAAATCTTCAACTTCCGGTGTAACAAACACCTTTTTCAAATCTTTTCAAAACAATTTCTTCAAATTTTCAAACGCAATTAATCTGAACTCGTCCTCCACCGCCACTCCCACCACAAAGACTACCGCTTCCACCACTTCCAGCAGCCCTACTCCAACCGTTTGGATCAAAACTACTGCGGCCAATGTTACGCCAACCTCCACAACACGCGACGTTGGCGTTCCACAAGGTGCCCTTACTGCGAGTCAAGTTCGCAAGTGCAATGTAGCGTGTGACGAAGCTCTTAAGGGCTCTCCCAGTCAGTACATCTCTGCCCCGACCACGCAGTCGAAAAGTGTCACAACGCAAAACGAACCTGATATAATGACTACTTGCTATTCCACAAGCAGCTTCAATCCAATTATGGCTTCTCCCTCTCTTTCCTCCTCTGTTTCTTGTTCTCTTTCAACTTCTTCTCTTCCTCCTTTTTCTTCTTCTTCTTTCACTTCTTCTTCTTCTTCTCCTTCTTATTCTTCTCCTTCTTCTTCTTCTTCTTCTTCCTCTTCTCCTTTTTCTTTTTCTTCTTCTTTTTCTTCTTCTTCTTCTTCTTCTTCTTCTTCTTCTTCTTCTTCTTCTTCTTCTTCTTCTTCTTCTTCTTCTTCTTCTTCTTCTTCCTCTTCTTCTTCTTCTTCATCATCCTCATCATCATCATCATTCTCTTTTTCTTCTTGCATCACTACTACTTCATGTGAAACTAAAGCATCATTTGAAACAACAAAAGTTACTTCAGAGAATACCGCACAAGATTCCAAGAATGAAACAGCCACAATATACAGTAATGATTCCTTCTTTAACGATTTCACAAGTCCTGGCGATAAAAGTTTGTTAGCTTCGTTAACCGCACCCCGGGTTTCTAATGGTGTATGCAAAGCAAAACCCGGTTTCCAATTAATGCAAGCTGATAACAAAAAATCCATCGTTCGTAAGAACCTTTTGGACGCGTCTGAAAAAAAACCTACTGTCCCTCCTGCAACCTTCAAGAAGTTATTGGATGAAGTCGAAACCGTAAATTCTGAAGATTCCGAGCAAAGTGGACGACAAAATGAGGGTGAAGACCTTGAAGATAAAATCGTCAAAAATAAATTTAAAGAAGAATTGAAAAAAATTGAAGATTGCTCGAATGAAAGCTTCGAGGAAAAACTGGAAGCATTTCTGAAACTTGACGATTTGGATAGCTGTGCGGAAGTATGTGAGAATGAAATGAAAAGTTATATTGATGATTTCAAAGGTGGTGAAAAAGGGTCATCGAATGACAGCGCACCAGAAAATAATATTTCAGGGATAACTTTACAAAAGTATCAGCTTCAGAAGGAAAGCAACCCCATCGTCAGTGAAGGGAGCTCGTCATTGGAGCCTGACTTGCAATCGAACGACTCTGCGCTGAGGAGGGGACCGCTAGGAAGTGAAGGAAACCAGAAAGAGGACATTAAGGGGGGCGGTCAAAGCGAAGCGCCTTTGGACCCTCTTGAAGTGGCCTTCATAGGCTTCACTAACGAACTAGCCAGTCTGACGAGAGAAGACTCCCAAGCCACCAAGTCTTCGTCCCAGCCTGACTTCAAAACAGTCACTTCTCTCTTGGAAAGGTCCGAGAGTAGTTATGCTGCTAGCTCGAAAGAAAGTGAAGCAATAAAGAAGAATAAAAAGTTTAAGTATCCTCTCAAAAGCATAAAATCAGTGCCAGCTTTTATGAATCCTTCATTCCAACTTGAACGAAACAACTCCGAAGAGAAAGATAACAAATTCAAAAAGATTATTTCGATCAACAAAGAGCCGCCCAGTCAAAACCTCTTCCACAAGTCACACTCTGCCTCCTTCAGCAACAAAATGGTCAAAAACGTTAACTTCAACTGGTCTTCTCTCAAGGACTTGAAGGTACCGTTAGAAGACGTGCTGGCAGAGCTGGACAGAACGCTTCAACCTCAAGGGTCAGAAACAGACGAGCAGCTGACTCCTCCCTTGTCAGCTCCCATCGGCCTGATGAAGAGGTGTCCCAGCTACAGCAACATCCTCAAACACCCATCCCTCAAGTCGGGAGAAGAAGAGAACGAGGAACTTGGCTTGGAGCCGAAATGTGAGACGGAAAAGAATTGTGAGTTGGAGCAAAAGGACAAACAAAATTACGTCAAAAGTTTGTCTCACGTGCCGAACAACACGTTTGCAGAGGTGGCTGCGACGCTGCAGGAAACCACCACAGAGCTGGAAACGATGAAGTTCGATATGGAAATGGCCGCAAAAAATCCCAACAACATATTGCAAGGAGGTTGCAAAAGATTAACGCAGAATAGGTTCTTTGGGGAGTTTGACGAAGTAGTGAACAACACTGATATAAATAACAGCGACAGCGGAAAATTGGATTCTGTGAAGTTAATTAGATGTGAAACGGACAGAAACAACGAAGTTGAAGTCTCCAAGGATGAACAGTCGGGCTTGGAGGTCAATGTTATGAGCCAGTGCAGTGAGTACAATCCATTCGACAAGCCACCTTCGAACCTGCCAGACCTCTTGGCTGACAGTCCTGGTGACGTGAATGAAAATGCGGATGAAAAAATGATTGGAAGCGATAAAAAGATTCAAGCTGGTACTGAAGGCGGCCGTGGAAACACAGAAGCCAAAGCAAGCGAGACACAAAGTCACCTCAAAGATACAATGGCGAAAAGCAGCGATGTTCCTGAAACAGAAAAGCGTGGGACGGCAAGGAGTGTTGATGGGAATGTTAACATTGCAAAAGTCAGCGCTTCTGAGGTCGATGCTGGAAAGTGTATTACTACATTCGCAAGAGGCATAAATCCGTCAAAAGCTACGAAAGCTCCGCAGCCCGCAATGGGTGCGCCGTTCGGAAGCAAAGATGAATTTTCAAAATCAATAAAAGGCAAAATTGCCGATGGTTGTACACGCCGTTTTGACGAGATTGCTTCCATGAAGAAAGATAGTGAAGAAAGTGAGAGGATGAGATCAAAGTCGGAAATGATGAGAATTTTCTCAATGAGCAGACACCGAGACACCTCGCCTGAGCCCATCTACCTTGAAGGCCTCAAGTCTCCATGCGTCTTCGAGCCTGAGATGGAAGAAACCCACTTTTTCAGCGACGAAGATTTGAGAGAGATTGACCTGGACGAAGACATACCACCAAAACACTTGTTCAAAAACCTTCCAAAAATTGAGACTGAAGCATTTTTCAATTACCCTTCTTACACCGCAGCTGAAAGCAGAGGCGACTTTTCGTATTTATGTAACAATAGAAATGGTCAGTTGGAACGCTTGGAACTCAAAGCGGTTCCGAAGCCAGCGTCGAAAAGTCTTGATTTGAATATCAAACGTCACGATAAAAATGTTTCCTTCAAATCTCTCGATGAGAAAAAACTGTCAATAGGAATGCTTAAGCTTCAGAAGAAAGAACTCACTCCACAGCCGATCACATACCCAGAAGCGATGTTCGAGAGGTTTCTTGATCTTAAGAACTCCTTGTTCGACCAGGCCTCCAAGGGCAATTTCATGGACAAGTCCATAGTGCACCACAGCAAGCACTCGAGGTTGTGGAAGGAGACGAAAAGGAAGTACAACTCGGTGGATGAGAGCATCTCTTCGCATGGAAACCTTCTTGCCATGCGGTCTGCCTGGTCCATCAGATCATTCTCCCTCGACTCGTCCGCAGACGACTATTGCGTCAGCAAGAATCTCAGAGACCAGCAGGCGTGGGAACTGAACCAAGGCGTGGAACAACGACCCAGTCACTTGTTCGGCTTCGCTCCCAAGAAGGACTTCACGTTGGGAGAGAGGGAGCAAGAAAGGCTGCAGAAACACTGCGAAGCGTACTGGAGTCAGCAAGACGAAGAAAAATTCATCGAAGACAACAAGCAGTGTCAACTGATCGATGAGAGTTTTCAGAACATTCAGGAACTCATGAAGATCGCCGCTGCCAAAACATCTCCCATCTTGAACGCCACCGAAGACGAGAGGGATATTAAAGCGGAAATATCAGAAATGGCAAGAATGAAAATACTGGAAAGAAACGACAGCGACGATAAAATTATAAACATTTTCGGTCTTCAAATTCCAAAGTCATTCCACTACTTACATCAGAGAATAAAAGACGAGATAAAGATCGTGACAGCCACAAAGAGACTACGGCTGGATGAAGCGGAAGAGATCAGGATGATGGAGGCTGCGATGGCGGAGAGAAGAAAACAAAGAGGACACGTGAGCTCTTCTGAAAGTCCACAAGCCTACGGAGATTTGTCTATCAAGAAGGATTACTCATACAGAGGTGAGCACGATGACGACTCTGATATCTTCAGTAAGTCCTATTCGAAGAAAATAAGTTTGAATCCGAACTACCCGAGCAACGAATGGTCGAAGTCAAAGTTGTCGGAGGACTTCCAAAACGTCTTGAACGACATATCGGACCTTCCGTTGCTTTCGGAAAGCAGGCAGTCTCGAATGTCATCCATGTCCTCCATTTCAGCCAGCTCCGCAAGCACCAAAGACTCAAGTTCATTTTTGTGTGGAGGCAAGAAGGACGCCAAGGAGAACAAGCAGAGCAGCGGCAACAAGTGGTATTTCAACAGCCACCTCGACAGGAAGAAAGGAAGAAGGTCCGAGTCATCTAACAGCTGCTTCAGCGAAGGCTATCTCGAGAACGATTCCTTCGACTACACCAGGCTCAAGCAGCCACCTCACGAGACGCACTCTTCCCAGGTCATGTACCCTCCCACCGATGCCTTCTACAACGACGAAAACCAAGAATTTTTAAACCACAAAAGATTTCATCCGTACGAGCAAAATTCCTTCCTCTCACATAATTCTCTGCCCGAAAGTAGGTCGTCTTCTATGTCACGTTCCGTCAATTCAAACCTCTCGTCTGATTACGATCTTTTCTACAACGAAAACAATCTTTATCACGCCAATTACGACTACTACAACAAGTACAGCCCCGACTACGAAACAAGCTACAAAATGGAAAAGGAGGAACAACAGAAGCAAGAGAAACTGAACAAGTTGAGGCTTGAAATTGAGAAAAGACGCAGGCATTTGCAGGAAATAACGCCACCAAAGCAACTTTATACGCAGCCGCAAACCCCGCCATCCTTAAGGGAGCTATACGGTTCACAGAATTGGAAGCAACAGAAGCACTGGAACTCAGGCAAAGAAGGCCAGCTTGAGTGGCTGATGGATGAATTTCCGGAAAACATGGCTATTGACAATGACGAACCCTCGGGCATCATTAAGCCTATAGATTATCAGATCAAAAACATGTCCAATAGTCAGATTCAGAGAGAGGACTACATACTGAGGCACGCTTCTCGTCAGAACAACGTGCAGGACATTAATCCACCAAAGAACTTTGTTCCGTTGCTTGATGATAACGATGACGTCATTATAGACAAGTATCCTCAGAAGTCGACGTCGGTGAACAAGTTGAGTAGGAGGGAGGTTGAGAAAAAGATAGGCTACCAGAGCGCACAGCAGTTGATGCAGGGTCGAATGAACGAGCAGTTCGATACGGCGACCAGGGGTCGCTTGAGAAGCAGTGAAACGTACCTGGCTCAATCTAAGCACGCGCCAGACGACCAGCCACCCTCCTATAACAGACTCAACGAGAGCAACAGCTTCTCAACGGCGCCTCAGTCGAAGGGTCCTCAAGTGACTTCGGAGTCCGAGGAGTCTCTCCTTAAGTACAACCCTCCCACCCACGCCAGCAGTAGGGACTCTGGGGTTGGCAGCAGTGGACTGCCAGGAGAACTGGCGGAGCGCTTTGCCTACAACAGGTTGAATGACGGGCTCATCAACCCGCAGACAACTCCTCATTACGCCACAGCCTCGCGCAGGAGACCTCATACTACGGTGCAGTGTCGAATGGGCGTAGCAGGCGCTGGAGACAAAAGGGAAAGAGAAGTGAAAGAGATTGCGACTGTGAGCGAAGACAAGTTCCAGACCAAACAGTTCAAGGAGCCTTTGAACAATCAACGTAAGTTGGTGTTTCAGTGAAATCGTGGTAGAAATGGCTCACTGAATTAATAGTTAACAAAACAAGTTAATGATGGTTGTTGAAACAATGAATTTTCATAGCGAAATCATTGGAGGTTCCAGTTGGAAATTGATTTTTCACACAGCTTATAAATCGTACGACGCAAGAACAGTCGGTCATGATAACAACACAGACACTATCTCTCAATCGCCTCGCATGAAGGTTTGAATGGCTCCATTATTCCTCGTTATCGTTTTTGATTTTTTTAAAAAGAAATAATAATTTTTTTTTGTTCGAAATTCGATTGATGAAGCTTACACGAAAATTTCCAGAATAAATACTACCACAAAACCAAGAACATTTTGCTGACTGCTGACGCGAACGATAAAAGATTCAAAGGTTGCGTTTTTTTATCGCTTTCTAAATTCGTCAAAAAATATTTTAATATTTTCTTTAAAACAATTTTTTTTACTTTTATCATTGTAGTTAAATTCAGTTGACTTTTTGAATTTTCATTTTTTTTGAAATAATGACAGAACTCAAGCAATCGTAAAAACTTGCACGACATGGAAAGCAATATACAATAGCGTTTGCAGCTATGATTGGTGGGTAAATAAAGAGATGATAAACTTCAAAAACGTACTTATAAGTAGACCGTTCGGAGGAAAATAAAATTTTTCAAAAAAAAATTTTTTTTTTCAATTTTGGCTTAAAAAATGCTAGTTTTTTTTGCAATAAAGACAAAAGACGAAACATTTTGAAGAGTTCACGAGGTTGTATTACAATCTTTGAGCACTGTAGTAGTTTGATGAGTTTTTGTATTATTACCACTGCCATTCTTTCATTACCTTCATATCCGTCTCTTCCTCTATCACCCACCAACAATAAGAAAGGTCCGAATCTCTGCTTTTATATCTTTCCTTTTATTTTGTACCGTTATAAACACACGGTCAAATTTTATATTGGAATTTACAAAATCATTTTTACAAAAGAAATATAAAAAGAAGAAAGCGATTTTTGCGCAAATAAGCACTTGAGACATTTCTTTATTCCTTACAATCATTCATTGAAACATTATCACGTTAGAATTCCTTTTGAATGTCACTAAAACCTTCTGACTCACCCGTAGAACACGGTTTTGGCTTGATAATCACCGGAGGACAGAGAGGGGGGAGGAGGGGGGAAGAGAAGGGTGATGAGAAGGGTGCTCACGAGAGGAAGATAGGGGACGGAGAGAACTGTCTTCGAGCCATCGTCACCTTCATCATGCCAGGCAGCATTGCAAACCAACTCAACAACGAGCTGCAGGAAGGTCTGACGGTTGTGGCCTTCATGGACATCAGCTCCAAAATAACATTCCTTATCTCATCTGCTTCTTCATACACCAGCAGTTTTGAGGCTTTAAAAGCTTTTTTGCTTTCAGCGTCAGCGTAACCGTTGTTCTGACATGCGACATGCTTGTGAAATTATTCGTGCCTTTTCACTGTTTTCAATTTTTTTCGTTAAATGTTTTTATTATTATCTTTTCAATTCGAGTACTATTGATTAAAATATTTATAATTTAAATAAACCAATAATTAAATTGAATTATAAATAATAACTTTGAAGCAAAATGATAAAAGATTCTTTAGAAATTTAATTAAAAGTTTTGACTGCACCGATGCAGGAGACGAGGTGGTGGAATGGAATGGGATAAAGCTGAGGGGGAGGAGTGAAGAGGAGGTGAGAGAAGTGATAGACAACAACACATTCTATGAGCTTGAACTGGTGGTTAAAAGGTTTGCTAACAAAATTTCATTATACAATACAATAAAATACAAACACGAATATTAATATAGTGACATTAACCCCGTAGAGTTTCGAGGCCACTCAAAACGTAAAAGATTTTCTTTCAGTTAATGGGTGCTCTCAATGGGGTTTGAATTTATTCTAGGGCTTTTCATGGCAAGGGTTTGAATGAAAGTTTATGAGAGCTTTGAGGATTTTAAGAAGGTTTACTCAATTTCTGTTGAATCTTCAAAAGGCGTCTTTGCAACTCTTGGGGTTAATACCACCATATAAAAAGTTTTTTTAAACCGAAAATTCGATTTCCAAGTTGACATGAACCATCATAAACTAACAAAAAAATTAATTAATAATACTTCAACTTTGAATGTGACTTGAGGTTGATAGTTTCACCACGAGTACCCACCAACACCAGTTGCAGCTTCAACAGAAGCGTGGGGGAGTTAGGCTCGACCACCATGTCCACCATCTGCACCCTTGACAGCTCCTCAGGAGACCAAAAAAACCTCCATTCCACCGGTTTGATGATTGGTTTGTTGGTCAATTGGATGATTGGGTGGTTGGATGATTAGTTGGTTGGTCAATTGGTTGGTTGGTCAATTGGTTGGTTGGTCAATTGGTTGGTTGGTTAATTGGATGATTGGTCGGTTGGTCAATTAGATGATTGGGTGGTTGGATAATTGGCTGTTTGGTTGGATGATTGGATGGTTGGATGATTGGTTGGTTGGATGGATGATAATTTGGTTGGTTGGTTGGATGATTGGCTGGTTGGATGGATGATTGGTTGGTTGGATGATTGGTTGGTTGGATGGATGATTGGTTGGTTGGATGATTGGTTGGTTGGTTGGATGATTGGTTGGTTGGTTGGATGGATGATAATTTGGTTGGTTGGTTGGATGATTGGCTGGTTGGTTTGATGATTGGTTGGTTGGATGGATGATTGGCTAGTTGGATGGATGATTGGTTGGTTGGATGATTGGTTGGTTGGATGGATGATTGGTTGGTTGGATGGTTGGTTGGTTGGATGATTGGTTGGTTGGTTGGATGGTTGGTTGGTTGGTTGGATGATTGGTTGGATGATTGGTTGGTTGGTTGGATGATTGGTTGGTTGGTTGGTTGGATGGATGATAATTTGGTTGGTTGAATGACTGCTTGGTTCGATGAGTGATTGGTTGGTCGGTTGAACAAATTATTGTTTGTTTGAATGGAAAATCGTTTTTTTTTCAATTCTGTACGGCTAGACCTATGTTTTCAAAAAAGTTATAAACTCTTGCAACAGAGTCTTTCGAGGCATTGAAGCAAAAGCATCAGAACAGCGCAAACATCAACCCAGCCGATCACACGGACGCTATGTACCACAACAACAAACAGCTGCAACCGTCTGAAAAGCAACATCAACAGTACTCCTCTCAAACTCACCTCAAATCACCCGCCTCCTTTCAACACCCCTCCATAAGCTTAGAGGGCTTCACGAATGATATCCTAGCTCTAAAACAATCCAACTCCTCCGTGAGTGGTTGATAATTTCACTTTCCACCTTTTTGGTTATTTAAACGTTCGGTCTTTTTAGTTTAAAAAATATTTTAAAATAAAATGAAAAATCTAAACATTTTTATTTTAGTGAAATACTGTCTTTTCCAAATTTTGAAAAAAAAATTTTCATCTTAATCAACTTCTAAAAGAATTTCACGTTTCGAACTTATAAACCTATCGTAAAAAATCGTCTTTAATTATCGGTTGGGTTTTATGCGGACACCTTCAATTTTCTGTTTCTTAGTTTATTTACTATTCCAACACACGTTTTGTGAATCATGACAACCTAGGAAGGATTTTTTTTTAATAATCTTTCTCAATGAAAGAATTTTTAAAACGTATTCTTCACTTACATCCGCAGACTGACACCAAGATTCCTGGTTTAGGGGAGATCCAGGTGAGTCTGATGTGATTTGATTGTGTCGCATGACGCTACATGCATTTAAGCAAGCTTTGAAGTACTTTGAAAGACACATTTCAACCAATTTATTGCAAATAAAAATATTAATGCACCATCGTAACTTGAAACCATCTCAACCATTTTCTCATTCTGCTTTCGAGACAATCCTCTTCCTTTTTTGATCACCAACACCAACACTACCAACACCAACAACAACATCACTATCACCACTATCACTATTATCACCAGCAACACTTGCACCCACAGTTGCAGTTGAGTTATGACGACTACGACGGAACGTTGAACGTGCACGTGATACAGGCGAAGAACCTCGTTCCGAAGATCAAGCTGGCCTACACAGACCCTCTTGTCAAAGTGTACTTACTGCCTTATAAGGGGTGAGTTTCTGTTGGAGGTGCCTTTAGTGTTGAAAATTATTTTTAATCAAAAGCTTAGAGTTAAAATGATTGCTGAATGTGAGCAATGAAATAAGAAACAATTGAAAGACTCTGTGGTTTCGGTATGTAATGATTCACTACTGTCAACATTGCGATTTCTGATTGAATTAGAAGCCTTGTGGGCTAAAACAGCTGTGGTAGTTCTTCTTGTTTCTGCGTCATTCTTATCCCGTTAAGTGTTTATCGCATTTCAACGGTATAATCTAATCTAATATTTGTGTAACGCCCAGTACATGAGTACTGTGAAAAGGCACTTGTTTTCAACGAAATTTTCTATTCAATTTGATTTTTTTGTGATTGCAGATTTTCAAATTTATTTTTTCAGTTCTCAATTTCATGTTTTGTCGCACTAGCTAGCAACTTGGGTTTTTTGGCGGCTCCTACGAATCAATTTTTCTTTTTTTTTTCGATTTAAAACAAAAATTATTTCAGTTTGTCATTTTTATTTTAAAAATACACGATTTAAAAACAAACAAAATAGTTTTGTTTCACCGAATATTTGTATTTTAGTGATTCGGCTAAATATATCGTTTTTGCTAAGTCAAAAACTCAATTTATTGAACCTAAAAATCAAAAGTCAATTTCTTCCACTCAATTTATCGAAATATTTCTTACCCAATATTGATGAAACATTTAAAAATCTTTCTCTATCCCTCAACCATCTTCTCGGCGCCGAGCAGCAGTGCAGAAAGCAGGCGCAAGACGAGGTGTGTGGCGAGAACTCTGCACCCGGAATGGCACCAGACTGTCATCTTCATGAACATTGACAAACAACAGCTGCACGAACACTTGGTAGAGGTGTCTGTGTGGGACCATGACAAGTTCCTGCCTGAACAGTTCCTTGGCGAGCTTCTGCTCGATCTCTCTGGTTCGGAGAAGTGTTTTTTTTTGTTGGTTGGTGGATTGATTAATTATTGGTTGGTAGTTTTTTTAGTTGGTCGTTTAGTTGGTTTTGTGATTGAATTGTGGGTTGGTTGGTTGTTTGATTGGTTGGTTTCGTGTTAGTCTTTTTCTTTTTTTTTTTTTGGCTTTTCTTTTTTTTCATTTTTCTTTTTTTTCTTCTTGCATTTTTGCCAAAAAACTTCGTAAGTTAAATATATGTTTTGTTGTTCCACAGACATCTCGTACCTGGACAACAGGCCTCACTGGTACAGCCTCAAAGAGGACGGAGACTCGAGATTTGGCAGAAGACCCAGGATCAGCACGGCATCCTCTTCCTCGGAGAGTGGAGGAGATACGTCGTCAGACTCCTCCTCCGAAGGAGATCAGAAGCGGAGAGATGAGAGCAGGAAGAAAGGAAGGAAGAAGCACAGATTTAACGAGTTGAGTTCCAATGGCAAAGAAGAAAAGAAAAAAGCTAGGTTGACTAGTTGTATTATTCATTTTAACACTTTTGGTGTTTCAAGCACATAAAAGATTTGTTAATTCTCCTCCCGAAACTCACTAATTTCAGGCGAGACACAGGTTCAAACAAGCGCAAACCCAAACGCAACCACTTCGGAAGCAACAAAAACGTCAACAACAGTAGCCAAAACACCATGAACAACAGCAACATCATAAACAATAGCAACAACAGCACCATGATTAACAGCAAAAACAACAATCAGGTAAATGTACGCAGTCTCAAATTGGAAAACAACAACAACAACAACAACTCACCCATAGAAGCTACTTTGGAAGACATCATTAATAACAACAACCCAAATAACACCTTTAACGAAGGTAGCATTAATAATAACAGCAAAAATAACAACGCACAGCTCAACAACCAACAAAACAACCAGTTGTTGCAGCAGCAACAACAAATGCAACAACGACAGCAACAAAACAATCCGATCCCTTGCAACTATGGGGGTGAGTGTTCCATGGAAGACAAAACAGCAAGTATGAAAGTCAAGGACCTTCACATCCATTGGGTTGGTGACTTTTCACTTTTGCTTATACATACACGATTCTTTATATAAGTTAGCCTTACTTGTCACTATTTCAAAATTACCTGAGACTCTCAAAAGTTGATTTTTAAAAGCATATTTTTAGTGAATGATTGTCAGTCATCGTTTTAACATTTATTAACAGGTTCACAACTCCACTAACTCCTTAACCTCAGATTCCAAAAATACCTTCAACAAAGGTTTGTCTCGAGTTTTAGCACACATTAAAATTCCACAAAATCCCAATACTAATGAGCATTCTAATCTAATCTAATCTAATCTAATCTAATTAAGACATTTGTAACGCACCCTTTAGTACTATGTTCAAAGGCGCTCCCATAAATTTTACAAAAATGTTACAAAGAAAAAACAGTGAAACAAAAGAACAAAGGTAAATTAACCAAAACAGCACTAACTCAGTCGATGCTTCATTCTCATTTTTTAGCTTCACATCACGACAAAAGAATCATTTTTGCATCGCATAAACCACCACAGATTCACAGAACCAGCCTTTTTCGACCTACGTTCGCAGGACGGTGTCTTCTGTGTGGCATTCGTTTGCATGCTGCTCCAAGTACGACAGTCTGCGGAGAGACCCAAAGGTTTGTGTTTCAGTTTATCTGAATTTTAAAATAATTAGGGTTTTAAATTTTCATTTTTTGGAATTTTAATTTTTTGGAATTTTATCTGCTTAGTGCCAGTTATTGAATTCATGAAAATTATTTCAACTTTATTTAATTATACCGCTTTAATTTATAGAATTGGTTTTGATCATTTTCAAATTTTCATCTTATTCATTGTTCATTCGGAAAGATTGAAATGCATCTGTCATAACTTCTTTGTTTTCAAGAGTCGCAGGCGCTCCTTGGGTACGAAGAGATGATTGAATGAATGAAGAGGTGTGTCCGATGTTACAAAAGACTTTAACAATCGATAATCAGCCCTTATATCTTGTCCGAGAGTTAGCTCTTATCGTCGAATAGCCTACCAATTTTATTCTTCTACGTAGATTTCTGACTAAAGCTAAACTTTATACTTAGTTCAATGTATTTTCACTCTTGGTATGGTCCCACTATTTGAATTGAACTCATATTTAAGATATTCTTACTTCACCATCTTCTGAATGTTATTTCGATGTCATGACCCTCACAGCATACAAATCTCTCTAGTGTTTCATTCCTAGTTCAAATGATGGCTTCAGTGGAACTTGTATAATATATCGCTTTCGTTCTATCAGAGCTTTTTTATATTTTAGAGGTATGTTTCTTCTTTTTATTTCTATTTTCGCAAAAATTTGAAAAGTTGTGATTACTTTATTAAAGCGCAAGATGTGTGTATATTTCAAAATTTGCTTATTTGAAAACCTTTCTGAAGCTTATTACTGAAACACTTACACTCAATTCGACGGAGTTTGTTCGAACTTTATAACTTTGTATTAATTTCTCAAAAAACTACAATATTTAACAGCAAAAAATTTATATTTCAACCTTAGTCATGTTATCATTAAGCTTATTAGAACAATGTTCATGGATATTATATGAAATCCGAGGTTCTGTGACTAGTGCTACTGTATGGTTAGAATATACTTTTGCTCGTCGCTACCTATTCGAGGCCTGTACTCTACTACTAATGTATTCTTTCATAATTGGCCTTTATTTTCAACTGCTCTTCAGACGAGCCCAAATAAATAGTAAACTAGCACTCTCGCGCCTGCATTTTATTCTCCAAAGAATATCAATAACAACCACTAGGATTAAGATTAGAAAATTTGAAAAAGATTATAAAACAATCGCTAGAATAATTTTTAAAGCAGTTTATACTTTATGACAGTGGCTGGAATTTTAATTGCTTATTCCAAAAGTTAAGAGAAAGCTCGAAGACTTTATTGTAGAATTTCCCTAAATATTCAACACATAAACAGCCATACCTCACGCACACGTTAACCTACTGAATGAAAAGGTCAAAAAATCATCTGAATCAGATTATTGTTTAAATAAATTTTAATTTATTCAAAAGAAAAATAGGAAAAATAGTCGAACGAGAGACAAATGAATTTAGGTTACAAAAATGTATGTAATCTTCTTGAGATTTCTATTTTGTCGACATTCTTCAACACAGATAAACATTGAAACCACTCTAAAACCTTCTAGAGGAGGTTGGAGTGGAAAGAATAAATAATATTAATAATTTGGTATCGGCAAGAGACAAATAATTAGCAGATTTGGCTAGTGAGGTGTGTCGAAACAATAATCGAAGCCTTATTAAATAAAAATCTTTATATAATAAGTATTATCACTATTTTCACAACTTTTACGACAACTGCTATAGCGCCTAATGTTTATGTTACTTATTGTTGTATTGTTTTGTGGAAACTGCTCAGAGACCGGCAATTAAGGACAAACAGTTCATACACACTCATAAAAAGGTCGCCCGTATCAAAAGCTCCCGGTCAAACTATCATTGAAATACCCATCTTCATAGTTATCATTTTCTTACTCCTTTCCCTTCTCTTCCTCCTCCTCCTCCCCCTCATCCTCTTCATCTTTCTTTCCCTCCTCCTCCTCCTCCTCCTCCTCTTCCTTAGAAGTTGATGGGCTTGCCACAGTACGCCGCAAGGTGAGCCTCTCTGACGGCTTCAGAAACGGTCTGTGGGGGAGGTGTCCATGGGGTCACTGACAATCATCGAACCTTTCACCAACGTGCCAGTATTTTACTACCCGGGTGACATCACAAATGCCGAAAAATATATGAATGAATAAAACGGAGAATATTGAAGTAGTCGTATGGAGTTCCTTAATGGCCTCTTCATCACATAACAACCACACACCAAAATTTTCTCACTCAACAATATACTCAACCCATTCTTTCGGACCGCCAAACTACTCCTTCAGCCCTTTGAAGCCACTCCAACTGTTCCCTTCCCTCCCCCCTCCAAGCATCTCCTTCAATTCCTCCTTCTCCCCCTTTTCAACCACTTCCTTCAAATCTTCTTTCTCCCCCTTTTCAACCACTTCCTTCAAATCCTCCTTCTCCCCCTTTTCAATTCCCTTTTTCTCTACCCCACCCCCCACCAACCGGATGGGCATGGCACACCCTGGCGACATCTTCGGCAGAGGCACCATACTCCATGGCAAGGACCGCCTCGTTTATAAGCTCTCCCGCCACTGAAGAGATGATGTGACATCCCAAAATGCGATCTGTCTGCTTGTCCGCCAATACCTGATGGTGGGAGAAGGATGGATGGTGTTGGTGTGACGAAGGAAGTGGAAGGACGCTTTCGTGCTATGACACTCAATTCCTTCACTTCGTCAACTATTCGGTGGCAGAGGTGGTGGTGATGACGGGGTAGTCATGAGAAGTGGTTAAAGTGTTGGTTCTGATAGTGCTGGTGTTGAGTTTAATAGAAGAAAGAGGAAAGGTGTTTGTGGTGGATGGGATGGTTAAGCGGGAAAAGACAGCAGACACCTTGACCAGCCCGTCAGTGTCCATGTTGCACTTGGACCTGCTGTTCGCCACCATTGGAAACTTGCCCACTTTGTATTCCACGCCCTGGAAAGAAAGCGAATGAAGAGGAAGAGAAGGAGGAGGAAGATGAGAGGAAGATGAGAGGAAGGAGGAGGAGGAGGAGGAGGAGGAGGAGGAGGAGGAGGAGGAGGAGGAGGAGGAGGAGGAGGAGGAGGAGGAGGAGGAGGAGGAGGAGGAGGAGGAGGAGGAGGAGGAGGAGGAGGAGGAGGAGGAGGAGGAGGAGGAGGAGGAGGAGGAGGAGGAGGAGGAGGAGGAGGAGGAGGAGGAGGAGGAGGAGGAGGAGGAGGAGGAGGAGGAGGAGGAGGAGGAGGAGGAGGAGGAGGAGGAGGAGGAGGAGGAGGAGGAGGAGGAGGAGGAGGAGGAGGAGGAGGAGGAGGAGGAGGAGGAGGAGAAGGAGGAGGAGGAGGAGGAAGAGGAGGAGGAGGAGGAGAAGAAGGAGGAGGAGAAAGAGGAGGAGAAGGAGGAGAAGGTGGAGGAGGAGGAGGAAGAGGAGGAGGAGGAGGAGGAAGAGGAGGAGGAGGAGGAGGAGGAGGAGGAGGAGGAGGAGGAGGAGGAGGAGAGGGAGGAGGAGAGAAAGAAGAAAGAGGAGGAGGAGGAAGATAAAAAGGAAGAGAAGGATGAAGAGATTGAAAAAAAAAAAGAAAGAGCAAGAGGAAGAGGAGCAGAAAGAGGAGAAAATGTAAAAACAAGAGAAAAAACAAGGAAGAAAAAAAGAAAAAAGTAAGAAAAAGTTAAAGAAACAAAGAAGGTAAATCAAGGAAATGAAGACACCATATTCAACAGAGGATTGAAAGCCCTTGAAAAAAAAAAGTTTAGATGTTGAAAAATTTTAAAAACCGGAAAGTATTGCTCAAATTGAAAAGTGAATTATAATTTTGAAGCAAAACGCGTCACGTGTTCAATAGGACCAACCTCTTCCTTCAGTTGCTCCTCGCCCTTGCCCACCCACGCCACTTCGGGGTGTGTGTAGACGACCGAAGGGACGCAGTTGTAATCCAGGTGTCCATTACCCCCCAACATGCCCTCCACACAGATAACACCCTCGTCTGTGCGTGCGTGTGTGTGTGTGTGTGTGTGTGTGTGTGTGTGTGTGTGTGTGTGTGTGTGTGTGTGTGTGTGTGTGTGTGTGTGTTTGTGCGCATGTGTGTGCGCGCGCGTGTGCGTCGAAAAAAACTCGAACAAGACTAAACAATCAAACTGCATAGCTGCATCAAGATGCACGCCAATCAGACAAGCACCTTCAGCCTTGTGCGCCAGCATGGGACCGTCGATGACGTCACCAATGGCGTAGATGTTGGGAACACTGCTCTGGAACTTTCCATTCACGTCCACACGGCCCTTGTCGTCCAGCTTTACTCCCACGTTCTCCACGCCCAGCTTGTGCGTGTAGGGCCGTCTGCCGATGCTGATCATGAGAACGTCGCAGTCGAGGGAGAGCTTTTGGTTTTTCTTCATGTCCTCCGCCTCTACCACTATGTTGTCTCCGTTCCTCGTGGCGCCCAACATCTGCAGAGGTGGTTGCGGAGAAGTCGAATTAATATTCAGTCAATTCAATGCATTCCATCAATCAGACGGCCGACTAGTCACTCAATCACTCGGTCAATCGTGTGGTTGAACAGTCCACTTCAACCTTCCAGTTTATATGGTTAAAATTACACGAAAAATCGGTATGTTTTCAACATATGAAAAAGCTTATGAATTTAATTTATGTTACAATTGGAAAATAAAAATAACTCTCCCATCAGTTATCATCACCCATCACCGACGCCGATCGAAGTGAGAGGAACAAGACTTAAGAAGAAAAAATCAAAGAAACAATCCGCCAAAAAAACACACAGTAAAAAAAGACACCACCACCACCGCCACCACCACAACCACCACTGCAACCCCCACCACAATTACCACCACCGCCTCGATCACAATCACCACTACTGCCACCAAAACCACCACCACCACCGCCACAAACATCACCGCCACAACCACCACTGCTGCACCTTGGTTTGCAGCTGGAACTTGAGGCCTTGTTTGGTGAGGGAGCGCTGGATGTTCTTGGCGATTTCAAGGTCGATACCCACGCCTCCGATGTTGCCCAGGAACTCAATGAGGGTCACCTCCGCACCCAGGCGACTCCACACTGAACCCTGCAGTGGGAGGTGGTGGTGGCGAATGCTAGTGGTGGATGGTGGTGGAGGTGGTTGGGGCTGTGTTAGTGGTGGATGGTGGTGGGGGTGGTTGGAGCTGTGTTAGTGGCGGGTGGTGATTGTGGCATAGTGGCAGTGGTGGTGGAACAATGATGTTGGTGGATGTTACTAAGTGCATAGCCACGTATGATAAAAGATCGCTTATACAGATTGCGTAGTTAATAGCTTTGAAGTCTCGCTAACAAAAAATCCTCAGATACTCCCATTAAAACGCCATTTCAGCAGACTAACTAGTAACTTGAAAAAGCCTTGATTTAACGATGAAGCTAAGACATCTCTAGCACCAACCAACATTCCCCACTAGCACCATCTCACAACCCATCACTCACCGCCACCAAAACTCCACCACCACCAACACCATTCCACCATCACCCATCACCACCCCACCACCACCCACCATCACTCACCATCAACCACAACCACCCTAACCCACCCACCATCCCACCACCATCACCCACAACCCCCCAAAGCCACACACCAGCTCCACTCCGATGACTCCAGCCCCGATGACTATCATCTTCTTGGGCACCTTCTTGAGACTCAGTGCTCCCGTTGACGACACTATCGTCTCCTCGTCGATCTGGTGGTGGTGGTGGAAGTGGGTGAAGAAGTGGTGGTGGAAGTGGGTGAAGAAGTGGTGGTGGAAGTGGGTGAAGAAGTGGTGGTGGAAGTGGGTGAAGAAGTGGTAGTGGAAGTGGGTGAGGGAATGATGGCGGTAAAGGTTGGGAAGAAGAAATCACTGGAAATAAGTAGAGAAGTAGTGATAACAGGTGAAGAAGAAAAATTGATGGATGGGAGAAAACCAATGTGCGATGAAGAATGAAGATGAAGTAACAAGAGAAAATGAATGAGAAGTGAGATATATGAAATAAAATTAAAATGGTAGAAAGATGAAAAAAAATGGAAAAATAAAAAAGCAGGCGCACAAAGTTGTTATTGTGCGACTCATCACGTGATACAGACACCCTTGCTGGAAGAGAACCACCAAGCAAACAATGGACCATGACCGCTGATGCTGTTCCTGATAACTACCCACTTCAGCCCCATACTCACTTCAGCCCCACACCCACTTCAGCCCCACACCCACTTCAGCCCCACAACCACTTCAGCCCCACAACCACTTCAGCCCCACAACCACACCATCATCACCCATCAACATCACCACAACCACTATCAACATCACCAAAACTACCCTTAAGTCTACCACCATCACACAACGACCACATTAAACCTCATGGCAATCACCACCACCACCACCACAAACAGTAATTCCGGAGAATGGAGTGACTTCGGAGCCTGAGGCGATGAGAATGTTTTTGGTGGCAAGCTTCTCACTGCCTCCAGCACTCAATTCCACCGTCACCTCGTTGGTCCCCGTGATGGTGCCATGACCCTGTACGTGACGAACCTGGAAGAAAGGAAAGAAGAAGTAAAAGCAGTGCAGAAAGAAGATGGGTAGTGGTAGAGCAAAGAATAGATAGTGAATGAATGGTGGAAAGAGAAAGACTGAATGATTGAGAAAGAGAATGAGAGTTGAGCAGAAGAGGCAGAGGTGATGTTGAAAGGGGTGGTGGCCAGTAGTGACCCTGTAGGCCACTCACGCTGTTTTTCTTGAAGAGGTGGGCAATGCCTCCAGTGAGCGCCTTCACTGCAGCCTCCTTCTGTGACAGCATCTTGTCCAGGTTGAGAGTCAAGTTGTTGACTGTGTGGAGGGTAACACATGTGTGTATGTGTGTGTGTGTTTGTTTGTGTGTGTGTGTGTGTGTGTGTGTGTGTGTGTGCGTGCGTGCGTGTGTGTGTATGTGTGTGTGTGTGTGTGTGTGTGTGTGTGTGTGTGTGTGTGTGTGTGTGTGTGTGTGTGTGTGTGTGTGTGTGTGTGTGTGTGCATGTGTGTGCGAGTAATACAATATGACATGAAAAGATGCAATGTTATTAAACTTTGGTAGACAACAACCACCAACACCAAATTAAAATACAACCATAGCACAAAGTACAACAACAACAACCACCAGTTTCAATTACCAACAATACAGGGGTTAACAACAAACTCACAATCGATTCCTCGCTCGGTGAAGTCATTGTGTTTGGCCATGTGGTAGAAGTGTGAGTTGTTGAGAAGACTTTTGGATGGAATGCAACCAACATTTAAGCAGGTTCCTGGAGATGTGTGTGTGTGTGTTTCTGTGGATTAGAGTGTTGTTTCACTTTTTTGTTGATGTGGCAAGAATTATCATCAGCATCAGCATCATCATCATCATCATCATCACCTCCAAGAGTTGGATCTTTTTCTACACAGACAGTCTGAATGTTAAAAAAATTTAGTTAATCCATGTGTATTTAATGTATTTTACTTAAAATTCATAAATGATTTTGGTGTTCAATGAAGTAACCTCTACTCATTCGAAAATTGCGCTTTTATATGTGGAAAATAAAAATTGGTTGTTGCAAGTCATTAGAAGTTAAGTCCTTAATTTGAATGTATCACTCAGAAAGTACTCTCATCAGACCTGGAATCATGATTATGTGAGAATAAAAATAGTGGAAGAACAAACCTTCATTCCCAGTTGAGCAGCTTTGATGGCCGCAACATAACCTCCGGGACCAGACCCTATCACCACCAAATCAGCCTGTTCACCTGTGGTGCAAGTTGAAACAACATACTACAAATCTTTGTGAAGTAAACTTATAAAAACTTTAAACTGATACGTACGTAAAAATTTGAATATTTGAAGATCTAAAGCCTATTCTATTACCTGTAGCATAAGATCTTTTAGTAAGGAGGTTACATGAAGGAAGAGAAACCCTATGGTAGGCTGAGAGTGCCTATGGAATGTAGTGTAAATATTTTTTATAGTTAAAAATACAGATAATTCATCAGTTTTATAAATTAAAACAAACACCTAAATCATTATCCTGAGCGTGCGCAACCTCACGTCCGCTCATACCACGACGTTTGAACGTTTAAAATATTTCAAACAAGGTTATTAATGTCAGCTATTAATCAAGAAATATATTTAATTTTGAATATTTGGAATATAAACATTACTTTTGAAGTAAGCGGCATTTAATTTTTTAGTGACCTTCGAGAATATTTAATATGTTAAATATTTGTTTAAAAGGCCAACAGCTACCTTTGTAATAGAAATCAGTTTCTTGTTTGCTAGCATTTTGGAGCGAAAGTTATAGAAAACTAAAAGATCCTTGAAGAAACTTTTACAACAATTTGTTCAAATAATGAAGTGAACAGTATACAAAGTACCAAATATCAACTTAAACTTTGGAAAATTATAAAAATTGTTCATGGGAGTTTTAAGCTATTAAAATTAATTTTTTTGAATTGGTTTTTGTAAAATAAATTATTAATAATTTTATCTCTTTAACTCTTTTAGTTGTTACTCTCCTTTTCCTTTGATGCTGCACCCGACCAACGTGTGATAATTCGTATTGTAATTTCTCTTAAACCAGTTTTCAATTTATTCAACAAGTTTAAATATATCATCACAAGTATTTTGGTTTTTAATCACTTACCAACTCGTACTAATACTTGTTCTCTTTTGGTTATTTGCAGAGTCTTTAAATCCGAAGAATAAAAATGTTTGGAGATTTGACTAGTGCCGCAGGCCTTAAAAAGCTCAATGACTTTCTTCTTGACAAATCCTACATTAAAGGGTTTGCCAACTTAGTATATTTATGCATTTTCAAAACATTGAAGAACAATTTTTTGCATGTTTTTTCAACTATGATTGAAAATAAAAAAACGTTTTACAGAACTCAGCCTACACAAGCCGATGTTACAGTTTTCACCGACATAAAGAAAGTTCCTTCTGCCGACCTGGTGAATTGCCTGCGTTGGTACAATCACATCAAATCTTATGGCGACGAAAAAAAGAAGTACGGATTGTTTTCATAAATAAATTAGATGGATTTTTAAGTTTATTCTTTCAACTATTAAATATTTATTTATCACTCAATTAAATTAATCCAACAATTAGTCAATATAATTCTTTTAACGCTTACACTTTTAACTATTTTTCTTAGGTTCCCAGCAGAAGCTACAACAGCAGCAGCCAGCAAAGAAGATGACGATGACTTTGAGTTGTTTGGATCAGATGAGGAGGTCGATGAAGAAGCAGAAAAGCTCAAGCAACAAAGACTTGATGCATATGCTGCTAAAAAGTCCACCAGTTAGTATGCTGTTTGTTTAGACATTGTAGGCTTCATAAACGTTTTTTTTTTTTTGGACTTCACTATCCACTTCGTTCAAGTCCTCCATACACTATCAATATCTTTTGCAAGAGAACTTTGAAAATCGTTTCTGGAGTTATGACAAAAATTCTTTCTATCTTCCAGAGGCAGCAATTATTGCCAAGAGTAACATTGTGTTGGATGTGAAGCCATGGGATGATGAGACAAACATGAAAGACCTCGAAAAGTGTGTCCGATCCGTGCAGTGTGATGGCCTTTTGTGGGGAGCTTGTGAGTGGCTGGCATGGTGGTATTTCAATAATATTTCAACGAATGTGGGGAATAAACCAATTTTGATTTATATACTTATTTTTTATTTATATTCCATATCCTCTTGCAATCCTAAAAAGCTTCCATAAAGTGGGTTGAAATAATTAGGAATGTTCCTACATCAATTTTTTTTTCTTTCAAATATTTTCATAAAACTTTTGATTAACTTTCACAATATTTTTCTAGCAAAGTTGGTTCCACTGGCTTATGGCATCAAGAAACTCCAAATCACATGTGTGGTGGAGGATGATAAGGTGGGTGCTGTACGTTGTGGTTAATGCTTTTGTAAGTTTCTCTGTCATTGCAGTCTAAAAATGATTTCATTTTATTTTTAAATGAAATTTCCTCAAAGCAAATGTTGAAGTGCTCTTGAAGCATTGGAGTCAACGCCACTATAATACAAATACTTAAATTTATCTTCTACGCTACTTATGAATCTTATCAATGAAGCGCCACTGAAAACAACCGCACGCATCCATTGTGTTGTCTGTTAAACCTTCACGTCTCTTCCACTTTCATTTTCCAACGTTGACTTGTTGCCATCTAAGGTTGGCACCGACTTCCTAGAGGAGCAAATCCAGGCCCATGAAGATCTCGTGCAGTCCGTTGACATAGCTGCCTTCAACAAAATCTAACTTCTCCTTTCAACCATTCATCTTTCGTGCCGATGATGGCTAAAGTATGAATAAAGAAAATAACCTGTTTTTTTCATTGTTTCTAGAATTTAGTATTAAAATATTTTATAATACATTGGTGTTTAAAGCTAGTATCTAATCTAATCAATTCATTTTTATAGCGCTTCTCCACGCTGTTCAAGAGCGCTCAAGTATAAGTATAGTATAATTGGAAGTTTCGGAAACGCCGTCATTCTTTTGAAGAGAAGAAGCACCGACGCCAGACAATTAGCCATCTGTCGGATCAATTGTGGCTACTGTGTATGTATACATATGTGTGTCTTGGCGCATGCACGCTGCGGTGGACATCTATATGACGAATGTATTGTGTGTACACGTAACACGAGATCTCTGAAGCTTCGATATACTAACCGTAGTGAAAAAATTCTAGGCATTCGATACCGTTTCTTAGAAATGAACAGAGACAATACATCACAGAATGGATTTTTCTACCATCAACAATACGCCTCTGCACAACAGCAACTGACACTTATCTGCGGAGCCAAGCAGCTTGCCAAGTTGAAGAGGTTTCTCACTTCTTTGTACTCCATCTCCTCTAAAGCTTCTCCCAAGGTGCATCTACAAGTTACAGAATTGTGCCTTTCTCTCGTGGTTCGTATTGCTTTCTTATGTTTTCTTGGAAAAACCAAAATTCATTTCGTGACGTTTCAATCGCAACCATGTCGAAAGAATGGTGCGGTGTCGGTGGAAGAATATTATGAAAGACTTCAACAAATCCTCAATAATTGGAATATTATTTTCAAGCCATTCCTTATTCCCCTTCTCAAGGTATTCTTACGATTTCACAAAAATGTATGAATTTGCGAAACAATGGTTTCCATTTTGAGACAACGACGTCTCAATCAAGCTGTGAAATACATAGTTATTATGTAAGGTACAAAGCCCTAAGCAGATATTGATTCTTTGAGTTTATTATGCATCTCTTTTGTTGAAAAAGAATACACTTACAAAAAGTCAACAAAGCATTAAACGATTTTGTCAAAATAAAAAGTTAAAAAACGTTAAATAAATATTGAATACATTCAAGCTGAACATAGAACTGAGCCTTTCTGGGTCATAAGCTTATTTCATTTTTGAATTTCCAGTTGAGAAACAATTTAAACTCATGATACCATTCAATCGAACAAGTAACTAAGAAGTCTAAACTACTATTCAAAATCCTTCGTAACAGAAGGCTTTCGAACATCTGTAGCGCTATAGAAACGTTGGAATCAGAATAGATTAGAATACCCAGTCTAATCTAATCTAATCTAATCAAAAAGTCTAGTGCACTCTTCAGAACTATGCTTGAGGGCGCTGTCATGAAACGATTTTACTTGCTGTGGACTACTATAGGACTGGGTACTCTAGGACGGCGTCTATACTTTAGTTGAGCTCCTGTTTCTAGAACTCAAGTCTGGGTTCACTCGATTACACTTTACAGCGGGATAGCCCAATCATTATGCCACAGGCGCAGTCGAAGGCGCTTGCTACAAACCGGTTCAACAAAGTCTAGAAAAAAGAAGGAAAAATTGAATTATAACAGATTGCAAAGATCTTGTTGTGCATATGAAAAATAAGTAATAAATAAACCAATAAATGCAAAATCAACCAAGCAAGTTTTCATTGATTTTTTGAGCTGTTGCTTCTTTTTCACATTTAAATTATAACTGAATATATCTCAGTTTTAAAAAGCTTGAGGTAGTCTATTACCAATATTATTTGTTGAAAACATATTCTAATCGGTTGTAGACTAGTACGCAGCTATGAATATACAGAGTATCAAATTTTGAGAAAATAAAAAAATTCAGAATAGTCTTCCGTTGCTGCAAAAAGAGTTATTAGTCTGCTCTCAAGCACTCAAAGAGAACCCGGCCTGCTTCTACCTTCCAAAAGAGTACGACAGAGGTGAAACACAACAAAGTGGCGTTGAGGATGTGGCGAACAATTTTGACTCCAGCAGTCTTCAATCTTCGTCTTTGGTCGAAAAAATGGAAATAGAGTGAGTTGTTGGTGGGTTTATAATGGAAAGTAACTGAAGAGGGATACTAAAAGAACCAATAAGATAACCATACTACTACTACTACTACTACTACTACTACTACTACTACTACTGCTACTACTACTACTACTACTACTACTACTACTACTACTACTACTACTACTACTACTACTACTACTACTACTACTACTACTACTACTACTACTACTACTACTACTACTACTACTACTACTACTACTACTACTACTACTACTACTATACTCTGCTGCTGCTACTACTACTACTACTACTACTACTACTACTACTACTACTACTACTACTACTACTACTACTACTACTACTGCTACTACTACTACTACTACTACTACTACTACTACTACTACTACTACTACTACTACTACTACTGACTGCTGCTGCTACTACTACTACTACTGCTACTACTACTACTACTACTACTACTAATAATAATAATAATAATAATAATAATAATAATAATAATAATAATAAATGAAACAACCAGCAAGCATTAATTTTTGTCAATTTTTTCAATTTTTCAATTTTTATCAAAAATTTTTTTTTAATTTTTGGCAGCATTGAAGACAACGAGTTTCACGAGGACCACCTGTCCAAGAAAGAAGTTGTTTCGAAGGCTGCTCTGCAGCGGTTTCGCCCTACCGAGGTCGAAAACCTTGAAAAACATTTTGGAAACTATTTTAATTTCATTATTTATTTTTTATTTTTCCGTAATTTTTTATTTTTCCGTAATTTTTTTTTTTCCGTAATTTTTTTTTTTCCGTAATTTATTATTTTTTATTTTTCATTTTTCCTTAATTTATTTTTTTTTGTGTTTTTTCAGTGTCACTTTTGTAATATTTTGCTGACTTGAAGCATGAAGGCCGGTATAAAAATCTTATTTAATATAAATATGCCTTTTTTTTTTAATTTCTTAAGAGGCTCAATCTAGATCTATCAAAGAAACTTCACTCTCTTCGCAGACGTGTCACAATTGTATGGGAGAAGTGAAGCTGAGCTGTGGAGCATGCAAAGAGGTCATGTATTGCAGTGTTTATTGCCAACACGAGCATTGGAACACACACAAAAACACTTGTACCTCTTTAAACATGTAACAGGTTTTCATGGCAGCGCCTTGAACATAATGCTAAAAGGCGCGTTACAAATATCTTGATTGAATTAGATTAATAACGGTTGCGACACAATTTGAAAACATAACATGCTTTTATACGTTTATTTAGCCATTTTGAAAGCATGACTCAGTGTTAACTAAATTTTTTTGTGATTTCAACTACTAAATACTGAGTTTATCATATTATACGAAATTATTTTCTGATTTTAAGTAGTTATCGTCATCATTATCGTCATCATTTTCGTTTTCTAGTTTTATTCTAGAATGGGATATTTTTGTGATACAAAACAAAACAAGTATGATTGTTATTATAATGGCATTAACTTCATAGAGTTTCGAGGCTTTGTAAGTTACGATCAATTTGTAACATTATTATGTGAATAATAATTTTTAATTAAAGTATTTCACAAGCATGATAGACTCGTTGAAGTTTGGAAGTTGAAGTTGAGAGGCAGGAAACACCAAGCATCCTTAACGCCCGCATCTGGATCGTATTCAATGTATGAACGAATGAAGAAATCCATTTAACATGAGAATATACCTGTTTGTGCATTCATGTGTGCGTCTTGTTGATGTATGTATATCTCTTGGTGTGAGGACGTCTTTAGATGGCTTTCAAGAAGGATATAAAAGCTTGGAGATCTGAAGTCGTTCTAAAACGTTCGTTTTTAAAGGAAGCTTCAGTTTTAGCACTGTTTGAATATTCATAAAATCTTTCGTAATTGTATAATCTAATCTAATTTAATCATTTATATAGCGCTGATTCCGCACTGTTCAAAAGTGCTCAATATAGTAAAAATATAATATAAAAATTAATTAATTTAGATCAAAGAAAGTAATTATAAGGAGTTATTTTTTATATACTTCCAAAAAAGTTATGGGTAAGATTGACCTGCACACACATATTTTGCCAAAAACGTGGCCTGACCTGGAAAAGGTAATCCTTTAATATTTTTTCACAAAAAAATATAAAACACACTAAGATTATTTTTAAATCCAATGGAATAAATATTTTTTTAAAAGTTCTAATCTGACCTCGAAAGCGTTGAAAATGATTGAGAAAACATGGAAATAGCTTTATTTTCAAGCTTTCTCTCAATTTCGTCATCACATTCCTTCTCCACAACCTCTCTACAACACGTACCAACAGAGGTTTGGCTACGGAGGATGGGTGAAGCTGGAAGTGGACGAAGCGACCAAGGTTGGAACCATGCTTAAGAATGGCCAGGTTTTCAGAAAAGTCAAAGAAAATTGCTGGAGCTTGGACAGAAGAATACAGGATATGCAAGAAACAGATATGTTCTTCGACCAGTTTTATAATTTAAAATGAATCGTGCTGCTAAAATAATTTTCAATATTTTCTAAACACTACCAATTTTGTATTAGATTTTATGTTGTTTGTTTTTAAATTGGTTTTAAATAATTCAAAATGACATTTAATATTTCTGGTATGTTTTCAAGATTTAAATTACTTTTGCGTTATTAATATTCGAAAAGTTAAGTTTTAATGTCTCTTATTTGAGCAATAACGATAATAATAATAATTATAATAATAATAATAATTATTATTATTATTATTATTATTATAATTATTATTATTATATTAATAATAATAATAATAATAATAATAATAATAATAATAATAATAATAATAATAATAATAATAATAATAATAATAATAATAATAATAATAATAATAATAATAATAATAATAATAATAATAATAATAATAATAATAATAATAATAATAATAATAATAATAATAATAATAATAATAATAATAATAATAATAATAATAATAATAATAATAATAATAATAATAATAATAATAATAATAATAATAATAATAATAATAATAATAATAATAATAATAATAATAATAATAATAATAATAATAATAATAATAATAATAATAATAATAATAATAATAATAATAATAATAATAATAATAATAATAATAATAATAGCAATGTAGCTTATTTTGAAATGAGGCTTTTATAAGCAACTGTACCCTAAATAGGCGTCGATGTACAAGTGCTGTCTACCGTTCCTGTGATGTTCTCCTATTGGGTGGGCGCTGTGTTGTAAACTTGCCTACAATACTTTATCAACTATTTCATTGGTGAAAAAATTTCAAACAACCGGTCTAATGGATCAAGGCCACTGTAATAATAATAGTATTTATATTATACTAATTATGTTTTATTTTCGCATTCTTGTTCAACACGCCTCTTCATCACGCCTCGTTCGCAGGCCGAAGACGAACACACCAACGAACTGAGTGTCTTTTTGAACAACCACATTGCGCAGTCCCTGGCGGCTTCAAACAAGTTTGTGGGTCTTGCAACCCTGCCCCTTCAGAACCCCGCCATGGCGGTCTCCGAGATCAACAGATGCGTGCACGACCTTGGTTCGAATTTCTTTCTACTTCTTTGAATAGCTTTCGAACAGTGTGATCTTTTACTTATCTTCATTTTTCAGAATACCTTCCAATAATACTTAAGCTAACTCGGCACTTTCCTACTGTGGGCCCCTTTTATGGAACTCTCTTCACCCCAATCTTTCCTTTACTACTTCTCTACTTTCATTTCGTAAAACTTTTAAAACTTTGTTGTTCACACAGTTCGTAGCAGAGCGCTTTTCAACAGTGATCAGCGCTATATAAATGAATTGATTAAATTAAATTAGATTAGTGTGCACTCAACACTATATAAACGCTTTGATTAGAGTAGCTAGACTTAATTTTGCAAGCTTGAAGATTTAGTTTTCTGTTTTTTACGCTGAAGCGCATGATTAACTCATCTTCCCAAGCCATCAAGTACGCTTGTAACTCTCAAACCGCAAATGATGTCTTCTAGCCACGGTGTCTCAAACAACTGAAACGCTTCTTCTTTCATTCCAATCTCTCAATTTCTCTCCTTCCAGTCCCCATCAACTTTTCAACTTCCATAATTTCTTGGCCTATTCATACACCATCCCGTTATCTTTTTGATTTTTTAAAGCGTTGAGTTTGGAATTTTTCGGTTTTTTTCACGTCGAACACTCATCCCTTTTTTGGTGAACATTCTAAAACTAGCGTTGAAATTTGAACTCATGCTCAACATAAATAACAAAGGCCTATTAAAAGATCTGAATACCTTGCTTCCTCGAGAGGAATCTTTATTGTTTTCAATTCTCTGTTCAAACTACCAAACGGCTTCAATTAAAACCACCTTCGTGGCTGATCATTCACCTTCCATCATCATTTTTTCTTCATGAAACCGTTACACCCTTTTGTTCTACGAAGACAAGGTTTCCTTGAACTACGCATAGGCGCTTTTAATTAATATTGTACGAATATTAAACAGTGTGAAACCAGCGCTATACAAATTATATAGGTTAGATTAGAATAAAAATAGATAATCTGGTAAACAATAGGTTTTTACGCATATTTTGAATTTTTGGTTACAAATATTTTGTTTGTTTCGTCAACTTAGAAGAAATTAACATATCCAAGGGATCAAAGGTTTCCAAATTGGAACCCATGTGAACGATTGGACGTTGGACGCTGAAGAGCTAGAACCTGTTTACGAGGTTGGTATGATATTTTTCTTGTTAATATTTTTTTTTATTACTTCTACTACTACTACTACTACTACTACTACTACTACTACTACTACTACTACTACTACTACTACTACTACTACTACTACTACTACTACTACTAGTACTACTATTACTACTACTACTACTACTACTACTAGTACTACTATTACTACTACTAGTACTACTACTACTACTACTACTACTACTACTACTACTACTACTACTACTACTACTACTACTACTACTACTACTACTACTACTACTACTACTACTACTACTACTACTACTACTACTACTACTACTACTACTACTACTACTACTACTACTACTACTACTACTACTACTACTACTACTACTACTACTACTACTACTACTACTACTACTACTACTACTACTACTACTACTACTACTACTACTACTACTACTACTACTACTACTACTACTACTACTACTACTACTACTACTACTACTACTACTACTACTACTACTACTACTACTACTACTACTACTACTACTACTACTACTACTACTTATACCACTACCACTACCACTACCACTACCACTACCACTACCACTACCACTACCACTACCACTACCACTACCACTACCACTACCACTACTATTCTTATTGTTATTATCATTATTATATTTCTATTTTAGAATTTTTAAACCCAGTTCATTGAAAAGTATAAACAAAAACAACTTGGTACGAAATTGATTTCAGATTTGTCCACTAGTTCTGTATATTCCATTTCATTAAAATAAAAATTTTCGAGAGCTTTCCGCTATAAATACCCTTTATTGTGTCATTTCAACTCATGGTTAAAACACTTGGGTGACCTTCAGTTGATTGTATTCTTGTAGTCTCATGGATGGATGCTTTTCTCATCCACTCCAATCTTTCAACCTTATCAAACTTCATGGATAAAACTCGAAAGTTGTCGAATGTCAGGCTTTGAATGATCTCTCCTGCTCCTTGTTTGTCCATCCTTGGGACATGAACACCACACGCAAACAGAACTACTTCTTGCCTTGGCTTGTTGGTCAGTGTCTTATGTTTTTTTTAATTTTTTTTTTCATAGTCTTTAGTGAAACAACTTGCTGAAAATGTAACAACTTTTCATGATACTAATACAATATATACAATATATACAATAATATATACTAATACAAACGTTATGTATCGAGCACTTGCTTATAAGGTCTCATACCTTTACTAGGTTCTAGTAGTTATAACTTTGTTGTTTAAACAGTTCGTAGCAGAGTGCACTTGAACAGTTTGAAATCAGCGCTATATGAAGGATTTGATTAGATTAGATTTCTCGTTAAGCGCTTTTGAACAGTTCGTGATCATAATTATATTGAATAAGCTTATTTCTGGCGTTTTTTTTGGATACTCTTTGAGAAAAGAACCAATTATCTAACCTCTCACAAATGAAATAAAATTACCCCAATACCTTTTATATACTTTTTTATATGAACGCTTTTGAACAGTGTTGATCAGCGCTAAATAAGTGATTTAATCAGATTTGGTTAGATACATTCAATGCAGTCAAACGACTGAAAGCCTTGTGGAAACTCAGTTATGTGAGAAGTTTCTCAAAAGTATGTTACTATGAAAAAGGAAAATTCAGCTTTTAGCTCAAATCAAACTCACAGGTCTAATCTAATCTAATCTAATCACAACATTTATATGGCGCTGATTAAAAGCAATTTTTGTTTCAATTGATTTTTCGTAAATTTAAAGACACATATAATGTTATGATCTTGTATACCTTTGATAATCATGTTTAAAATTTTATTTCAGAAATGCCCGCAGAAACAACCACCGCCATTTGTAGCTTGGCCTTTGGTGGGGTGCTCGAAAAGTTTAAAAACATCAAAGTGTGCTTCGCTCACGGAGGTGAAAGTGCAATAATCTACCCGTTTGTTTCGTTCTCAAACTTCAAATCTAATCTAATCTTATCAAGAAATTTGTAATGCGCCTTTTAGCACTATGTTCGAAGGCGCGTCTAATCCAGTTTATCTAGCCTAGTCAAAGCATTTCAAAGCGTCTTTTAGCATTTTTTCTCAAACTTTTTGTTTTTTTTTCCGATTAATTCAAAAATAAATTTTTCCATTCAATTATATTCACGAGGTTTTCCTTTGTTTTATTTCCTGACAAATTTTTCTATTGACACTTTCCCAGGAGGTGCTTTTCCGTACACTCTAGGCAGGATTGAACATGGATTCAAGCAGATTCCTCAACTCTGCGCCACCAAGTGCAATGTAGTCGATGAAAAAATAAAAATCGCATACAAAATTATTTTTCATACATATTGAAATTTTTATGAAATACAATTAAACCTTCAAATCCTAAAATTTCATTGTTATTTCCGTAAATTTGTTTTTCTTTCAAAACTTTTATTCAATTTCGTGCACTCGATCAGGTTAATCCAAGAAGTTACGTGGGAAGAATCTTCTTTGACTCTCTTGTGCACGACTCCAGTTCTTTGGAATTCTTGGTTAAAACGATGGGAGAGGTGAAAAGATCATAATTTTTTGTTATTGAAATTTATTTTTTTGTTTTAATTTATTTAACATTTAACTCTAAAGTGTTCTTACTGCTTTTATATTTTCATCTTTTATAAAACCTACGTGAATTGCTTTATTCATAAATGTATAAATCAATTACTGATAGATCATTCGAGTAATCATTGAAATTAAGGACAAAGTTATTCTGGGAACAGACTATCCTTTCGACCTGAGAGAGTTGAAGCCGGGACAATGTATCCAAAACGTCGGAACCTTTACGGAGTCTACAAAAGTGAAGTGTTTGACCATAGATATGAATATATATATGATCTTGAATTGATTATAAATTTCACATTTTTCATGGAAACCACTTTAAGATTGAAATATAACTTAAAAGTTTTTTCATAGTTTTTTAGAAATTAAAAAAAATAATAGTTATCATAATTGAATGCAGGAAAAACTTCTCTACAAGAATGCCATCAAGTTTTTGGGACTGGATGAGAGTTGTATTGATTGCCATCATTGACTTCAAATAAGCATCCTCGAACAATTAAAAATCAGTGCTATACAAACTGTTGATAAGATAAAATGCTTCTGAGTGTATAAAAGCGTCCAACACAAAACACAACCTTATTTTATTGAAATTGTTTGTATTAACAGTCACTTAATGCTTGGAAGGGTTTTTTTTACGAACTGTGTAAATCGAAAAGATATAGTTTTTATTATTTTCAGCGATTATTCTATAGTTTTCACTGAACCTTTTCCATTTGAGCATTTAAAAAGTTAAAAATGTAATAAAGTAACTCAAAGATTTTTTTGTTTTTATTTTATTGAATAAATTTATGATTAAGGCGTTGAACATTAATATATTTGAATACAATACAATATAATAATAAAATAATATAATACAATATAATAATTATATTATTTCAGATAAAAGTAAATAGTTTGAATTAAAAAAAACAATCAAACTAATCAAATAAATTATTGAATAATTTCAGTTTGGCGTTCAAAAATTTTTCATTTTAATTAGAAAAGGTAGATGATGCTAATTGTCCAGGTTTTAAAGTGTTCTTATATTATATACTACAAATAATAAGAGCAATTATAATTTTTATAAAAATTTTTAACATAAGTTTTTTTTTAAATAAGTTTGTTTTAGTTTTATTTTTTGACAATCATCTTTTTAATGTTTCTCAATATTATATTTTTATGAAGTAAGCGCTACATTGTATTTGATTGTATCAAATTTTTGAACGATAATTCCACAAGTACATATTCTAAACTGGTTCGTATTTTGTTTGTATAATACTGTGAAGGTGCATAATTTTTATGAATAAGACAAAAAGGTTTGAAAATGTCCGATGCTGAAAATATGCATATAGGCAGTCCGGGACGAAAATCGTCAGATCGTCGTCACCGTTCCAGATCCCGAAGTAAAAACAGGAGTCATAGATCAAGACATGAAAGTCGACACCAAGATAGTAGTAGTAAGCACGAATCAAGAAAAAGAAGCCGGGAGAGGTCTGAAGACAGATCTCGAAGAAAAGAGTTGGTATTTTTTACTGGAAAATGCAATAACACTTTGCAAAACCTACCATACTATATTTAATACTTATATTTGTAGATCAAGAAGAGATGACGACGATGGAAGGGAAAAGAGGAGGTCAAGGTCCAGAAGTGGTAACAGAAGCCACCATTCCAGATTTTCCAGGCATGAGCGTTCTGACAAGTACGTGATTAAATTAGCATAGAGTGGAACATGATGGAATAGTTCAAACTGGAACTTCATCATAAAAATATTTTGTTTTATGTTTTTTTTACTCATCAGGCATCATGATAGCAGAAATGATTCTAGGAGGAGAAGTAGAGATAGAAGTGAAAAATCACCAAAAGAAGAATCCAAAGAGTTCATTCTTTTTTTATATTCTCACTTGTATAAAAATGGGACTGAGAATTCTGTTTGCAAATCCCATCACTGTCTTTTTTCATATATACAAGCACATACACACATATACACACACACACACACATATATATATATATATTACATAGAGTGAAAGAAGAAGATGCCAACAAGGATATTAAAGCGGAGGAAGATGATACAAAGCCAAAAGGACTTCCTCCTTCTCTTGAGGAAATTCTTGCCAACAAGAAGGCTGAAATTGAAGAAGAAAGCAAGGTGGAGATTCCAAATATTAACATTTTTATAAGCAAATATTCAAAAAAAATATAATTTGTTTTTCAATATTCAAAAATATAATATTTTATGGCTGACTATTCAATAATTATTCAAAAATAATCATTTAGCATTCAAGTATAAAAATGGATTCTTATAATAAAACAGTGAAAATAATGGATAAAGTGACACAGCGAATGAAAATTCATCACAAAACCACACACAGCCAAAGTTCTACACCAAGGAGGAACGGCAGGCGAAGGCCTTGGAACTGCGACGAGAAATAAAAGAAAAACAGGATGAGGAATTACGACAAAGTCGAATCAAGTTCAACCAGGCCGTCAAGGAGGCGAGAGGAAGTGAGTGGATGCTTGTGCGGAGGCTTGTGTGGGTGCTTGTGTGGGTGCTTGTGTGGGTGCTTGTGTGGGTGCTTGTGTGGGTGCTTGTGTGGGTGCTTGTATGGGTGCTTGTGTGGGTGCTTAGGTGGGTGCTTGTGTGGGTGCTTGTATGGGTGCTTGTGTGGGTGCTTGTGTGGGTGCTTGTGCGGGCGCTTGTATGGGTGCTTGTGTGAGGAGGTATATTCAGTTGTTTGGAAGAAACCTTTTTGTGGAGATTAAGTTGGGAAGGTGGTCAGTCAGGTAGTTACAGGTGTGGTCGAAATTTTCACTCCGTGGTTACACTTCAACTTTTTTGCACTCTGCTTCATGCATCATTGCGCAAAATAAAGTTCATCACTTGAAGCATGCCTCCAATGTTCCAATAAGTTTCTTACACTTTTCCAGTTTGCTCTGAGAAAAAAAAATTCATAAACCACTCTTTATTACCTTATAACTTGAAGTACTCCCTGGATAATCAATGAATTGACATACCTTATTAATTTGGTTGTTTTCAAACCAAACTTACCCGCTCGACAGTGGATTTGTACGACCGGGAGCGGAGGGAGCGGTGGGAGAGGATGGGTGGAGTGAAGGGAGGAGGACCCTTGGGCAAAGAGGATCTGGCCTCTCTCAAGGAGAAGGAGATGGAACTCGATGCCATCAAGGTGGCTGCCAGTGGTTGGGGGGGGTTGGGGATGGTGGTGGCCTTTGGTAGTTTTTAGTGGTTGGTGGCAGTGATTGGTGGTGGTAGTCGTCGTCATGATGGTGCTGATGGGTTGTGGTATGCTTAGTGGTGTGGCTCACCACGACCACCTGTCCACAACTACTTTTCCACCACCACTGGTTTTCAGGACCGCTATCTGGGAGTAATGAAGCGCAAGAAGAGGGTGAGGCGGCTGAACGACCGCAAGTTCGTGTTCGACTGGGACGCCTCGGAGGACACCAGCACTGAGTACAACCCCCTCTACAAGAACAGGCACCAGATCCAGTTTTTCGGCAGAGGACACTTTGGAGGCATTGATCTCAAGGTGCGTGTCTGAATTTTTGACCGTCTGGAGGGCAGTGGAGTGGGTGGAAAGAGAGAGAGAAAGAGAGAGAGAAAGAGAGAGAGAGAAAGAGAGAGAGAGAGAGAGAGAGAGAGAGAGAGAGAGAGAGAGAGAGAGAGAGAGAGAGAGAGAGAGAGAGAGAGAGAGAGAGAGAGAGAGAGATGTTATGGTGTTACAAGCTCACATGTCAATAAGTATTAAATTATTTAAAAATTTTTCGAGGGTATTTAGAAAGGGACTACTCCATAAAAATTATATTATGAAACTTATTTTGAAATAACCATAGGTTGAAAATGCTATTCAATACGAATCACGTGATATAAGCTTGTGATTATGTTCCCAAACCTTTTGGCCACTTCCCGCAACAGCAACAAAAGAAGGAACAGTCCAAGTTCTACTCCGACCTGCTGGAGAAGAGGAGGACCGACACGGAGAAAAACCAGGAAATGTTCGTTTCATTCACTCGTCTTTCTAGCCTGGAGTTTATTATTGAATAAAATAAATCCATCGGCTTAAACATTGACTGGGCAGTGTTTGTTACATCTATATTCATCTATATACATGCTTCCTGCATGAAGTTGTACCACCCTGAGGTTCACATCTTGGAACTACACCAATTCACCACTACCACCAACACCTCTCCTTCAGCACCCGTCTGAAGAGGGTGGCGGAGAAGGAGGCGAAGCAGAAGTGGGATGACCGCCATTGGTCGGAGAAGCAGACCGAACAGATGACCGAGAGGTGGTTGGGTGTGCTCGTGTTTCCACTGTGATTCTGCTCACTTTCATATTGCTCTCATGCATTGTTTTTTTCTTTTGTGTACTTTATTCAGTGTTATTGTTTTTCTATTTACTTTTAAATTTTCTGTTTTTTATTTACTTTCAATGTTTTTATTCAATTTTATTTTTTTAAATTTAATTTCAGTATACCATATTTTATTCTACCGAATTTTGTTTATTGATATTGCGTTGAATTGTACTATACTATTTATTGTGTTGGATTGTACTATACTATTTATCGTTTTGTCTCTGCCACTGCCACCCACGACACCACCACTGCAGAGACTGGCGTATCTTCAAGGAGGACTACGACATATCGACCAAGGGAGGTCGGGTGGCCAACCCACTCCGAGCATGGACGGAGGCCGACCTACCTCCAGAGTTGATGGAGGTGATTGAGAAGATCGGGTATAAGGTGGCTAATACCTCTATCGGCAGTATGTCATCACTGATTACATGTTATGTATTGGATTTTGTTTTGATTATCACTGATTTCGTGTTATATTATAGACATCATTTTGTATAACCTTGATTGTATGTTGTATACAAATACGAATATCATTGTAGTGGCATCACCCCGTAGCTTTACGTTGAACTTGAATATTAGGCAGGTTGTATTCTAACTACCTTTTTGTATATCATTGACTTCATGTTAAATGTTAGATAATTGATCGTATATCAGTGCTTATATGATATAATTAGATATTATACAAGATGTTTTGTTTTTTATGGCAGGTGTAGTGTTTCAATTCATTTCAACAATGATTTCCATCAGCTCTCAACGGGCAAAGCAAACTTCTCTGAGCTTATTTTTGAAAGCTTTACTCCAATTTTTCCTTTCACAGGACCCGACTCCAATCCAGAGACAAGCGATTCCCATAGGCCTGATGAACAGGGACATCATTGGAGTGGCTGAGACGGGCAGTGGAAAGACCGCAGCTTTCCTCATTCCACTCCTCGTGTGGATTCTCAGTCTGCCCAAGAGTGAGAGGTACCTATGTTCGTTCCGTCACTTCAAAGTCACAGAGTGGCCTTATCCGCTTGTAGCTTTTGGCTCTTCTGCTCAAGTTTTTAAAGCAACTTAATAGAAATCACGTACAATTTTGATGCTTTGGAATTTTTCATATCACTTCGTGACAAATATTTTTGGTGAGTAGGTTTTATCGCATGAACAGACACACACACACACACACACACACACACACACACACACACACACACACACACACACACACACACACACCACGCAGGTTCGAGGATTCGGAGTACGGACCTTACGCGGTGATTCTGGCACCCACCAGAGAGTTGGCTCAGCAGATTGACGAGGAGGCGGTCAAGTTCGGAGGACCACTGGGCATCAGGACGGTGGGCATCATCGGAGGCATCTCAAGAGAGGACCAAGGCTTCAAGCTGCGACAAGGCTGCGAGATTGTGATCGCCACGCCAGGGAGGCTGTTGGACGTGCTGGACAACAAGTACCTGGTGTTGCAGCGGTGCACCTACGTGGTGCTGGATGAAGCCGACAAAATGATCGACATGGGCTTCGAGCAGGACGTCCAGAGCATTCTCAAGTACCTGCCCTACAGCAACCAAAAGCCCGACACCGAAGAGGCCGAAGACATGGAAAAACTCAAGGCCAACTTCCACACCAAGAACAAGTATCGACAGGTGACTGTGGTTTTCAAATTCTTGGGCGTTGAGGCCGCTACAATATCATTGTACCGACCTTTGTTGTGTTTTTCTTACATCTTCTCTACACATATCTTCCCACGTCGCCATTTTTGTTCGAAACTTTCTTTTTTTTCCTTTTATTCTCCTTTGAACAGTATGGAATCAGCGCTATATAAATGATTTGAGTAGATTATTTAGATCAGATTAGATTAGATTTCATTCCCCGCCAACAGACCGTCATGTTCACAGCGACAATGCCCACAGCTGTGGAGCGCCTGGCACGCAACTACCTGCGTAGACCCGTGGTGGTGTACATAGGCACAGTAGGAAAACCCATTGACACGGTCGAACAAATCGTCTTCATGGTCACTGAGCAGGAAAAGAGGTGAAATGCCTTGCTTTTGTTGCTTTTGTTACTGCTTTTGTTTTTCTGTTGTTGTTTTTTTGTTATTAAATATTATTTTTATTTATTTTGTTGTTGTTGTTGTTGTTGTTGTTGATTATGTTGATCCTCACAGAGCAAGTGGATTAGTTTAACTCATCCATAGTTTCATGGATTGCTTGTGCTTGTTTGTATGTGCAGGTGTGGTGGTTGGTTGTTTTGAGTTTGATGTAACCAAAACAATACTATCTCGCACCGAAGCCTTCTCTTGCATGTCTACACTTTCACCATCCTCATCATCATCATCATCATCATCATCATCATCATCATCATCATCATCATCTCCACCTCCATCATCATCATCATCATCATCATCATCATCATCATCAATCATCATCACCATCATCATCATCATCATCATCACCATCATCATCATCATCATCATCATCATCACCATCATCATCATCATCATCACCATCATCAATCATCATCACCATCGTCATCAGCATCATCATCAGCACCTTTTTTGCACCCACAGGAAGAAGTTGTTGGCTCAGTTGAACGAGGGCATCGACCCGCCCATCATCATCTTCGTGAACCAGAAGAAGGGAGCTGACGTGCTGGCCAAGTCGCTTGAGAAGATGGGCGTCAGTGCTTTTTTGTCTTGTATCTCTTCGTTCTCATTCATTCTGCGGCTCTTCATCCTCTTTTCTTTGTATTTCTATACCTCTTTTGTTTTGTATTCCTTTATCTTCTTTTGTTTTGTATTCCTTTATCTTCTTTTGTTTTGTATTCCTTTTTCTTCTTTTGTTTTATCCTATTTCTATCTTACTACCTGCGTTGCATTTCTTCTGTGTTATGTTCCTTCACCCTTATTTGCTTTATATATTTTTTGTTACTTTTTGTGTTAACATTTATCATCTATCAATTGCTTCAAATTAATTAAAACGCATAGGAAAAACCACATCAACTGACACGACCACACCAAGCCACACCAATCGACACAACCACACCAAGCCACATCAACTGACACGACCACACCAAGCCACACCAACCGACACAACCACACCAAGCCACATCAACTGACACGACCACACCAAGCCACACCAACCGACACAACCACACCAAGCCACACCAACTGACACGACCACACTAAGCCACACCAATTGTTGAACAGTTCAAGGCGACCACACTGCACGGAGGCAAGGGTCAGGAGCAGAGAGAGTTCGCCCTGGCAAGCCTCAAGACGGGAGCCAAGGACATTCTGGTGGCGACCGACGTGGCAGGTAGAGGCATTGACATCAAGGACGTGTCTGTGGTCATCAACTACGATATGGCCAAGTCCATCGAAGGTGCCTTTGTCGTTCGTTTGGTTGTTGTTCGTTTGGTTGTTGTTCGTTTGGTTGTTGTTCGTTTGGTTGGTTGTTTGTTTCTTTGATTGGTTGTGTGTTTGATTGGTTCGTTGTTCGTCTGTTTGCTGGTTTGGTTTTTTGTTCTTTTGTTGGTTTTTTTGTTTGTTTTTTCTTCGTTGGAATATTCATTTTTTCATTTTGTTTGTGTCGTTTTATGATTTGGTATGTTTTTATTTTGTATTATGTTTGTTTACTATCTTTTTGGCGTTTCATTATTTATTTTTGGAATTTCGTTGTCTTGTATCGACATTTTCTTGCCGTGATCCCTTCAGGCATGAAAAGCTTACAAGAATTTTGTTTAATTTCCCCACAAAATCCGATTTTCAGCTCAAATTTCTTCTTCCTCATTCCGAACATTCTGATCCATAACGATACCGCTTGCAACCCTCGACAGACTACACTCACAGGGTGGGCAGGACGGGCAGAGCAGGAAAGAACGGAGTGGCGATCTCTTTCATCACCAAGGACGACAAAATGATCTTCTACGACCTCAAACTGGTGCCTGTTATTCTGCTCCCTTGTTCCTCTGATGCTCCTCATTTTCTTCGTATTTTACTTTTTTCCTCTCTTTTTTTTTTTTCTTCTCCTCATTTTTCCCTTCCTTTATCTTTTTCCCACCTTCCTCATTTTTCTCCTTTCTTCTTTTTCTCATTTTAAAAATATTTTTTCAATATTTTGCTTAAATGAAAAAAAATGGTTTTAAGCACAATATTTCCACACACATTCTCAAGTCCTCTTTCTTTGCAGGTGTTGCAATCTTCCGCCAAATCAACCTGTCCTTTGGAACTGGCCAACCACCCCGATGCTCAGCACAAGCCTGGCACAATAGTGCAGAAGAAGAGGAGGGATGAGATCCTTTTCAATGTTTAATTCCTTTCCAGCCTTGCCCGAATCGATGGACTATTTTGAAAAAAACTAGCTTTGATTGCGCTAGAAGATTACGCTTCGAAGCGTTTTCAAATATATAATAATAAAAATAAAAATACTGTCGGTAATTTGATTTATCATCAACTATATTTGTCTGAAAATGTGTAATCAAATGCAAAAGTTAATTACTGAAAAATTCACTTTGACCATTGTGTGGAGCACATAATCGAACTTTTAAAGTTGAAAGTTTATAAACCGAAAAATGGCCTATTTGTTTATAATCTTAATCATCATCCTCGTCATCATCATCGTTTTTCTTTCTGCCTCTTCTGCTTCCATCACTCTTTGGATACATTTCTGAAAGATTGATAAAATATTTATAAGTACTTTATCAACTTTCAAAAGCGCTATATGTTAATTTCAGTTAACGTTAGCAAATTTTATATAAAAAGTAAATTAAATGATATTTCAAAGTTGGTCAATAATTGATCACTGGAAACACTCGGCACACCAACAGAGTTCATATGTAACAATTAGAATAATTTTTTATTAAAAAATCTAATTCGAGAAAACAACTTTATACCACTAATTCAATCGATCAAACCACGTACCGTTAGTTTCTCCTAGCGTGGTGACGAAATCAGCGATTTCTTCTTCACCGCAGGCGCGCAGTGCTTTGGTGAGTTCTTTGACTTTTTGTTCCACAGGCGAAGTGCTTCTGAGGGCCGCCCAGTAGGTCAGCATCTTGCGATCCAGAACGCTTCTATTAAAATTTTATGAATTATTATTGTGGTTGAAAAAATTCAAAAAAACGGTGGTGATTTTAATCTAATCAAAGAATTTGAAGAGCAATTTCGCTCGTTGCTGTATTACTAGGTGACCAAGCCACTCTAGCACGGCGTCTGCCTTTTATTTGAGTTACCGCTTTTTAAAACTCAAACCTGAACTTATTCGAAAATTGAACGCTGAATCTCACCCTTTAGAGCGGGCTTGCTAAGCACTATTTTAAGATCAAATTTTGAATGTGAGGCCGCACAGAATGGTACACAATCTATTTTGATATAATCTCACAAAACTTAATCCAACTCAATATCAAAGTTTTCTAACTCAATAATATCTAAATTAACAAAAGCCAAGATTATTTAATATAATCTTACATATCTGATCTAACATAATACAACTCATAGAAGCTCATTGAAACAAAAGATATATTTTTTCAAATTTATTCATTTCCGACCTATCTCTACGTCCTTTGATTCCAGCATTGAACATATAGGCGAGAGTGGTCGTTGGTACATTGAGGTACCTGGTTGAAGGAATCATGACTGCATTTCGTGATTGAACAATGATCCTTTCTTCGATTTAATAAGTGTAACAGAGCCTGGAGGCTCTAATATCATCACGACAATCACCACCACTATCACCACCACAATCACCACCGCTATCACCACCTCTATCACCACCACCATCACCACCACTATCATCATTATCCCTTTTATCAACGGGAAAAAGCGCAAACCAAAAACGTACATGACCAGCATGAGAGTTAAATCCGAACCTAATTCTTCAACCAGATTCCCCAAACTTTTTTCTGTGAAAAGGCTTGTCATCATTTCATTTTTCGCTTCATCTTGTTCTTCTTCTTCTTCCTCCTCTTCGTTAAAGCCCTCCTCATACATACGATCAAGATTGTCTTGGCCTAGCTTATCGATTGCACCCCCACTCTTCATCTTCTAGCTGGGGCTCAATAATTCGTATGTGGATATGTATATTTTTTGATTACTTAAACAAAGAAAAATTATTGAATTACTTCAAACGCTTTATATATCTTTTTGAAATATTTTCAATGACGCAAACGTCATGAAAAACCACAAATGTGAATTGGTTCGTTCGCTACTATTTTATCTTTGGTCTTCAAAACAAAGATCCTTTTAATCATTTAATATTGAAAAAAATGCAGTATTCATGTGGTTATTGTACTTTGAGCTGTGAGAATCAACTGGAAGTCTGCGAAGCATTATTGGCATAATGGCTAATCTGATTTAAATTAACAATTTCTGTAATTAGGCACACAAGAGCGATTAAAATATAAATGAAAAATCAATTCTTAATTCTTAAAAATATTCATAAAAGAAAAAAACTTCAATTTAAAAATAAAATACTTGCCACACGAATCGAGAGATATCTCCGAATCAAATATGAAGAAAACGATTCTAGAGCATAAACTTTGAAAACAAGTCTTGGGCCATAGAAGACTTGAGTTGAAAAAATGAGATTGAAGTGAATAAGTTCAATTTATTGTTCAAATTAATCAATTGAAATATCTTGCTGGCTTAAAATGTGAATTTAAAAAAAAAGAAGACCGAATTGAAAATAGCATGAGTCGACGCAGTGTGGCTTGTTGAATAGATTTGTAGGCAATGCGTTAATAAAGGCACATTTGAATATGGAAAGAGACTTGCTGGTCACACTGAGTGGATGGTTGGTTCATTGTTGAAAATAATCTAATTATGAAATTAATTTTATTAATTATTAAAATATAATAAAAATAAACGAGGGTTGTGTCACAAGCAATCTCGAACCTTTGTAAGGTGATTCACACGGGGCGTGAGGTTGAGTCGAGAATAAGTCAGTAAGGAAATGATTTATAATACAGTTATCAAAATTCAAATAAGTATTCCGAAGGTGTAATAAATACTATGGAAGCAAGCTGAGCAAGGCAATGGAAATGAGAAAATAACAATAGAAAAAAGATATATTAGTTTGAATGAATTCAATCAGGTTGCATTGAATAGGCTTGAATTGAATGGTATTTTGTTGATGGAGTTGAGTTGAAGTAGTGACATAAGAAGTGGTGCGATGAGAAAGAGAAGTGATAATTGTCTTTGGGGTCAGTGACTGCAAAAACTATGACGTCGATAACAAGCATAGTGATGATGATGATAATGATGATGATGATGATGATGATGATGATGATGATGATGATGATGGTGGTGGTGATAATGATGATGATGATGATCATGATGATGATGATGATGATGATGATGATGATGGTGGTGGTGATAATGATGATGATGATGATCATGATGATGATGATGATGATGATGATGATGATGATGATGATGATGATCATGATGATGATGATGATGATGATGATGATGATGATGATGATGATGATGATGATGATGATGATGATGATGATGATGATGATGATGATGATCATCATCATCATCATCATCATCATCATCATCATACTCCGACGATTGTTTGCATCTGTTGGAGATAGTGAGGTCTGATGGGGAGGCTGTAACGAAGAGAGGAAGGTTGCTTCTGGCACTGTGGCAGCATGCAGGTGAGGAGTTGTAAAAAGTTATAACAAAAAATGAAATTCATAACAAAACTCAAATACCATCAACAACAACGCTAGCAACATCGCCAACAAAAAAACAAAAACAGCCAACAACAAAACCGTCGGCAACAAAAACAACATCACTACCAACAACGACAACAACGCCATTAACTACGACGATTTTTTGTGTACTTGAAGACATAATCAAAAAGAACAACAAGAATAAGGACAACAGATACAAGAACAACAGATACAAGGACAACAGACACAAGGACAACAGATACAAGGACAACAGATACAAGGACAACAGATACAAGGACAACAGACACAAGGACAACAGATACAAGGACAACAGATACAAGGACAACAGACACAAGGACAACAGATACAAGGACAACAGATACAAGGACAACAGATACAAGGACAACAGACACAAGGACAACAGATACAAGGACAACAAATACAAGGACAACAGATACAAGGACAACAGATACAAGGACAACAGACACAAGGACAACAGATACAAGGACAACAGATACAAGGACAACAGACACAAGGACAACAGATACAAGGACAACAGATACAAGGACAACAGATACAAGGACAACAGATACAAGGACAACAGATACAAGGACAACAGACACAAGGACAACAGATACAAGGACAACAGATACAAGGACAACAGATACAAGGACAACAGATACAAGGACAACAGATACAAGGACAACAGATACAAGGACAACAGACACAAGAACAAAAGATACAAGGACAACAGATACAAGGACAACAGACACAAGGACAACAGATACAAGGACAACAGACACAAGGACAACAGATACAAGGACAACAGATACAAGGACAACAGATACAAGGACAACAGATACAAGGACAACAGATACAAGGACAACAGACACAAGAACAAAAGATACAAGGACAACAGATACAAGGACAACAGACACAAGGACAACAGATACAAGGACAACAGATACAAGGACAACAGATACAAGGACAACAGATACAAGGACAACAGACACAAGGACAACAGACACAAGGACAACAGACACAAGGACAACAGATACAAGGACAACAGATACAAGGACAACAGACACAAGGACAACAGATACAAGGACAACAGATACAAGGACAACAGACACAAGGACAACAGATACAAGGACAACAGATACAAGGACAACAGACACAAGAACAAAAGATACAAGGACAACAGATACAAGGACAACAGACACAAGGACAACAGATACAAGGACAACAGATACAAGGACAACAGATACAAGGACAACAGATACAAGGACAACAGATACAAGGACAACAGATACAAGGACAACAGATACAAGGACAACAGATACAAGGACAACAGACACAAGAACAAAAGATACAAGGACAACAGATACAAGGACAACAGATACAAGGACAACAGACACAAGGACAACAGACACAAGGACAACAGATACAAGGACAACAGACACAAGGACAACAGATACAAGGACAACAGATACAAGGACAACAGATACAAGGACAACAGATACAAGGACAACAGACACAAGAACAAAAGATACAAGGACAACAGATACAAGGACAACAGACACAAGGACAACAGATACAAGGACAACAGATACAAGGACAACAGATACAAGGACAACAGATACAAGGACAACAGATACAAGAACAACAGATACAAGGACAACAGATACAAGGACAACAGATACAAGGACAACAGACACAAGGACAACAGATACAAGGACAACAGACACAAGGACAACAGATACAAGGACAACAGATACAAGGACAACAGACACAAGGACAACAGATACAAGGACAACAGATACAAGGACAACAGACACAAGGACAACAGACACAAGAACAAAAGATACAAGGACAACAGATACAAGGACAACAGATACAAGGACAACAGACACAAGGACAACAGATACAAGGACAACAGATACAAGGACAACAGATACAAGGACAACAGATACAAGGACAACAGACACAAGGACAACAGACACAAGGACAACAGATACAAGGACAACAGACACAAGGACAACAGACACAAAAAAGCAAGATCTCACGTTGTCTTTGAAGCTGCTGTTGCCATGCGGGTGGGATACCTTCATGAGAGTCATGTATTCCTTCGCAAAGTCCTGCCACGAGTCTCCAAAGCCCCCCAGAGCACCAGTGTGAGCAGGTCGACGTGCCTTGGTAGCTTCCTGTTTCTTCAGTGCTTGAATCTTTTGGGTGGAATGGTTCTTGGGAGGGTGCTTGAAGGGAGGCTTGGAGAAATTGTTAGGAGTGTTGTGCATGGAAATGTTGTTGGGAGGATTGTGAGAAGAGTTTTGGCTGGAATGGTTGTTGGAGGGGTTGTGAGGAGTGTGGTGCTGAGAAGAAAGCTGGTGCTCGTATCGAATGCCCTCTTTCTTTTTAGTGGAGGCACCACTGGAGTTATTTCCAGTTTTGTTGTCAACCTCACCCCCAGGATGAGTATTACTGGAACCATCTGCTCCATCATCATCATCACCACCACTGCTAACCTCACTACCAACTTCACCACCACCACCACCACCACCACCACCACCACCACCACCACCACCACCACCACCACCACCACCACCACCACCACCACCACCACCACCACCATTACGTTTCACCTTCTTTTCAAATACTTGATTGAATACATAGGCACTAGAAGGAGGATGAAGAAGGGGGTGGGAGGACAAGGAACGTTGGAAGATGGGTAGGATGGGGAGAATATGACCCTCGGTGGAGAAGAGGTACTTCTCAGAGTGCTTGTTCACGTGGTTGTGCTTGTCAAATAGCTGATGGTGATGGTGGTAGTGATGATGGTGGTGAAGTGATGATGGAAGTGATGATGATGGTGGTAATGAAGTGGTGATGGTGATGGTGGTAATGAGATAGTGATAATGAGGTGATGGTGAGGTGGTGATGGTGAAGTGGTGATGGTGAAGTGGTGATGATGAGATGGTGATGGTAGTCATGAGATGGTTATGAATTAAGGTTTCAGTGGAACTCACAAACGAAACATGATTATGAATCTTCACATGGTAAACCTACCCCAGACAAGCTTACTTCATTTCAGCCAATAGAATTACCTCAGACATCATTACACCTGCTTGTTACCCATTTCCGCTCAAATGAACAATCACTCAATCCTCATTACCTACCTCTATTAACCCGCTGCTAACCTCTTCTGCTTCACCACACCATCACCAATTATTCCAACTTCACACTAATTAACTTATCCTCCCAACACGTCCACAACTACCACTCCACCACCACTTCATCACCACCACCGCCACCACCACCACCACTACTACCACCACCACTACCACCACTACCACCACCACCACTACTACCATCACCGCTACCACCACCACCACCACCACCACCACCACCACCACCACCACCACCACCACCACCACCACCACCACCACCACCACCACCACCACCACCACCATTACCACCACCACCACCACTAAACCACTACCACCACACTACACCACAACTTCATCACCACCACCACTACCACACCACATCACCATTACCACCACCACCACCACCACCACCACCACCACCACCACCACCACCACCGCCACCACCACCACCACCACCACCACCACCACCACCACCACCACTACCACCACACTACACCAGCACTTCATCACCACCACCACTACCACACCACATCACCATTACCACCACCACATCACCATTACCACCACCACCACCACCACCACCACCACCACCACCACCACCACCATTACCACCACCACCACCACCACCACTACCACCACACTACACCAGAACTTCATCACCACCACCACTACCACACCACATCACCATTACCACCACCACCACCATCACCACCACCACCCCCACCACCACCACCACCACCACTACCACCACACTACACCAGCACTTCATCACCACCACCACTACCACACCACATCACCATTACCACCACCACATCACCATTACCACCACCACATCACCATTACCACCACCACATCACCATTACCACCACCAACCAGGTACAAATACTTGCATGTTTCACTCAAGAAAAAGCTTTCCATACGGTCTTCAAGCTCCGAGGTGTTGACGTCATGTCGGGTGGCGTAACCACACCTGGCGGTTGAAGCCATTTAGGTGATGTTTGTGGTGTAAGATACTGAAGGAACGATGATTGCTTTAAGCTTACCTTATCGTGTCAATAGTCCAATCAGTTATGAATCCCAACCACCATTCAAAACTCCAATCATCGTCTAGCACGCCAAACAAGCCCTTTCAACCACTCTCTCGACCTCACCCCTCTCAACAACCACCCTCAACAACAACCCTCAACAACCACCCTCAACAACCACCCTCCACAGCCACATCCCTCTCAATAACCCACTCTCAACCACCCCACCACCTCCCAACCACCACCACCACCGACCCCTTTCACCTACACCTCTTCGTCACCCCCTCCCACCCACTCCTTCCTGATCACCCCCTCCCCCCCCCTCACTTGGCCTTGTTGTACGCCTCGATGGAGTGCATCACTTGAACACCGATGTGCAGGTAGAACGGGTTCATGGTGGCTCTGTAGAGAAAGTAGGTGGACTCGATGAACTCAGGCCTCAGCGGGTAGAAGGGAACGTCCGGATGGCGATGCAGCCAGTTAAACCTGTAGGTGTGTTTGCGCCGTCTTAGCGTCTGCCCTCAAGGGACTAAGTCTTTGAGGTATTGTCTTATAACCACCTATCCTCCTAATGGGAAAGATGGCTGGTCACTTTCGTACTAAACAAGCCACATTCATATATATACACGACCGACTTACATATAAAATAAACATGAATACACCAAACACACACACACACACACACACACACACACACACACACACACACACACACACACACACACACACACACACACACACACACACACACACACACACACACACACACACACACACACACACACACACACACACACACACACACACACACACACACACACACACACACACACACACACACACACACACACACACACACACACACACACACACACACACACACACACACACACACACACACACACACACACACACACACACACACACACACACACACACACACACACACACACACACACACACACACACACACACACACACACACACACACACACACACACACACACACACACACACACACACACACACACACACACACACACACACACACACACACACACACACACACACACACACACACACACACACACACACACACACACACACACACACACACACACACACACACACACACACACACACACACACACACACACACACACACACACACACACACACACACACACACACACACACACACACACACACACACACACACATACACACACACACACGGCACCCTTCTCGCCTCTCCGGTAATGCGTTGTACTTGAGCCAAATGGTGTAGTAGAAGGCGTGTGAGCAGATTGCCTCTTCTATGTCTCCTGCCAAAACCTTCGTGGCATTTAATTAATTAATTAATTAATTAATTAATTAATTAATTAATTAATTAAGTTCCAATTGATGTTGATGCTGATGCAAAGGTGGGTGACGGAAGAGAGGAAAAGGTAACGAAGAAGGAAGAGAGGAAAGAAAAGAGAAGAAAAAAGAAGAAGGAAATGAAAATAAATAAAAAAATGAAGAAAAAGAGAAGGCTGAATAATTGTTTAAAAATTAATAATAACGATGGTGAAGACGAAGCTTGGAATGTCACCAAAAAGGCAGTGACAACCTAGCCATAAGGGTGAAAGAGACGACACCAACACCACCTGTATGCTGCTCCATGCGGCCTGTAGTGAATCTATCCAGTTGTTGAGCAAGGAGCCTGCAGTGGAATGAGGTTTCAGGTTGATGTTTGAGTTTGCAAGTGGTATGTAGTTTAAATGCGTTCGAGAGGATTTGAAGGGGGAGCAGCAAGAGAGGTTGACTCGAAACACTGGGGTAAATGCCACTGAAGTGATGTTCGTGTTTGTATTGGAAGAACCTGTGTTCATGTTGACGTTGACGTAGATGGGAGGAAAACCTGCGCCCTTGTTGCAAGCCTTTCTCCTGGAGAAGGAGGGGGTGGTAGTGGTTGATTGGATGGCTGGTTGGTTGGATGCTTGGATGTCTGGTTGGTTGGATGCTTGGATGTCTGGTTGATTGAATGGTTGAATGTCTGGTTGATTGAATGGTTGGTAGTTTGTTTCTCGTTCTGAAGATTGATTAAATTTCCGCTTTGAAATTGCAAAAAACTGATTTAAAAACTGAATACTTGAAACGTTAAAAATCAATTTTAAATTTAATTTAAGATTATGAGAAAAGATTTGAATTGAAATCAAGAAAGAATTTAAATTAGGATTGAGAGAAGAGTCGTATAAAGATTAATAGAGGATTTGGATGAAGATTAAGAAACAATTTGAACGGGGGATTAAAAAAGGATTTGAATGGCACCCTTTGCGCAGGTGTGTTTCCACGTGTGCAAGCACCTGATTAAACTTGATGAGGTCGTCCGAATCACCAAACAAAATGAATGACTGAGTGTGGGAGGAAGGAGGAGAAAGAGGGTTGGAGGTGGAAAAGGGTTGGAGGTGGAAGAGGGTTGGAGAAGGAAAAGGGTAAAAAGAGGAAAAAGATTGGAAAAGGAAGAACTGGAGGTTGAAGTCATTGATTGGTGAAAACTTTGTGGGTTGGATAAAAGTTAAATATATTAATAAAAAAAAACTGTTGATTTTTATGCAATATACGTTAAATTTATTTGGATATGAGGAAATAGACGTTAGATTCATTATAATTTGTTGGAATAGAGGTGATAATAATTTTGATTAAAGAAATAAAGGCGATATTACTTTTGATAAGAAAGATAGAGGTGATATATGATGCGATGGAGTCAACCTTGAAGAGGTATTCATAGAAGGAGTCAATGCCCGCTCCCAAACCACTCATCAAGCCCTTCCACTCTCCCGTCTGTATATCTATCACATTGCCTGGTGGAAGAGGAGGGTGGGTGGTGGGTAGATGGTGGAGTTGTTGGTGGAAGATGATGATGGAGCTGTTGGTGGGAAATAGTGAGATTTATTGGTGGCAAAGGGTGAGATTTGGTGGTGGAAAAATAAACGAAAAACAGAAAAAGAAGAGGAATGGATGACAAACTAGCGAATGAAGAGAAAAAAATAAATGAAAAAAAAGTTTTGAATGAATGAAAAAAATTGAGTGGACGCAAAAAGTAAATGAAGAAGGGAAGTAAGTGAATAGTGAAAGGAAGGGAGTGAATGAAGAAGGAGAGAAAGAAGAAAGGAGAAGTGGTGACTGAAGAGTAACAACTGGTGTGCCATGGAGTTTGGAAGGGATTCAAAGAAGACATCGGTTGTGAGCTTGGAGAGACAAGCACTCACCAAAGAGACCAGTACTATTGGAGCGGTGTCGCCACAACAGCTCTGAGCTCATTTTGGCGGCAATTTCAAAGGACGGGTCTCCCAGTAGGTGACTGAGAACTCCAAACTCCAAGCGGAGAGTGCCTGCTCCGGCTGTGCATGTCTCATTCACAGAGTCGACGGGCACCCCTGTTTGCAAATTCACCTGTAAAGTGGAAAAGATTTGAGAAATGGTCTTAGCATTAAAAAATTTTTTTTTTCTATTATTATTAAAATTAGTTATTTTTTGATAGTTATTTGTATCTGAGCTTAAAGTTTTTTTAATTTATGCAATAAATTTACCCTGGGATGTGGAATTCCTGTGCTGGTGGCATGGAAAGCATTGAGAAGGCGGTCGCCAAGGTCTTTGGCAAGATTCAGCAGTTCATTGTTGTATGCAGGAGTGGCCAGCTTTCCATATGGATAGCTTGGATCAGTGATCAAAAGATGGGCTGATAATAAAGCCCCTAATACTCTGAAAATATTCATATTATTTTCATTAATTAACTAAATGAATTCACATTTTTTGAAACTAACCTAATGTTAGCTTCAAAAACTTGAACAGTGGATGACTTGTTGAATGAGACATTTTCAACCACGAGTCTCACTGCTCTCCTGAACTCACTTGTATTACCCATGACCTGACACGAGTGCATGATGTTGCTAACATTTATCTACATGTATACTTTGTTCGGCTTGGTCATACTTGACTGTGAATATTTCAAAAATTTTATCAATTTTTAATTTCACTGTTGAATTTATTTATTTTAATTGAAAAAAGTTTTTTTTTGCATTTTATACAAAAATATATTTCTAGTCTCCAGCTATAGTGATTGAACATTATAGGGTTAGTGTATACTTACAGCCAGTGTGCCAAGACTTTCTATAAGGGTTAGAGCATAATCACCAAGAACATCATTGATGTTTATGTTAGATCTGAAAAAATAAATATGTAAATAATCTAACTATTGCTTAATCAGGCGAATAATACTGCTCTGGTTTTATTTCGTGAAAATTACTTTGAAGTTTTATAAATAAACATTTAGGACGAGTTCCAACAAAAAAACGTTTTAAACGAAAGTATTGTATTAGAAACAAACGGATTGTCATAGTCGGGACCTCTTCCTGTGCAGTGAATAGGATCAAGCTCATCCTTGGGAAACGCGAAATTCATGTAGTTTTCGTAACCAAAATAAAACATTTTTTTGCTTTGTTCCAAAGCTTCTAGTCGTTTCCACTCCGGAAAAGTACCATATTTTTTTTCAGTAGGATCAGTAAATTCAAATATTGGATGCCTATAACTTAAAACAATGTGCAAACATAAAATGTAAAAAATTGTAAAAACATTAAACATTTCATAAAACTAGAGTTCATTAAAGGGACTACTCTCCTTATCAACAAATTGTTAAAGTTTCTAATTTAAATACTGAACTCTAAATAAACAATAGATAGTTAAGCATTACGTGTAATGACTTTTCAAAGTAAAAATATTTTTGAAAAAGGATTTGAAAATTTTTATTTGATTAAATTTTATAAAAATTTAATAATAAATATAAAAATCATTATTCAAAAAAAAGTCAAGCAATGAAAGTTAAACATTTTGTAACACTTGTAACTCTTGATAATTTTTTTGGAAAATTTTGTTCATGCTATGCAAATGTACTCTTCATTTTAGCATCTATCTTTGGGCCGAAACAAGGATTGACTTCGTAACAATTCCTTTTTCTCAAAACAACCTGTTGAAAAATGCCAATGTCGAAACCATTTGATAAATAATTGATGGTGTTTTTATCAATTATATCTATCAGTAACTAAAAATCAATTGCTTCTAATCCTTTTTGCTCACTTTTTTTGACACGCCCACTGGTGTAGACCAGGTTTCCCAAGACAACAGCATGTTCATGTTTCCTACTGTTGCAGTTTTAAATTGAATGAGTAAGATAACTGGAAATTTTTATTCACATAGGAATATTTCAAACACTTTTTATTTCATTTTAACAAACTTACAAGCCCAATCTTTTTCTAGGTTGACAAAATCCCATTCAACCCAATCAAACTGGTGATCTTCTAGAAAAGCTGAAGTGTCATAATATTTATTTTTATTTCTTTTTTTTAATTTTATTTTCATTGATATTATTGTTCATAACTTAAAGAAAATAATTTTGGAACATGCATCGGATATAATAGGCGCTACACAAAGAATTTTCAATAGATTCTCGCCCATCTAGCTTCTAGCTTCATTGAATTCTGTTTTCTTTCGTGTTATGGCTGCCTTATCTTATTTTTTGTATTTCTTTAATAATGTAAAGTTCTTAATAGTTTTGTTAACTTTTATTGCTTTTAAGTCGCATTGAATAATATTTTAGCCTTTGTAACTTAGCTTAAGGCTACGTCTTAACTCCATTTTGTCTGACGTGGATGCACTCACACCAATGGCACGATGGCAACAAGACGTCAAATGCTGAAGAAACATCTTCTACTGTCGCATAAAAACTACATCACATGCGTTTGGAGGTGTTACAAAACCTCATGAAGTTTTATTTTATTATGTTGGTGTTTTCCAATCAAATCTAGTCAAATCATTTATATAGCGCTGATCAACACTTTTAACTGTTGGTGTGTTACCAAGCACTTTGTATGATTTCATTCCTTTGTATTTTATCGTAAGTTTATACAAAATATTTTTTATTAGTTTTTTTTGATTATTTCATATGAAAACGTATATTTAAAAGTTTGTTTAACAAAATTCAAATGCTGACTTTTATGACTGATAACATCCAGTTCTCATGAATTTAATTTTTTCTATCCTTAGTTCGATTGTTCGCCATGTTTTGTACCATTTCCAGCGTATGTGTAGGTTTGATCCAATAAAGACAAATAAAAAACCTACCTCTCCTCCACCCATCCTATAACATAAACATTTCCTTCTTCGTTTTCTCACTTCTTGAAAAGCAACAAAAACTAATATTTTTTGTTTTTAACTTTTCTATTGGCAACTTAATTTCATTACTCTTCTTTTTTAACTAAGACCTGACTTGCTTGAACCTGCATTCTCATATATGCTTCTCAAATTTTTCTCATTTCCACTCTGACTTTGTGTAACATTCGGTTTTTGTTAATTTCATATTTTCTTTCCTCATTTCGATTCCTCGCCATGTTTTGTAAAATTTCCAGCGTCCTCTGCATTTTATTTAATAAAAGCTAAGAAAAAAAGCCGATATTAAAAACTTACCTGAAGGAAGCAATGCTGCTAAGAAAAAACAGCTTAACATGGAAATCTTCATCGCAGAATATAAAAAAAACAGCTGCAACAGCCAAGTTGGCGGTGATTAAGTATTTTTACTTAATTATTTGACCTAATTATTACAGAATTTAATTATTTGGACCTTCAATTTAATTCGAAGTAATGTAGTTTTCAATCAAAATGCGTTTGAACGAAAATGCATCATATTACTTTTCTTGTTTGTTTTCATTTGGAAACTCAGAAAACAACGCGTCATGAATTTTTATCATGTTTTTTTATACTCTTTATTAGGTCAAGTCCAGATATACGCTGGAAATGTTACAAAAAACAGCGAACAATCGAAATAAAATAGAAAAAAAAATATATACGAGAACTGAATGTTATCAGTCATAAAAGTGAGCATTGAACTTACAACAAACGGCAAAAAAAATTTAAAAAAAAGGTTTAAATTAAAAACGATGAACAATAAGTAAATGTTTCTTGAGAATCTTTGATGAAATAAAGTTCAGCCTTCAAGTTAATTGTAAGTTGATAAATAATTTATCACATAAAAATTTAAATTTTTTGAAAAAAATATAATTTTTTTTTTAATTTTCAAAACCTAACTTCTAAAAATCCGACCAGTTGATTTGATCAATCACAGCACTATTCCATCCTTTCAACACAAGACCTTTTCCTATTGGCTGTAGTGCAAAAGTAGGCGGGTCGAATGAGCATTGTCACTTGTGCATCACATCTTATGATTGCTTTATTCGGTCAGAAGCATGGCTAAACCGAATGAGGAAAAAAAGAACAAAAAAGAACGAATGAGAGAAAAATGAAAACAAAGTTAAGCAAAAATAAAAAGTTAGATAATTGTTAAGTTTAAGTTATTTCCGTTTTTTGGAGACTACTTATGAACACAAGTAAAAAATAGAATAAAACTTGAAAGCAAAATATATTAAAAAAAACTACACTTCCTTTTTCCTCTAACATAAAAATAATAAAAAACTGCACACAGAGGCATTTTAAAGCACACACACGCACACACACGCACACACACACATACACACACACACACACACACACACACACACACACACACACACACACACACACACACACACACACACACACACACACACACACACACACACACACACACACACACACACACACACACACACACACACACACACACACACACACACACACACACACACACACACACACACACACACACACACACACACACACACACACACACACACACACACACACAGCCACCCACCCACACACACTAGCGGACAAAGTAGGATAAGGATAGAATATGGATCTCCTGAGATATCAACAGATGCGATCAAGTCACACACAATATTTCAGAAAGTTTAAATTATTTAAACGGCTCGTACTGGTACTTGTTTGATTGCATAACATGCCTCACAAATTATTTCTACAGTAACTTATAAGCAGCATTAAAGATTATTTTTTAAATTTATTTTAAATACACTAAAAATCAAATTTTTATGCATAAAACAAACTCACACAAAATGATGGATCTCATTATGGGGTTTGTTTGATACTTGTGGAGGTTGTTACCATCCGAAACATAACAGGACAGCATGGAACAGCTTGGAAGTTTTCGACCCATAAAGGTTTCAAAAAGCCATAAAAGCAAGAAGAGGAAAAGGAAGAGGAAGAAGAAGAAGAAGAGGAAGAAGAAGAAGAGGAGAAGAAGAAGAGAAAGAGGAAGTAGAAAAAGGAAGAAGAAGCAGAAGAGGAAGAGGAAGGAGAAAGAGGAAGAAGAAGAAGAAAGAGAGAAAAAAGAAGAAGAGAGAAAAAAGAAGACGAAAGATAAAAAGAAGAGAAAAAATAAAAAAGGAAGAGAAAAAGAAAATAGATGAAAAAAAAGAAGAGAAAAAAGAAAAAAAGAAAATTTAAAATTATATTATTACCACATTTATTGCTATAAGTTCAAAAACGGTGAAAATTTCATTAAAAATTTTATCAACAGTACACGCATACAGAGCATTGCATTGGACGGAGGCAGAGTGGCAGAAGTGGGGACGGCAGTGGGAGCAATGGAGGAGATAAGAGATGCGTGTTGATTGATAAGGCGGCCTCTGGGACGATTTCTCAACGTCGCCTCAACTGTTGTGTCTTCTTCAAACAAATTCTTGGAGTCTTGTTTTTATAGTGTTTTTTTTTAGTTTTTTTCAACTTTTCACATTTTGCCTTCTATATATCAGTTTTTGTTCTCATTAAAAGTTGTCCTGACTTTTTTTTCTTTTATTTATTTTTTCACTTTTTCTTTTATTTTCTTATTTTTGTTTTTCATTTATTTTTCGTTAACCTCATTCACCACTCTCTTCTTCAATTCACTACAATATCCGAGCTGAACATCTCTTTTCACTTTTCTTCCCAGCCACAGCTCGAAGCATTGAAACAAAAAACAAAATTGAAAATTATTTTTAACAACCAAAAGTTTACACACTTTAAAAACAGTTTTTGAAAGCCACAAACCCCATGAAGCTTTTCCAAAGCGTTGCATTGTTTGCTGCATTGGGCAGACTCTTTCAATGGCACAAGCACCTCTGAAGATTTTTCAATGCTTTGAAAGAAGTCACTGGTTTGCAATTCCATCTATTGGAACCTCTGTGTAACCTTCTTGATGAGTTGTCAAAGGGATTAGATTAGATAAGCTTAAAGGGGGCTTGGAGTCAATAATCACTTGCATCTCTTGCATGCGTTCAAGGCGGTTTGGCAACTTTGGTATTAAAACAGATATTTTAATTTCTTTGAATATTCTTTAACTTTCAAAAATAAATTTTATTGCTTTAGGTGACCTAGTTAAGAGGTTTTCCAATGAAGTCAAGCAACTTTACTTTGGTTTTTTCTCACACTGAGAAATATTACTTTGCAGAATTTTGACTTTTAAACACAAAAATTGAAAAAATTATCATGTTCGTTCGGAAATTAATGTTTAATCTATAAATGTGAATGGGTGTGTTGTGTGTTGTGTGTTGTGTGTTTGTGTACGCCTTCAGTGGTGCCGTATATAAAAGCAGTTGAAAGGAGCAATGAACACCACTGTAATGTTTAGAGGGGCCCTCGTGAATTGAATATTAAATTCGATTAGAAATTTTTAAACTCTCACAAGAATCCTTCTACACTTTTCGTTAACATCCGTCTATCTACGCCATTCACTGAAAAATAATAGCAGATAGGTTTTGTAGTCAATAAAAAAACGTGACGCGTTTCCTTTTTTGAAAAACTAATAAAATGAATTTTGGAAAAGATATTATAGCGCCTAACAACATCCACAACATCCATACTACAAACCACAATGGAATCAATACAATAAACAACAACAGCCACAGCAACAACAGCCACAAAAACAACAACAACAACAATAGTGAAGTTCACAGCAGCAATAACAACGGCAACTGCCACGTTCTTGTAGCCTCCAACAAAGGTTTCTACCCCAACAAAATCTTCCACGACTGCTGGCAAGAAAACTCTTCTCTGTTGCCTCCTCCAGTCAAACAAAAGAAAATAGACGCCTTTCTCAACTACCACCACCTCCAACACTCCATCTTCTACAATAATGACTCCAACGACGACGAAGAAAACCTTCACAACAACATTATTCCGAACGTTGACTTCAACAACAACCTTCACAACGTGCAGTACCACTTCAACAAGCAACTGGCACGCTCCAAATGCACTGAGGACGGCATAATCCTGCTTGATGACTCTTACGACATTCCCTCCAAAAAGGCCAAGATCAAAGAAGCATTTCCCCAGTCGCCTGGCTCCCAAAACGACATCAGCAACAGCCACTCAACCGCCGACAACGACAACGGCGTGAGCGGATACGTTAGTTACAGCGACGATGGCACCGTAGGCGGGTGTGTGGAAGAGAAGATAGACGATGAAGACCTGTCGAACTTGTCGAGGGAGGAGAGGAGGAGGAGGAGAAGGGCCACTCTCAAGTACCGCATCGCTCACGCCTCTCGTGAAAGGGTTTGTAGACTGTTTAGTTTTTTGCTTTGGCACTTCACCAATTTGATTTATTAACATTAGTATTAGAAGTGGGATTAGTTGTGAATTGGTCATTTTTATGATAAAATTCACCTTTTGTTTACGTAGATTAAATTATCAAATGTGAGTATTTCAAGTTTGTAACTAGACTAGGTGTGAAATTAATTCGGAGCTGGAGTCTATTTAGACTTAGTAAGTTGTTATGGCTTTCTGTAGTGGCCATTTCACAAGTGACACCACTCGAAATGACTGTTTGAAGTAGTTCGGAGTTGAATTAATCCGAGTATTCAGTTACTCTAACGCCACTGGTAAGCCTTAATCAATGATGGAGTTAACAATGATAAATAAAAGGTCCTTACAGTTTGTAAGGCGTTTTAATACTAAAATGCTACATAGTTCAGCCTCTCTTCTGCTCCTTAGGGACCATACTACAAATGTTCATGAAAAACTATAGGACCTGATGCACTTCAGAACTGGTTCCTTGTTAAAAAGACCACTCCAACCCCCTACCAACTTCCTTCCTTACTTCTGCCACTATATACTTTTTCTTCTCTTCTCCCCCCCCCCCTTTCTCTTTCTTCTTCATCTTCCTTTTTCTCTTTCATTTTCCTTCCTTCTTTCTTTTTTTTACTTTTCCTTCCTTTTCCATCTATCCCATTCAACCCATACACCTCTTTTTGTTCACTTCTTTTCTCTTTTTCTCCTTCTTCCCATCCACTCTCCAGGTGCGAGTCGAAGCGTTCAATGTAGCTTTCTCCAAGCTGAGGAAACTCTTACCAACCCTTCCACCCGACAAGAAACTTTCCAAGATCGAGATTCTTCGCTTGGCCATCTGTTACATCTCGTACCTTCACCACGTGCTTGAGTTGTCCTGAGTTAAGTTGGAGCTGTTCTGAAGCTTTCCTGGAACCAGGCTGAAGTCGTTTTGAAGATTAATTTGTGAAGAAGACAACATTTTTTATGAGTTTTGAATAGAATGGAGTGTGTGTGTGTTTGTGTGTGTATGTGTGTGTGTGTGTGTGTGTGTGTGTGTGTATGTGTGTGTGTGTGTGTGTGTGTGTGTGTGTGTGTGTGTGTGTGTGTGTGTGTGTGTGTGTGTGTGTGTGTGTGTGTGTGTGTGTGTGTGTGTGTGTGTGTGTGTGTGTGTGTGTGTGTGTGTGTGTGTGTGTGTGTGTGTGTGTGTGTGTGTGTGTGTGTGTGTGTGTGTGTGTGTGTGTGTGTGTGTGTGTGTGTGTGTGTGTGTGTGTGTGTGTGTGTGTGTGTGTGTGTGTGTGTGTGTGTGTGTGTGTGTGTGTGTGTGTGTGTGTGTGTGTGTGTGTGTGTGTGTGTGTGTGTGTGTGTGTGTGTGTCTGTTTATGTGCGTGTTCGTGTGCGTGTGCGTGTGCGTGTGCGTGTACGTGTATGTGTGCGTGTACGTGTTCGTTGGCTTGTGCGTGCGCATAGGTGAAAGAATTCCTGGGTAAGAGCTGCATGGTTGAGGAAGATTTTTGAGAAATGGTAAAATTCTGTAAAAAAAATAAAACGGTTGTTGAATCGCAAAAAATTCAATTTCTTTTTGAAAAATTTTGTTATTTTCAAACTCTCCATGGTTTTATTAAATAAAAACACACTTGTTGAGTCATTTTGGCTTTTAATAAAAAAAACTAATAAACCTTTCCTTGCTTACTTGATTAAAGCTCACGTGATCTCCACATTTTTTCTACTCTAAGTTAAAAAAAAAATTTTTTTCTAAAAATAACGTGATTTACGCGTTTGACACTCAAACTCATGCTAATCATTGTCACCCGTATTTTAATTTGGCGATCTTTTGGGCGTCTTTATTAAGCAAATTATCAAAAGTTATTTTGTGAAAACCTAAAAAAACAAAAAAATTCTGAATGCTTCCTTATGAACAACAAATAATTTATTAGTGAGAGGGTTTTCAAATAAAAGTAGTATTCTTGTTGTTCCATCCACAGGTTGCAATTCAATCGAATGACACAGGTTCGAGTCGCGTCGGTTGCTTGAAATTCAGTAGCTTTTAGCTGTTTTTACAATACAATACAATACAATACAAACACGAATATTATTATAGTGGCATTAACCCCGTAGAGTTTCGAGGCCACCTTAGAGTTTCGAGGCAAATTATGTTTGGTAAGTGTTGAGCATGGGAGTGAGAAAGCAAATTACTTCGGACTCAATTGTCAGTATCAACATTTCGGACTCAATTGTCAGTATCAACATTTCGGACTCAATTGTCAGTATCAACATTTCGGACTCAATTGTCAGTATCAACATTTCGGACTCAATTGTCAGTATCAACATTTCGGACTCAATTGTCAGTATCAACATTTCGGACCAAATTGTTAGTATCAACATTTCGGACTCAATTGTCAGTATCAACATTTCTGACTCAATTGTCAGTATCAACATTTCTGACTCAATTGTCAGTATCAACATTTCGGACTAAATTGTCAGTATCAACATTTCTGACTCAATTGTTAGTATCAACATTTTATATTCTAACTAGAGTTTTAATTTCAAAAAATATTCCTTTCCAAAACATCAATGATTAAAGAATGATTTTGATAATAATAAAAACAAAATTAACAAATATCATAAATAAAAGCGTAATGAAGTGTGCTGATGTCTTTGTGGCGGTCTCCTTCTCGGCTGCACTTGTGCAATCAATAACACGTCCACCAGTGTAATTAGACACTTCAAAGACCGTCTCTCTTCAATTCGCTATCAAAATATCATGCGTATGCAGCTTCTACCACGGCTTTCTTCTCTCTTACACCCATATACTGTACGTCTGTAGAGTTATAGAAATGTGGTATAGAAAAATCTTGTATGCAAAATTATTTATTTCATTTATATGTATTTTTTATAAAAATAAAAAATAAAAACAATTATATATATTTTTATATACGTTAATATATATATATATATATATATATATATATATATATTTCTATATATATACGTATATATCCATATACGCACATGTATTTGTAGGTCTGCGTCTAGTCAGTCGAGATATATACTTCTTTGATAATTAAAAGATCCACCAACTAGAACTTAATTACCGTCTTGCTGTCCTAGTAATTAAAGAGCATCCATGACGGGGAAGCACCTTCGTAATCCACTTTTAACCTTACATTTCCAATGCATGTTGAACATAAAACATTATAAAAAACAACAACAGCAAAAACAACACGTTGAGTAAAAAACAAAAAAACAAACAAACAAACACAAAAAAAACAAACAAAAAAACAAACAAACAAACACAAAAAAAACAAACAAAAAAACTAACTAACAAAAAAACAAACAAACAAACTAACAAACAAATTAAAAAACAAACTAACAAACAACAAACAAACAAACTAACAAACAACAAACAACAAACAAACAAACTAACAAACAACAAAAAAACAAAAAAACAAAAAAACAAACAACAAACAAGCAAACAAAAAAACAAACAAACAAAAAAACAAACAAACAAAAATGTTATCGAACGCTGGAAAGGCTCATTTAGTTTTCATAGCACTTATGTGGCAGTGAAGTGGTGCTGGTCAATCCGTCAGGCTTCGAGCACCATCCATTATGCTTCAACGACTAGGTGTTAGGCCAGTCTGCTGCTACAAAGGTGCTTTAATGATTCATTGAAACGAAAATTCAACTCGCCTCTGCACTTTTTTTTGTTATTACAGTTTTTTTTGAGATTTTTAAAACTCATTTTGAAAAGTTTTCAGTTTTTTAGCTTTTTTTAGTTTTTATTTTACTTGAAAAGGCATTCGTTTGATATTTGAAAAAAACAATTTATTAAACAATTTAACGCGAAAAATCATTACACTAGTCAGCGCCATAAAAATAATTAGGTAGATTGGATGAAACTTGTAAATCACGTGTGTCATAAGATGTACAAATTCTTACTTGCTATGAAGTCTTTCATTCAAACGTCACTTCGATCAGATGGTACAAACGAGAAGTTAATTAATTGTCGTCCGTATTTTTTAATCGTCACTGCGGCCTTAATTAAACTTAAAATAATAATAATAATAAATAATAAAAATTCAAAAATACCTATTGTCTTTGGTAAATCTTGGTGGCTAAGTGTTGGAAAGTTATTTGTTTTCAATAATAATGATGTATTACCTTAATAATTTGAATATTTCTTCAATGAAAGGAGTTGAAGTCAGCCGAGGAAATGACACGCAGGCCTTGCATGAAGGCATAAGAAGGCACAAAAAGCAAAAGAGCGCATCGCGTGTTGACATTTTGAGTCCTTTTAATTTGGATGAGAAAAATCACCTGAATGTAGTCTGGATGGATGCTTGGATTGCAAGAGAGTCGAAGAGGTGGGTGTGTGGGTAGTGGTTGGGTGGGTGTGGTTAAGTGGGTGTGGTTGGGTGGGTGTGGTTGGGTGGGTGTGGTTGGGTGGGTGTGGTTGGGTGGGTGTGGTTGAATGGGTGTGGTTGGGTGGGTGTGGTTGGGTGGGTGTGTGGGTAGTGGTTGGGTGGGTGTGTGGGTAGTGGGTGTTTGGGTAGTGGTTTGGTGGGTGTGTTGGCAGTGGTTGGGTGGGTGTGTTGGCAGTGGTTGGGTGGGTGTGTGGATAAGTGGATGGACGTGTAAATGAATGGATGGATGGAAAAAATGGTAAATAAATACAAAATAATTTTTGAATGAATTAATGGAATTCTGCTGGATAACGTATTTTATGAATGAGAAATGTTTATACAAATGAATGGGTGTGAGAAGAAGGATATTTGAGTAAGATGGCTGAAGATAGATGGAAGGAAAGATGGAAGGAAAGATGGAAGGAAAGATGGAGAAATAGATGGAGGAATAGATGGAGAAGCAGATAGAGGGAAAGACGGAGGAATAGACGGAGGAATAGACGGAGGAATAGACGGAGGAATAGACGGAGGAATAGACGGAGGAATAGACGGAGGAATAGACGGAGGAATAGACGGAGGAATGGACGGAGGAATAGACGGAGGAATAGACGGAGGAATAGACGGAGGAATAGACGGAGGAATAGACGGAGGAATAGACGGAGGAATAGACGGAGGAATAGACGGAGGAATAGACGGAGGAATAGACGGAGGAATAGACGGAGGAATAGACGGAGGAATAGACGGAGGAATAGACGGAGGAATAGACGGAGGAATAGACGGAGGAATAGACGGAGGAATAGACGGAGGAATAGACGGAGGGAAAGAAGAACAAAAGTGAGATTGAAAGATAAGGCATAGAATGGAAAGACAACCGCACAAACAAGCTGCCTTTTTGAAGTCTGCAAATTAATTATTTATTTTTATTTTTAATACTTAGTAAAAAATAAAATATGGCCACAGGCTAAACACATTCAAAGGTTTGGGGAACAAATATTTCACACAAATGTGGATATGTAGTTTATTTTTTTTTTAATTTGTGTTTTTGCAAGAGGGAAAAGATTGAAATTATTTTTTTACAGATTATTCAAAAGCAAAACCTTCATAGAAGCACTCACAATAGAACCAATCAATACTAGCCAGGCTTTACAGACTACACGCTGCACTTTTTAAACTTCAAAGTTTCTTTATTGATTGACAAGGCCATAATTAGTGTTAATTTCAAAATTGCGCTTCATTCAGAGTCTTCTTTGAACGTTCAAAACACAATTATTATTTTATCTTCAATACTTACGCTTGATTGGCTAATCAATTTAACTCGTAGTTATTTAACTATGGAACTCTCCCCCAATTTAAGCGCTATCACTTCTCTTCTTTTATTTCGTGAAGCCCTTAAACCTTGGTTGTTTTAACAGTTCGTAGCAGAGCCCTTTTGAACAGTGTGGAACCAGCTTCCTATAAATGAATAGATTAAAGTAGATTAGACTATTTGAACATTCGAAAATAATTTCTGCAATAAGCTTGTACGGCCATCTTCAAGGCATTCTTTAGAACTTTTAATTCTTTCATGGTGGCGTGCTAGCGCGAGGCATCTTTGTAACAGCCTAGGTGCAGGCTTTTCAATGCATTCACGAAGAGAATAGTTTTTGGCACAACAAATAAAATTTTTTCATTTTGTGAAAGTGTGGAATTTAAAATTTTCAGTCAAAACCTCATAGAAACACGGTTTAAAGAGTGCTGGGAGTTAAACAGAAGTAAACAGGCAATTGAATATTATTTTTGTGATCTTTTAAAAAGCAAAGAAAATTAATACTATTTTTAAAATAGAAACAAAATCAGTTTTAACAACAACTAAAAAGACGATAATGAAAACAAGAGTTGCAACAATAACACCAACGATAACACCAACAATAACGCAAACAATAACACCTACAATAACGCCAACAATAACACCAACTATAACACCGACTATAGCAGCAACAACAACGATAACACCAACAATAACAACAACACTTACATCAACAATATAAACAATAACAAAGAAGCGCTTAGTCGTCGTTTAGAGTTCGTGTTCAGCTCAGGGCGAATGAATGTTTGATGCCAGAAGCAAAAGGGATAAACACCCGAGCAGCAATCAAAATTACTGTAAGTCTGTTTGTACATTTCAGAAATAAGTTATCGTTTGATACCTTGTGTGATATTTTATTTATACTTTAAACAATTTTTTCTAACCAAATACTTTGAGGTATATATGAGATGAAACAAGAAAATACAACTTCACACCTTTACAAATAACATGAGAATTCCAACTGAAATAATTTTATTCACCGTTCTTCGCACCATCAGCACCATACAACCTCCACTATCATCTTCCTCCTCACTACAACCACCCCCATGCAACACCCCACCACTCAGGAGCAATAGAATTCATTATCACGGGATGGCTCGCTTGGTAGTTGTGTCACGTTGAGGTAACCTGTTTATGTGCAGTTGTTTTCTATTAGCTCACCGTAAACTTTAACGTTCCACGGGGTAGCATAGAACCGAAGAGGGAGGCTTGAAGGAATACAGTTGGTGGTCTTAGTGGTGATAATAAACTTGAAACAATTTTATTTTCAATCATTTTTGCGGTTTTCAAATAAGTAGTGACAAAAGTTTTTTTAAACTTTTTTTTCGTGTTTTCTGTATCATTTGTCTGGCTTCATTACTTCACACAAACCGAATTATGAGAAGTGTCTGTACATTATTAAACATTAACAGTCATAAAACCGTTTCACAAAAAAGAAAAAAAACTGAAAAGCATAATTCAAAACTCAGTGCGTAATAAAATTCAAAAAAAAAACATTTAAAAAAATCAAAATGCAAAAATAAACGAAATACAAAAACGAAGACAAAAACGAAGTTTGAACACACTAACGCACCAAGCTAAACGTCCTCATCCATCATCATTGCATCAATAATTCATGCTCGAAGTCTCTAAAAGCTGTTCAATTAATCCTCACGTCACCTTGTAGCTTGGACGACCAGGCAATTTGCCATCGTCGTTTGAACCCATCGAAGAAGGATAGTGTCTGAGTTAATTGGCTTGACAGAAGATTCTTGGTGAATTTGGTCGACAAGTTTGTTTGGAGATGAACAGTTGAATGAAAATAGAAATACTTGGAAACATTTGTACTGGTACTCTTTTCGTAGTTCGAAACTTCTACACCTTTTGTGTTAATTATGCGTCGAATATGACACTTCTAGGCGTAAAATTTGTTTTCCAGACGAATGAGTTCAAATCACACTCAACCAGCATTGAGTAGGGCTTTTAACACCTATTTATTCCGCTATGGTAACTTTAAATTTGTTTTTGAATGAAGTCACATTAACTCTAATCCTCTTATTATACAAAAAGTCTGGCTTGAAAGCACCAGTTTCAAATTTTTAGGAAACATACTTTCAACCATTTTTTGTAGTTTTTAAAGAAAAAAAAGTGAAAAAGACGCAAAAGTTCGGTTTGATTATATTCATTAAGTCACTACAAATAATCCCGCAATATTAAAGAATGCTATTCTTCCTATTCAAAGCCGGCTCGAGGGAAATTAGAGAAATCCAAGAAGTACAGAAGAAGAGAATGAAGACGAGAGAGAATGGAAATTGTTTTCTCACTTGAGGGTAAAATAATCAAAAACATTCGGAATTTTTTTTTTTCAAGTTTTGGTTAATTTGTACAAATATATAAATTATTTTTTAGCTGCGAGAAAACGTGGGCAACATCACAAGCGAGTCTGGCAACACTGGGTTTCTTACGCATTGACTTTAATAACTATTAATTCTATAAAGATTCCCAGATGCGTCATGAAAATTCTTAAAAATCTCAACTGGGACTCCTTCGAACAGCCGTCTACCTTTGACGTACAAGCTACGCAACAACCTGGTTGACATCAAGGCAGACAAGTTGCCACATAGCAGTGATGCTCGAACCAGAGCCCAACACCAACTACTCCACAATGGAATCACTGACCAGGAACTATTGGCTTCGTATTACAACTTGAATTAATTATCACATTCGTCGTTTTTTAGATAAGCTTTTCACTGTCGTATGAATTCTTTAGCGAGTTTTGTAGATTTATCGAAGAATGGTTTTAAACCTATAATATCAATATGATAATCAAAATTTATTTATAGACACACCTGTTAAACGAACTTTTCTAAAAATTGAAAAAAAAAATAATTATGAGGATTATATTATAAAGGTTTATTACATCCGCATGAAAGGACAAGCTCTGACTTAAGCCAGAATGTATTAAAAATTCATTAATTTAAAAAAAATTTTTAATTTGGTTTTAGGTATTTTTTATTTAAAAAATTATTTAACAAAAAACGAAAGTTTTTTTAAATATTATAAAAAGCGTTTATATCATGGAATAAGATGATGAAATAAGAATTATGAGTCATCATCATTAACAAGGTGTTTGTTGAAGTTATATCGATGCATCTTTCCATCTTGGTTGTGCTTGTACTCATAGTGGGTCGGGAATTGATCCATATTCAGTCTGTTCAGCTGGATGGTCCGATCCATCTGCTTCTGAACCACCTCCCTGCTCAAGTCCCACTTTGAAAACTCTGAAAACATTTTGAAAGTACCAAAATTCTCTGTAGGAGTGCCTTTTCTTATTGAATTTTCTTCTTTTGCTAACGCATCTTCATCTACTTTTGAGCCATCCGTCTCAGTACATTCATTGGCAGATAGTGAATCAATCTTGAAGTGAGACTCCTCTTGAGACAGTGAATTATCCAAAGCTTCCACATTTCCCATCACCATCTCTCCATTGCTACAAAGAACAAGATGGGTGGAGTTTGACAAGTTGGTGGGCAAATTTGGAGGAAGTTTGAAAGGCTGGATGTCCACCAGGTGCAGAACCTCTTTCAATAACTTGTTCACTTTTGCTGTATTTTTTGCAAGTCGCTTTTCATTTATTTTCGGATGCTGTTGAATTGGAAATTTAGCAATATAAAACTTAAAAAATTGTTTAAAATACTTAGGTTATTAGTTTAATTTTAAGTTTTTAAATTGATTTCAATAGTTTATACAACACTCCAAACCTTTGAATCAAATCCAAATTCGCGTAAAATGTCTCTTTCCCACCATGGCCTGCCTTTCAGAGTCTTGGTTAGGGTGATGAGATGGATCATGTGTGGATGTTCAGGTTCTTTTGATTCTTCACTTTTCTCAAATGCATCCAAATGTTTGGTCCATTCTAAATTTTTCGGACTTCGACTATGCTTTATCATACGTTTTTTCTTGTTAATATAATGGTTGGTCAAAGCCGTTCTGCTCTGAGTAATTTGCAAAGGTTTGAGAACGACGTTGAAAATGGACGCATATCCCCTACACTGTAAAATAAAAATTTACCATGTTTATATTATTTTTTTTCAGTCAAGTCAAATATCAAGTTTCTTACCAGAGCCGAGGACATCGCAAATCTAACGGACGATATTATATAGCATAGAGAAACAAACAAGTTCTATTTAGCTATACCTTCTTCATCATTAAAATAGAAGTATTGAAGATTCATCTCATATACTACATATTTATTATTTAAATACAATACAATAAAAAGATAAATATTATTATAGTGGCTTTAACCGCGTAGTTTCGATGCCACTCAAAGTATATTATTATGATAAGTTAAGAAAGTAAAGAGAATGAAATAAATGGAAAAAGAATTTTGTAAAAAAAAGTACAATATTTTCATTATGATGAGGGAAAGCTCGATGGAATGGTTTTGTTGGACTCGAAGATTTCGAACTGTTAGACATGTTTTTTTTCATAGTTTTTATTGAAGCAAATCTAGACAAAGGCTGGAAATGGCACAGAACATGGTAAAAAATTGAAATGAAAAAAATAATAAAATCAACAATAACTGAATGTCATGAGAATTGTCAAGTGTCTGTTGCAAGATCAAAAACTGACTATAGAATTAAATTTATAAATCTCAAAAATTTAGAATTGAGTCATAACTTATATTGAAGGACTACTGAAGAATGTTTCATCAAATTAACCAAAACTGGAATGTATAAAGGTTTTAAAAAATTCAAAAGCAGAATTTTCTATTAAATCAAATAAATGAGTCTTCAAATCTGAGAATTGAATCCTATTTTGAAACCACAAAAAATGACTATTGGAGATTTGTTTCTTGTTATTTCTTTTTTTCATTTTTTTCCATTTTCAGCCATTTTTCATATTCACAAAGTTTGTCTAGATACCACAATTTCTTGCAATGCTTTCAACACTCGCTTATTTTCTTGTTTTTTAAGTTGGCAAACGGTCTTCTTGTAGCCGATTAATTGACGATTTTACAGCAATGTCTTTTTTTTCCTCAGCCATTTCTCAAATTCACAAATCCGTCAGAATACCACAAATTTTTGCAATGCCTTTCAACACTTGTTTACTTTCATGTTGAATAAATTGGCAAACAGTATTTATGTAGGCGTTGGCTGACGATTTAACTGCAATGTCTGTGTTTTAAACGAGAAAGTGGCGGATTCGACAATCTTTCTCGGTTGAAATACAAATATCGAGGCGAAATCGTCAACCAACGCCTACACCAATTTATTCTCAATTCAACTCATCTTCTAATTAAGCTTCAAAGTTTTAAAAGTTTTAAAAGTTCTAAAAAGTTAAGTTCCGAACTTCATCTTTATAATCTTAATCAAAAGTTTTATAAAAAGTTTTATAAGCTACCGAGAGTTTAAAAAATAATTAAACGGTTTCTTAATTCAATTGAAACATAATTGAGGTTTCATGAAAAAATAATAAAAGCGATTTTGAATTATTGAAAAAACTCAATTTGCGCAATAATTGAAAGTTTGAAAATGTTTATTTTGGTGAAGAAGATTAAAATTAAAGTGTGCGTTAAAAGTGTATGAAATTGAAAATGAATTAAACTCGACTTAATGCGAATAATAGTTCCCTGATATACATAATTTAATTCTCCAACTCGTTATGAACCGCCCTCGGCGTGTAATCAGACTCCCCGCTCGGCTGTTGGAACATAATGAGCAAGTTCAGGTGGATTCATTGTCACAACCGTGTCCTATGGCCAGTTTGCAAGACACTACTTCGGAACAGTTATCACGTGAGCGCAAAGTGCCTCAACGTCTTCTGGACGATATTGTCCAATTGCCGGAATTTGCCACACACAAAACTTCTAGTCAACCCAACCCAGTTGGAAGTCAACCATTTAGTCAATTTCCACCTTCTCCAACCCATTCAACGACTTCAGATTTATCTCATTGTTCATCAAGTGTCGTCACCTCAAGTCTTTGTACGCCGGATTTGCAATTTTCCACCTCCTGCGGCAGATGCACACAAAACAAAAGGCTGGCATCAACCAAATGCAACAAGTGCTTTGTGCATTTCCACCTAAGCTGCATCAAGATGACACGCCTTCAATATATGCAACTAGGCCCCAACTGGACATGCAACAACTGCTCAGGTATTCATCTCGCAACCCCTTCACCCCAGCCAGGTAGTCCCCTGGACGACAACGATTTCACCGACTACATGATCAAACTGAGACAAAACTCCAATGTCGTTAAACGGATCCCAAAAGGAGCCCGGCGTCTCTTCGCCGAGTCATTATCAAGTCTGATCGAGCTCGCTTGCGCCTCTGGTGACAAATTAAATTGGCAAAGGTTGATTGCCTTCCCCGGATGGTGTCTTAACCTACCAAGACACCCCGAATCGGAACTTAAGGACCGCTCCGCAGCAACTATTATAAAAGCGAACATCTCCACTTTCTTATCCCGTCTAGAACTCCCATCGACAAACGATGTTAAGCAAAACAGTGTTAGGCGCCGCGCGACAGACCTATCGAAGGTAGTAAACCAGAAGTTTCTAGAGTTTGACGTCAAAGGTGCCGTTCGACTACTCTCTAGCGACAACACTTTCGCCGAAATTAATGACGACGTAGTCGCCTCGTTAAAGTCAAAACACCCTCCAGCTCCGCCATCGGTTTCAGTTCCAACAATCGACGACGAAAACCTAGTCCCCGCCGATTTCTCTGTCTACAACGCTGTCATGTCCTTTCCAAATGGTTCAGGCTCTGGTCCCGACCTCCTTAGACCTCAGCACCTAAAGGACTCGATCACCAAAGATTTAGGCGCTCCCGCCAACGAACTACTCGATGCTTTGAAAAAATTATGTATAATCGGTGTGCAAGGCAAAATTCCCGATTACTTGAACTATTTTTTCTTCGGCGCTCAGTTACTCGCACTAAAGAAACCCAACGGCGACATTCGACCCATCGCGGTAGGTAACACGTACCGTCGCCTCATCGCCAAAACCGTACTTTTTCCATTATCCTCTTCCATACGTGACTATCTCCTCCCCAATCAATTCGGAGTGGGAGTACCTCATGGAAGTGAAACCATCACTCATTCCGCACGATCGTTCATACAGCACATGTTGGGCCCGTCGGTCATCCTAAAACTCGATGTTCGTAACGCCTTCAACAGCATACGTCGAGATGCTTTTTTCCCAATCGTTGAACAACAGTTTCCAATATTATTACCTTTTGTGCTGCAATCATACGCGAAAACGACCGGCTTATTTTGCGGCGATCACAAGTTATCTTCGCAAACGGGAGTACAGCAGGGCGATCCATTGGGTCCGGCCCTTTTTGCCATGGGTGTCAACCATATAGCCAGAAGTGTTCGTTCAAACTTGAATCTCTGGTATTTGGACGACGCAACCATCGGAGGCCCTGCCCGAACTGTTCTTGAAGACGCTAAAAAAATCATATCTCTATTTGACTCTATAGGCCTTTCAGTAAACGACGCCAAATGCGAACTTTATATAATAAATCATTCTCCCGTCAATCGCGAACACACGCTCAACTCTTTTAAGTCGGTATTGCCCAGTATCTCATGCCCGGACAAAAGTCAATGGCAACTACTTGGATCCCCTTTGCTAAAAGAGGGAACAGGGATTATGCTCGACAAAAAGCGAAAGGACGTCGACCGTTTTTTAGTCAATTTAGCTCGCATTCATCCACATCAAGCTTTTTACTTGCTTCGACACTGCCTAAGCATTCCCAGACTCATGTATCTACTGAGATCAAGTCCAACCTATTACTGCATCGACAATCTACGGTCATACGACGACACAATAAGAAACGGACTTAGCCGACTAATGAACGTGGATATCTCCGAAGAATGCTACAAACAGAGCAGATTGCCGACCCGCCACGGAGGCCTAGGAATCCGTTCCGTCGCAGACATCTCCTTGCCAGCGTATATTTCATCTTACAACTCTTCCATCGATCTGATGCAGGTCACATTGTCCGCTTCTCAAATTGATCCTCGCGAATCAATTGACATCGACACTGCCTTAAGTCTATGGTCTCGTGAGTTTGAAAACAAACCAGCCAAGGTCACCAGTCAGCAGGCTTGGGACGAAATTGCCTCCCGTCATCGTAAAATATCCATGGTAACCAATGCCTCGCAGTGGGAACGTAGTCGGCTACACGCCGCATCATCTCCACATTCCGGTGCTTGGCTCCACGCTTTACCAGTTTCAAGCCTCGGAAACCTGCTTACTCCCGATGAGCTCCGCATAGCAGTAGCCCACCGCATTGGCGCAAAAATTATCGAACGCACACCATGCAAGTGCGGCACCCAAATTGACGAAACAGCCCTCCACCCTCTCTCATGTCGCCTCCAAGAAGGTCGTTTTCCTCGTCACGGAGCGATAAACGATATAATCAGACGCGCCTTGATAAAGGCCGGAATACCATCAGTTTTGGAACCCACAGGTCTACACAGGGTTGATGGCCGTCGCCCGGACGGCATAACACTCTTTCCGTGGAAGTCGGGAAAGTGCTTGGTCTGGGACGCTACCGTGGTGGACACTTTCTCGGCCTCCCACGTCATCGCTTCTGCGGTCGCACCCGGCTCCGCGGCAGGCTTGGCAGAATCCGCTAAGGTGAAGAAGTACAGCAACCTAATCGGGAACTACGTGTTCCAGGCAGTAGCTATAGAGACCGGAGGTTCTATCGGCCCCTCATCCTTGTGTTTCCTTACGGAGCTGGGCCAGCGACTTCGAGAAACAACGGGCGATGCACGCGAGACTGCATGGATTTTCCAGAGGTTATCGGTCGCGGTCTGCAGGGGAAACGCGGCAAGCGTGCTACATGTTCACCAGCGGCAACTATAATTATTTATAATTCCAAATTGTTAGCCGTCCATTCGTGTTTATTAAATCATTTGACACTACAAACGTGACATTACCTATTTTCCCATTTGGTCTTTTCGATTGTGAAACTGACATTCTTTAGTTTATATCTATATGAATCTTGACAGACACTAGGAATTCATACACAATCTTTTAAAAAAAATGTCAAAATCTTTGTAATCAGCAAAAACTACAACTCTTAGATGAATTAATTTATTTATAACTAATATTGAAACTTTCAATTTCAAATAGTTTAAATAGTTTAAATGAAGAAATTTAAAGTAACGGCCATACACGCTTTCGCGAAACCGGAAACTTCAAAAAAAGCTATTAAAAGCTTTGGTGAGAGGGTGTAGCGTGTTCTTTGGGAGCGCCTAGTAAAGAGTTAAAATAGTCAAAGCGGGACAAAACAAGCGAAGAAACTAGTAGTTTGAGGGTTGGATTGTCTAGGAAAAGTTTCAGTTGCTTGATACGGTGAAGATGAAAAAAAGATGATTAAGTGACAGATTTTATTCATGGTATGAGAAAAAGTGAAGAGTCGAAGGTGAAACTTAAACTATGAATGGTGGAAGAAAGGACGAGTGAAAGGTTTAATGAAATATTAATTGAGGGCAGATATTCAATAAGACTTGCTAAAATATATAAAATCAAATTCCGAAGGATTGAGTGAATAACATAGAATACGTCCAAGAGATTATTTTACCAAAACAAGGAAAATTATAGAGATAGTAGAAGATAATTCATATTTAGGAAAATTAGTAAAGATGTAAGAATCATCAGCATAAAGTTGACTCTAAAGAGAAAACGATGAAATAATTCTTGGGAGTTCAAAAATATGAGGAACAAAAAAAAGAGGACTAAGAAAATAACTCGAAGAATACCAAATGGGAAAGAGGAAGGATTAGAATGAGAGTTGTTTATAGAAACTACAGAACTCCTGTTGGAGAGGTAAGAAGGAATCCATTTAAGGCAAAAGCCAGAAATTCTAAAAGAAGTTTCAAGTTAACACAATAGTGTCCAGAAAAAAATAAATTGGAGTAAAATTCATTACAAAACCTTCCAAAGCGAGACAGTAAGAAATCGTTTGCCTTTCTGACATGGATGCATCCATAGAACGTTCAGGGTAGACCAAACAGGTCCTAACATCTCTGCTACTAGTAATAATAGTTACAGCTACTCAAACTCAAAATTGTTGAAAAAAATATTATAAAGTTGAAAAAAGTTATGAAAAAGCAAACATCTTGACCGCTGAAATTCTGATGAAACCATAGACATTGCTTCTTCATAATCAGCACTGTAAGAAAGATTTGATAAGATCATATTTGATATTTTTTATCAGTTAGAAGCCTTCCATGTGATGTTTGTTGTCTTTATGATAATTTTTTTTATTCATTCGTTTAAAATTATTATTAATACTAATATTTATTTTGACACAGAGGCGTTTTTCTTGTCCTTGGAATTATCCTTCGATAATCTAATAAATGAATTATGCCTTGAAACGTCATCCAATCTCTTGCATTGCTTTGTCTTTTTTCGATTTTTTGCTACGCCTTTCAACATTTCGGGCGTCTAACTGCATTTAGTTGAGAAGACTGTAAGAAAGCTTCGCCCACAACACCGACCTCCAGTAACATGAGTGGGAGTGAGCGCTTTTGAACGGTATGGAATCAGCGCTACAAAAATGATTTCATTAAATAAGATTAGAAGTCAATCCTTCTACTCCTTTCATCACGCGCAAACAACACCACGCAAATACGACTATAATTCTAATGGAATTAACGCCGAAGTTTCAAGAACAGTTGTTGAAATGCCCAATACGAAATCTATTCTAACCATGACATTTGTAACGCGCCCTTAGCACTATGTTCAAAGGCGCTCCCATAAAAAAGGCTTCACTTGCCCATGCCTCATAATAATAACTGCCTGGTATGACGCTACAAATGGATGTCATGGCGGTGAGAGAAAAAAGTAGTGAAAATTTTGAAATTTTATTGTCAAAAGTACTCAAAATATATTGAATAAGTTCTTAATGAAATAAAAACTTTTAAAATGAAATAATCAATCGAAATAACAATTAGTTATATTCTGATAATTTAAGAATTTGAAGAATATATAAAATGATTGTTGACTATTTAAATTTGATAAAAAGTTGTAACAAAATAGTGAGTAACATTAACAATCAAGTTGTTGAGAGAGTTCAATTTTCCTAATGTTATTAATGCTTAATTAACATGAGGAGTTTGGAAGGTTGTGCGTAGTGATATAGCGCGAATCTTGGTTTCAAACAAATTATGAAGCGCTTTATTTTGAGACTAACTAAAAACTAAATGTGGAGTGCCTTCACTGTTATTATTTAATAATTAACGTGAAGTCTGCAAGAGAACGTGAAGCCAACGTCAATGTTATTAATAATTAATTAACATCGTGTTGTTGTTGCAATGAAATGAGATTAACAAACCGATGATAATTAATATTGAAGCTTGACGCCATGAAATTGCTTCTCTTATAAACCAATCGCAGCCTTCTTTCTACTTTCAACGCATCGCTCAATAATGAAGAGATAATCAGCGTGAAGCTGTTAGCCCACCGCGTTTTTGTTCTTGAGGGTGTGTTTGAAGAACTCATAGACGGACCAGGCCAGTCCAGTGGAGGGCATCTGATAAACCACACGTGCACTCATGCCTTTAAAGAAGCCACTCAGTCCTGTGGTCGTGTATATGGTGACCACGGCGTTCACAATACCCCTCACATTCACCTTGCCATTCAAGACACCCAACATGCAGCCTTGTTGAGTGTTAAGGAGGGTTTTGCAGACGTCAAATGGCGTAGTAGCTCCTGCTGCTATTGCTCCGGCAATTGCTCCAGATACTATATGGGTGGCTGGATTGTATCCTCGGAGAGGATTTATGTGGTCTTGGGACAGCTCGTAGAAGACAAAGTGTATAGACTGGAAGGGAACATTCATGACAAGCTGTGTGACAAAACTGCGGTAGAAAGCTCTGATGCCTTCAGAACGGTTGATGCATCGGGCACAGTCCAGACAAGACTTGTATGGACTCTTGTACACTTGCATTCGTTGCTTTACCACTGCAGGTTGATTGAGAAGTTAATAATCCAATTTGATGTTTGATGATGTTAGTCAATTTGAAATATTTTTTAATTAATAGAAAGCTAATTGAATCAGTAACCTTCTGCAGGAGTCATGATAGCATCATGAAGAAAAGTTGCCCCTATTCCAGCTATACCTGGGAAAACATATTATTTGCTGGTAAAATAATTATAGGAATAACATTTTTGAAAACAATAAAATTTAATGAAAAAAAAGCTCCTTCACAACCATTAAACAAACACCTTGAAAATGCCTCAACAACATGAAAAATTGAACCCAACAAACCTGGAGTCAGAGCATTCTGTTTTGTATGTTTGGAGAGAAGCGTCTTGAGCTTTTCATAGGCGGCAAAGTAGAGTGCATGAGCGGGTCCTGCGCCATACAAAGTGGCGTTAATGCCTCGAACTGTTCTCAAAGGACCCTCAGTAGAAACTATTTTATAAAACGCGTGTACTATGTTTCTGTACTGTGCGTTGGGATCCGGCCGTAAAACTTGCATTCTTGTCTGGTGGTATTGAATGATTTTCAAAAATAAAACTATATATCAGTTATAGTAAAAGTTTCAGGTAATAGTTTGAAAGGTACTAGATGGGATAACTGAGGAATGTCTAATAATATTAAGCCCGATTTGTAAAGCGCCAAGGCAAGAAACTGAGGCACCAGGTATAACAGTATGGTTGAGCATGAAAATAATTAAAAAAGTTACTTTGACAAAGTCGAAAGGATACATGACACAGTGTTCCATCGTTCCAGCAAAAGCGCCTGCTATCATATGTGTCGCCCATGATGTGTTGACGGGTAAGCTTTCATAGTCAATTTCACCTTCTATAGCAGCCATTTTTTATTTTAAATAGTATTAAGTGAAATTTATAAATTAAAAAATATAATGAAACTTGTAAATAGTTAATATTTTGAATAACTCATGTAATTATTTAACTACTAAAGGAAGGTGAAGACAAAAAATATGTACACATATTTTTTTGAGATAAATCTAATTCCGGACTGTTTTCTTTTTGCAGCTACATATTGTTGAAATAATCAATTGATTGAAACAAATTTTTTGAACTTAGATATATATTTTTTTTCATATAGTTTTTCAACTTTGAATACATTGTTAAATATTTCAAAGTTATAACGGCACGTTGAATTTAATCGATTGATAGATGTATAGTTGTAATTCAAATAAAATAGTTGAGTATAAAAAGCCGTTTTACGTGCAGTGTAAAAGAGACTTCAAGTAGGAAAACTCAGATGTTCTTTGTTATTTGCATTATTTAGCATCGATAATTATTTTATATTATCGTTGTAAATTTGTCCAGTTTTTATGTTAATATGATATTTTATGGGTTTCAACTTAATGCTTCCTGTTAAAAAAACTTCATAAATACATTTTTATTTAAAACGCCAAAAGTTAATGTTAAAATATTTGTTCATTGAAACTAAGATCGGCAAATTGCGAGAAATTCCCATCGAGATTTCTGACAAACGATGAGTTTCAACTATTCAAGAATTGGAAATTCTTCTATAGGAGGAAATGGATCTGATAATCCATTAGCTGGATACCAGAATGCGGGATTGAGAAGTCCTACGCACTATAGCCTATCAAACATTCTCTACCAGACTCCTGGTCTAGTTTATCAGATGCCAATGAACCAAATGAGTCCGCCTCCACAGGGAAGTTTCACTAGCCAATTGCTCGGCAGGGAGAACAGTGGCTTACAACACTTCACAGGTGTCAATCCCTATTATCAGTATTTGCAGCAGGGACAAGCGATTTCTCCATTCACATCATCCAATTCCAACAAATCGAACCAATCAAATCAGCACCAAGCTAGCAGTATTGACCTATCAATGAACAGCAATAATAATAGCAGCAACAATAACAACAACAGTAATAACAATGCAAGTTCAAGTAACAACTCAAATAACTCCAACAATGCTTCAAATAATCCTAGGAATCTCTTCCATCAAGTAGGCGACCCTCCTTCATACACTTCCAACAACAACCTCTACATGAGCACTGATCAGTTGTCTCCAAAACAAATTGCTGCCATGAAGCCCCTAAACTCCCTCTTTTCACCTCCTCCTCCCTATAATCAAAACCCATTCATTAATTACCCCAATATGAGGTCTCCATTTCCAGCAGCTCATCACAACTCACACTCTTTGTCTGGCTCTCCAAACCAAATCATCAACCTAAGCCCTTCCCAAAACCCTAGTCCCAGATTTACACCTTACAACAACCCACTCAATTTGCAAAGCTTCCAACCATCTCCAAAGCAAATTAATCAACAACATCAGCAACAACAAATCATGTCACCAAGTCCAGACCAGCAACAACACCATTCTTCTCGACATCACCACCACCAACAACAACAGCAACAGCAACAACTTCATCAACAACAACAACAACAGCAGCAACAACATCAGCATCAACAACATCAGTTTTCACTCTCGCCTAGTGAAAACATTTATAAAAAAGAAAAACTTGCTAAAATCTTAAAGCCTGAAGAGCAGCTGATGAGAAACAATGTGGTGAACATGAAGGGTAGTGCCCAACTCACCACACCCATGGTCAAGCAGGTGACCCAGCGCAAGAGCACCATCTTTGGGGGTCACCCCTCAAGGAACATTGATGACACGAGTCATCTTTTGCCCGTCATCAAACGTCTGGATGCAATCACCAGTGAAGCCACCAAGGTAACTTTTTTCTTCTTTTCCAGTCATCCACACCGATTCGAAGAAAGCAATTTGTTTTTACGTACTCAAACATAACAACCAAAAATGTACTCAACAAGCAAACATTATGCACAAGAATGTGAATGGACAAATATGCGTATATACACATGTGATGCGGGTGTGTGCACACACATACACACACACACAAACAGAATGGGACTAAAGAAGGCAATCAGGAAGAGGAAAACAAATACAAGATCAAGAAGATAGACGACACAGTCTTCCCTGGCATTGTTGGTGTTCCTTCCTCACCATGACACCATCCATAAAAATCTTTTACACTCACATCATATTTATAATACTATTCCTTGTGTTTTATTGCATATTGTATTGTTCTGGTAGTTTGATGTATTGTATTTTTGTATTGTGTTCTAGCTATCCGAATTTGACTCAAATTTGAATTCACACTTGAACATTCATCATCAATTGTATACAAATGACGTTAATGCACACATAAAGTCACAAACCTCACAAAACTACCTGAACATGCTTCCACCCACTCACCAACCCACCACGCATTCACCCAATCACCAACCCCCCACACATCCACTCACTCACCAACCCACCACCCATCCACCCACTCACCAACCCACCACCCATCCACCCACTCACCAACCCCCCACACATCCACTCACTCACCAACCCACCACGCATTCACCCACTCACCAACCCACCACTCACCAACCCACCACTCACTAACCCACCACACATCCACCCACTCACCAACCCACCACCCATCCACCCACTCACCAACCCCCCACACATCCACTCACTCACCAACCCACCACGCATTCACCCACTCACCAACCCACCACTCACCAACCCACCACTCACTAACCCACCACACATCCACCCACTCACCAACCCACCATGCATCTACCCACTCACTAACCCACCACACATCTACCCACTCACCAACCCACCACACATCTTCCCACTCACCAACCCACCACACATCCACCCACTCACCAACCTACCAAACATCCACCCACTCACCAACCTACCAAACATCCACCCACTCACCAACCTACCAAACATCCACCCACTCACCAACCCACCACACATCCACCCACTCACCAACCCACACATCCATCACCACTACCGCTGCCACAGAGGGAGTCAAGGAGTGAAAAGTCGGATGCATCCCTCTTCAAGTTCTCGTCCCTGCAGTCCGACTGCTCTATCAAGTTGGAACAGCTCAAGTCCGCCGGCAAGGACATAAGTATGTGTGTCTGTTGTTTTCTTTCACCTTCTCCCACCTCTCTGTCCCCTCATCAGCCCTCCATTGAAATCTCCCTGATTTATGAGCTGTTTTTAATGACTTGAAAATAATTCTGCATACGTTAATGGTTATCAATGCTCCTCCTTCTATTTTTCATCTTCGTTAATAGTTGTGGTTAAATAACACCATGCGCACACATGCACACATCAATACATACATGCATGGACAAGCCTGTATGTATATACACACACACACAAACGCACACACACACACACACACACACACACACACACACACACACACACACACACGCACATACACGCATATACAAACACACTCAACAGCGAATCCTTCCAAGCTGTTGTCAGAGAAGATATTGAATACGGGGGGCAAGCTGATGGTGGGTAGGGTGTTCATCCAGGACGGGCCATGCTACGAACTGCCCAACAACCTCCAAAAGTGTCTCGAGTGCAAAACATCTAAAAACATTGATGCTTCATGTCGCTTCCTGGCCTTCAGAAGGTGCTTGTGGTGGTAGTTTTGGTGGTGCTTGTGGTGCTTGTGGTGGTAGTTTTGGTGGTGGTTGTGGTGCTTGTGGTGGTAGTTTTGGTGGTGGTTGTGGTGCTTGTGGTGGTAGTTTTGGTGGTGGTTGTGGTGGTTGTGGTGGTAGTTTTGGTGGTGCTTGTGGTGGTTGTGGTGGTAGTTTTGGTGGTGCTTGTGGTGGTTGTGGTGGTAGTTTTGGTGGTGGTTGTGGTGCTTGTGGTGGTAGTTTTGGTGGTGGTTGTGGTTTGGGGATTGGTGGTGTTTAATGGTTAATGGTAGCTGTGATTTTATAAAGGTAATTGGTGGTTTGACAATGGTGGCGGTGGTGGTGGTTGAATAGGGGTGTTTTGTTGATAATGTTATGTTCAATGCCGGTTCGATGGTGGTATTTGAGGAGGAGGTGATGTGGTGATGAGGGTACTGATGCAATTAAGGAAATCAACCCGAAGGATCTTTGCAACTGTTTCATTGTTTTATCCGAGGCTATAAAAATTAATAATGTCTTTCATGAAATCGAACTCTGAACAAGACATTACGCGCCCTATTGTTTGAGAATGTTCCTTTCTCATATACCGGCTTTTGCGGTTGTCTGCTCTTCATTAATTATGAGGCGTTCAAGTTATATTTTATTAAAAATTTGCGATTGAATGTATTTTGTTATAATCAATCGTTATATTATTCCTTCTTTATAATTATCATTAAAAGTTATTTAATTTCATTTACTTGATCAATTTCTGTTGTGCAAAATCTGCTACAACCTCTCAACTCAACTCTTCATTTTAGGCCACCTGCCTCGTATCCAACCACTTCCTCACATCCTCCACCCTTGCTACCACCATGCACTCAAGCGTCCCCTTCTGTCACTGCAGGCTCAGTCAAGGCAAGGGTGGACAGGTGACAGACTGTGGTTTTTGCGACCCCAGTGACTGCATGGCCGAAGACGTGCTCATCTGGGTGCCAGTGTTCAACCCCCTTAGGGAGGACATGAGTGTCGACATCGCCAAGTACATTGTCCAACACGTCGGCAACCGATTCTGCAAACTCGCCGAACAGGAAAAACTGGCCATGACTTGGTCCAACCTCAAAGGTTCCCTGTCTCCTTCTTATGTCTCCTTGACTCATCCAGAGTTGTTTCTCATGTTGAATTTTTGTTTGGTTCTATTATGGCCTGTTTCAACTTTTCGTATAAAATCTTTGATTTCCATTGCTTACACGAAGAAGCACACACACACACACAACACCCACGCAAACACACACACAGAACCCACGCACACACACACACACACACACACACACACACACAACACCCACGCACAGACAAGGTGGCGTGGAAGAGACCGGTTCACAAGGTGCGTGAGATCTGCGACGTCTGCAGCACCACCCTCTTCAACTTCCACTGGGTGTGCAGTCGGTGCGGCTACGTCATCTGCATCGACTGTTACCAGTCGGGTCCCAAGTGGGACAACTGCGTGGCGAGCAGGGAACGCCACAAGTTTGAGGACCTTGTCCTCACCCAGATCATTCCTAGCGACGGTTCGTGCTTGCCTGCCTCTATGGGAGCTGCTGGTGGTGGTGGGGGTTGGCAAGGAAGGGTCGCAGCAAAAGACATTTCAATGGCTTTTAATGAAGATTTCAACTTAAGCTTATATTTAGTTTTTTTTTAATTTTAATTTTTTTATATTTCCCAATATTAAATAGCCACTTTATTTTCAATTGTAATAATAATAAAATTTCTTGTTTCTCCACAGTGTTGTGGGACTTGTGCAAGAAGTTGCACCAGGTGCGCAGAATGTACAACATCGCGGTGAACTGCGTGTGCAGTCAGGCTGGCAATCAGTTCCTCGAGGACATTCAAGAGGTGGTTGACAACCTAGGCAACAACGCCAACGACATCAGCAACAGCAACAACACCAGCAGCAACACAATTATGGCTCTCCAGGCGGCCAACAACCTCAACAGCAATCAGCTGCCTTCGAACCTTTACAACAACAACAACAGCAACCAACAACAAACACCGAGCAACAACGTTCAAAATATCAAAATGGAGTCTGAGTCGACCATCATCAAGTTGACACCCGCGCCCCACTACCCCATCAACCAACGCCACGGTAGTCACAAGACGCAGGAGAACACAGCGGTGTACAACATGAACAAGGAGTTTTTCATGAGGAAGATCGGCCCTCCCAAGCAACACCTGCACGCCTGCCTTGAAAACAAACCAGCCATTAACATGCCCTCCATCATCGACATCAAAAACATCATGGAGAGCTTCTACGACGAGCAGAACTTCAAGAAGAAGAGCAAGCCACTCGGCAAGTCCGACAAGTACAACCTCATCTTTCCGCGCCAGTTGAGTGCCAATCGACTGGAACACGTCATCGTCAAGTACAATGTCGAGGTGACCAGCAAGCAGTTCCCGACGGTGCCTCACAACTGGCTCGACGGAGGCAAGCTGCTGCAACTGGTTGATCCTAAGAATGCAGGCAACATCAAGCTCTTTCAGCAGCAGTGGATCAACTCCCAGCCCATTGTCGTCAGCAACTGCCACCACCAGCTTGACTCGCAGTTGTGGAGGCCTGAGGCGTTCATGAAGGAGTTTGGAGACCTCAGCAACGTGCTGGTCGACTGCAACAACAACCTCATGCTCGAGAACGTTCCCATGTTCAACTTTTGGCAGGGCTTTGAGCACATGCAGAAGCGCATGAAGGACGCCAGTGGCAAGGCCATGACCCTCAAGTTGAAGGACTGGCCTCCCAAGGCAGACTTTTCGGAGATGCTTCCTCCCCGCTTCAAGAACCTCCTCGAGGCACTCCCCCTCCCTGAGTACTCCCACCGTGACGGCGTCTTCAACATCGTCTCTCAACTGCCCGACTTCTTTGTGCGACCCGACCTCGGCCCCAAGATGTACAACGCCTACGGCTCAGCTCTCCAGCCCACCGTTGGATCCACCAACCTGCACCTTGACATTTCGGACGCCGTCAATCTGATGGTCTACGTGGGTGTTGTGAGAGACGATGAAGAAAATGACCATGAAAAAGGTGACTTTCCATTAAATGCTCATTCTTTCATTCACCACATCCACACATCCACACATCCACCACCACATCACACCACCACATCCACACATCCACCACATCACACCACGTCACACCACCACGTCACACCACCACATCACACCACGTCACACCACCACATCACACCACCACGTCACACCACCACGTCACACCACCACCACGTCACACCACCACAGCGGCTCTGGAGACCATGCACATGGTGGGATGTTGCAAGGGCACAATGAGGCGGGCTCAGGAGGGATGCATCCCCGGGGCTCTGTGGCACATCTATGACCCTCATGACTCGCCCAAGATCAGGCAATTGCTCTGCAAGGTGCCTTGAATGATTGATTGAAATTCAATTTTTTTTTGTTTTTGTTTTTTTTTTGTTTTTGTTTTTTATTTAATTTCTGTTTTTTCAGTCAGTTTCATTATTATTTGAGTGTTGCCTCGTATTGTCTTAATATTGATTCCTTCAATCTCCTCCTTCCAAATCCATCGCAATTATGAAATTTCTTTTTTGAAAGAGGCTATTTTGACTTTGATTTAACATCCTCTTACCGCAACCTTTCAACCCATTATCAACTACCTTTATCTTGCATAATTACTTTTTTATCTTTTCAATTTTTCCATCTTATCAACCCATCACCAGCTTTCTCTATCGTTCTTCTCACCCATCCTCCTCTCATCATCTCTATCTTTTCCATCCACTCCACCACTCTTTTCTACACTTGGAACCGCATCTTCTCTTCCTCTATCATTCATTTCTCCAACCCCACCACCTTTCTCCTCCAACCACCACACCACATAACACCACCACACACACACCACCCTCTTCCATTTACCACACCACAACACACCGTTTTATATACTTCATTTAGCTCATGCACAAGAAGGTAGTCTCAGTAGGCTCCAAGAGGTGGATGAAGATGAACTACTCAAGGCTTCCCAACAAACACTATGCGTCTGATCCAATGCCTATTTGGCTTTTGAAAAAGATTTCAGGAATGAGTTCAACTTCCGTAAGAAGGGTGGTCAATCAGTATTTTTCTGAGGGAATTGTCCCAAAGTCTTGGAAATTGGCTTAGATTACACCACTGTTGGAAAAACCTAGTCTTGATCACAACGTTGCTTCATCCTACAGACCCATCTCTAATCTGCCTGTTTTGTCCAAGCTCTCAGAGAGACTTGTTCTCAACAGAGTCATGAGCTATTTAAATAATTCAAACCTCCTCCCCACCCACCAATCAGCTTACCGTCGTCATCATTCCACTGAAACGACTGTCACAAAGGTGTATTCAGACATTCTTGGTGCAGCCGATGATGGTAAGCTCTCCCTCTTCATACTGTTAGACTTTTCAGCTGCCTTTGACTTAGTTGATCACAATATTTTGTTAAAACGGCTAGAAAGCACATATGGTTTTGATGGTCTCACACTGGAATGGTTCAAGAACTACTTGAGTGACAGATCCTCCAATGTACGCTGCAGTGGGACAAAATCGGATTTTGTTGACTCTTCAGTGGGTGTCCCACAAGGATCTGTTCTCGGACCATTGTTGTTTTCTTTATACACTGGGACCTTGAAAGAATAGTAATGAATTACAAGCTGGGATTTCATCAATATGGCAATCAAATATATGGCCACTGCAATAATGAAGGCACATAAGAATTGCAGATGAGAGTGTCTGGGGGTGTAGATAAAATCGCAGCTTGGATGGGAGCCAATTGCCTCAAGCTAAACAGTGAAAAGACTGAGGTGATCTGGTTCTCTTTTCGCCGGAATCTGAAAAATATTTCGAGCTCTTCTGTCCGTGTATAAGAAAGCAGCATCCTTCCATCAAAATATGTGAGGAACTTGGGAATATCTATGGATAGAGACCTCACGGTGTCACGCAGATATCAAAAACCACACAGACCTGTTTTACCTTTTTGCCAATGGACTCTCAAGACACTTGCATCAGCCTTAGTTTTAAGTCGTATTGACTATGGCAACAAGGCTTTAGTCAATTTACCTAAGGTAGCAACGCAGAGTATTCAATCCATAATCAATACAACAGCCAGGCTCATTACAGGAGTAAGGAAATATGGTCACATTACCCCTGTACTCAAGGAGCTTCACTGGCTAAAAAACGATGAGAGTTGAATTTAAAATTGCTTTGCACATGTATAAGTGTTTGTCCAATGAAGGTTCTGCGTATCTGAAACGTGACCTAGTTCCAGTTGCTAGTCTGCCGGAAAAACAAAGACTGAGATCGTCTAAATCAAAGGACGTTGTTCCCAACAAGCACAAGCTCAAATCACTAGGATTAAGAAGGTTGAGCGTCAGCGGACCTAAGTTGTGGAACAACCTGCCTAACAGCTTAAAATCTTCAAGTTCAACAAAATCATTTTGTAGATCTTTGAAGACTTACCTATTCAATAAATCATTCACTCCATCATAATGATAATAATGGTGTACTTCTTTTTAAAAATTATTTTATTATATTTCGTTTATTTATTCAACTCTATTCCTACTTTTTCACTATAATTATAATGATAAGATGTTCTGAGTGGTCTCGAAACTGTACGGGGTCGATGCCACCATAATAATATTATTATTTGTATTGTATTGTATTATATCTACCACACTACACCACCTTCTATCTACCACACCACCACACACACCACCCTTCTCACCAAGTTGGCGGAAGAGAGGGGGCAGCCGATTGAGGCATCATGTGACCCCATCCACGACCAAAACGTCTATCTGGATGACGTCATACGGGAGCGTTTGTGGAAAGAATACGCGGTGGAGGGCTATACCATCGTTCAGTTCGTGGGGGATGCCATCTTCATTCCTGCAGGAGCTCCCCACCAGGTTTCAATGGCGTTTTCATTTTCCCTTGGTGAAAACTGAATGTCGCCTTTGTCTAGCACTCATCACGCCAGTCACCACTTAGAGTGGACGTTCCTTTCACTGCGTCACTTGTGGCCTTGAAGCTCCCAATTGAATTGCGTCGCTCTAATGATGCCTGTTGTGTTGTATTTCGTCGCCTTTTGTTGAATTGTATTTCTTAGTTTTGTATTCCGTTACATTTTATTGTATTGCATTGCATTATTTCATATCGTGTTGCATAATTACATATTGTGTTGCATATTTTCATATTGTATCGTATAGTTTCATATTGTATTGCATAGTTTCGAAGTGTGTTGTAGTTATTTGATGGAGCACCACCACACAGGTTCGCAACTTGCACAGTTGCATTAAGGCGGCAGAGGACTTTGTGTCTCCAGAGAACGTTGACTACTGCTTCCAACTGACCCAGGAGTTCAGGAAGCTGTCGAGAGACCACAGCAACCATGAGGACAAGCTACAGGTGAAGAATGTCATCTTCCACTCCATCAAGGACGCCGTGTCAGTCCTCATGAACGAGTGATCCATCACTCACCATCACCCTATCATTAACCATCAGCATCGTCATCAACGTCACACTTCTACTACTCACTTATCTTCTACTCCTAATTCAATCACCTTATTTGCATTTCCTAACCCACACTCCCCTTTTGATCTTCCAACTCCCGTATCTTATGAAGTTAGTTATTTTAACCAATTCACAACTTTAATAGCTATTATATATTTCACTTTTTCATTAAATACACAATTTTTTGGCAAAATTTACCTTTTGTATCCATTCATTTTGAATGTTTGTTACATTGAGAAGCACTATTAAGTACGTTTCATCTGAGTTTGATTCCTATTTAGAATTTTGAAATCATGTATTAACTTCCGTTTTGACTTATGCATTTTAATTTCAATAATTTAATCTTTGTGTTATTTCAATATGTATTTTTTTTATTTCTCAATTATAGACTTGTTCTTTGAGGAGACAACTTTGACGACTTAAGCGCTTTTATGTGTGTTTTTTAGTGTAAATATATGATGAAAAATTTATATCAATTATTTTTTATGAATACAAATTAATAGATGTTTAGTTTAAATTGCGGTTTAAAATTAATAAATTTGTCTATGGACTTGCCTTGTTCGTTATCGCCATTGTTTATCCCCTTGGGCGCATAGTCGCTTTTGAAATGTCGATTTACTCAAAAAGAATAGCTGCGTTGGGTGCGAAGATTTTTGGTGAAATAACGAGACCAACGAGTCAACCTGCAAAAAAAGTTTACAGATTGTTCATGGAAAAACCTTTGGAGAAGGACCCACAATTTACAGAATACTATCCTAGGCACATAGAAATCTCATCTCTAATGAAGCGCCTCAGAGCTGTTGGATTGTACAGGTAATTTATAATAGTTTTTTTCCGAGGTGTTTTATTTAATGCATAATAAAAATTATTAATTAATTCATAGAATCCGGATGCTTTGGTGAGAGGCCACTGCAGACGAGCAGCTTTTCAATTTTAGTTTTTCAATTAAACCTATAAAAAAAATTTAAAGAGGAATTTATAATGGCAGTTGTTTCCACCACAGAGATGAACATCAAGATTTCAAGGATGAGATGAAGAGACTAAGGGCCCTAAGAGGAAAAGTAAAACCTAAAAAGGGAGAAGGCAAAAGAGCTCAAAAAAGACTTAAATAAATTTCGTTTCTCAAATTATACATGATAAATCTATTCAATATTTATTCTTTTTATTGGGTAGTGTATCAATAAACGACACTGAAAAAATGGTTTCAAATAAATTTTTTTCAGACTATTTTTGTCAATTATATTTCATAATAAGGAAATTCTTCCTTCTTTTACTGATTTAAATGCTTTTTCCATCAATGCCTTCATCAAAAGGATAATTCTCATAACCTTTACTGAATTAACTTCTTTTATCAATCGCATGCTCTTTTCCACATGCTATCTTCACCTTATTCCAACTCATGCTTTTAAAGAGCTTTCTTTTTTTTATCCAATAGTTCTAGAACTTATTAATCTCTCTTCAACTACAGCAATATTTTCTTTTTGAAATTTTTTCTTATTGCACCATTAATTAAACATTTTCCTCTAGATCCTTCTCTACAAACGGACTCCAGATGTACAGCATACACCTCTTCAAAAATTCAGAAAACGGTTCATCTTTAGCTTCTTCCTTTCTTTCAAGTTTACAATCTGCTCCCTCCTATTCAATCTGGACTACGTATTTTCTACAGCACTGAGACCTTTTGAAAATCTGTAATGATTCTATACTCTCGTGTGACAAAGGTAACCTCTCCCTCCTTCTTTGCTTAAGTTTCTCTTCTGCTTTTGATACTCTTGACCACTTCTAACTAATTTAGCAACTTGAAATTCTTTTAGTCTTTCTAGATTATTTTTTCAATGGATTTCCTATCTTTCCAACAGGAGTTCTGTAGTTTCCATAAACAATTTTTATTCTTATTCTTTTTCTTCTCCATTTGGTGTTTTTCAGTTTTCTGCTCTTGGTCCTTTTCTCTGTATTCTTTATACTTCTGAACTCCCAAGAATTATTTCATAATTTTTTCTTCAGTCAGCTTTATGCTGATGAGTCTCACATCTTTCCTCCATTTTCTTGGTCGGATTTATTTTCTACTATCTCTTATATTCTTTCTTGCATTGGTAAAATAATCTCTCAGAGGGATTCTATGCTTCTCAAACTCAACTCTTCAAACTTTGATCTTATATTTTTCAGAAAGTCCTCTCAACTTTTTCCTTCTACTCCAAAAACTTGAACATTCTTTTGGTTTTTCTGGTTTTTGTTTTCACTGGATTTCCTTCTATCTCCTTAATAGACCATCTGTTGTCTCTTCAAACAACTCCTATTCTCTCTCCTCTTTCCTATTTGGGGTTCCTCAGGCTTCTATTCTTGGCCTTCTGCTTTTTTTTCTAAAACTCTGAACTTCCAAGAATCATTTCCTCATTCTCTTATCAAATTCACCTTTATGCTGATGACTCTTATATCTTCACTTCATTTCCTCATCAATCATCCACCATTTCCAGCATTTCTTCATGCATTTACAAAATCAGTTCTTGCTGTGATTCTATGTTTCTCAAACTCAAACCTTCTGAATTCGACCTTTTAAAATTTTCCAAGTCTGAACTACTTCTTGACACTTTTCCTTCAATTAAGATTGGATTCAATCCCTCCTTGCCCCCTCCTTCACCATTCACCTCTGACTTCTCTCTCTTTCATAGCATAAATTAGGTCATTAGCTAAGTCCTCTTTCTTTCGTTTTCATTTCATTAAGCTACCCGATCTTATCTCTGTTATTTTTCTCTTGTTTTCGTGAAGTTCTTGAAACTTTGTTGTTCCGACAGTCCATACCAGAGTGCTTTTGAACCATTTTACTCAGCGCTATACAAATGTTTAGCTTAGATTCAAAGTTGCGGTAGGTACAACCTCCTTTGAAAAGTGGCAGCTGAAACTTACATCGTATCACAATCTTTTTTTCCTAAAAAGATTATCCTTTCACTACTTCTATTGGATACTTCTTCAAAATCCGGATTGACCTTTCTTAACCTAAGACACTCACTACTTTTCTTCAAGCTTTTATAATCAAAAACATTCCCAGCGTCGGACTGGACCCCATTCAATGAACACCAAGAATTTCTTATAACTTTCTTACCTATCAAAAAAACTGAATTAATGAATGATTTTATGAAATGCTAATCAAATATAATTACTAACCATACTTTCATGTTCTGAATTCCCAAAGCCATTCAAAAGACCTTTCTGTTACCTCTTCGTTTTTGAGTCAGTCAAGTTCACTTCAACAGCAAGTACCCGTGTAAGATGTTTTATATAAAGTCTAAAAACTTTTTTTTTTTGCATAACTGTTTAAATAATTTATCGTTGCGATTTGATTCAATCATATTCAGTATTCGTTTAATATTTAAAATTCCGGATTAGCTCTTGGACTTTCCGCCTTGGAACCCACAATCTGACAAAGTGTAGACTAATCCACTCTTTCCTACTTAATCTGATTTTCACTGAATTTAGCTTTTATAAACCTCAATTTTTATATAGTCTAGTTAACTGGCCATAAATTATCTGGTTTCATTGAAGAAGATTTGATTTGATTATGAAGAAGGGCAATGTTATCTAATCAATGACTTTTTATAGTTTTTGTTGCGCGGTGGTTACTATCGTTACCAGAATAAGTTTTTATTCATCCGATCTACTCATATTTAATCAAAGCATTTTAAAGCGCCCTTTAGCACTTTTTTCAAAGACGCTCCCATGGAAACGGTTTTACTCGCTGTGAGCCATTAGGTGACTAAGCCGCTCTAGCACGGCGTCTATTATTTTTAAGTTGCCGCTTTCAAAGCTCACCCATTCACGCTCCACAGCGAACAAGCTAACTATTATTCCACGGGTGCAGACAAGTTAAAAAAAAGTTATGAAAAATCCAGGTGTAAACTAAGAGCAAAATTGACTATAGAGTGAAAACTAAAATTATAGAATTGAAAAAAAGCTCACAGTCATATAAAATAACTGAAAAACTAGGTTTTTTCTGGGTGCTTAAGTATTGAAAAATGTTTCATGTTATAGAAAATGTTACAAAGAATGGCAAAGTTTAAAACAGGAAAAAAAAAGACAAATTAACCGAACTGTAATGTTATGGAAAGTCTAAGCGTAGATAAGGCACAAAACCGATCTAGGAATCAAATTAACAAATTTTGGAAATATGTTATAGCTCATATTTATATCAAATAACTATCGAAGAATGTTTTATGTTACAAATAACTTCATAAAGAACGGCTAAAAAAAAAAGAAGAAATAACAGTCCTATTAACCAAAACTATATTGTTTTAAGAAATCCAAGGTGAAATGTAAGAGCAAAATTGACCATAGAATCAGATCAATGAATCTAAAAAAAAATTGAATCAAACTGTAGCTTATAATCACATAAAGAAACTAGTGAAAAAGGTTTGATGTTGCAGAAAATGCCACGAAAAATGAAAATTGTGGGACAAAGTTAAAGCACACAAAAATGTGACGTTACAACGAGCCTAATACGACAATTAACAGAGACATTGACTAAGAACCCAAGATGAACACGAAAAATTCAGAATGTATTAATTGCTTATGATCACGTCCAATGACAATTGAAAAATGTTTCATTCTCGTTATATGGGCTGCTGTAGAAGTCAAAGACTAATTCTTCTTCCAATTCTCTTCTTCAGTCATGCTCCATAGCCACAAGAAAGCCTGTCTTGTGAAGAACATTGGCAACCGTTGTTTGTGTAGCCCTTGCTTGACGATTTCAACCCACTGCTGCACAGTTCAAGAGACAAATAGCGAAAGATGCTTCGTAACTAGCACAAACTATAACTCCCGGGGAAAAAAACTATTTTACATCTATTTTATATTACTTATTACCTATATTTGAAACTTTGAATTTTTACTAGTTAATGAAAACGTTTTAAAAAGATTAAGTAAAAGAAGAAAGCAAAAACGGCCGTACTGTAAGTAAAGAAGAGATCAATTTCAAGATCTGCACTCACATGTTTGAAATAAAAAAAAGTAATCACTCATTTCATTACTTAACAGACCTTAAAAACTTACGCCATGGTGTATCCGTACCTGGTGTGAGTAAGATCTCTGGTGGCGCGCGCCTTTTCGACGCCTTAATGTTTTATTTAATTTATTTTCTGACTAAACGTTCGTTAAATTATTCAAAAGATTGATTAATTTATTTTAAGTTATACATAAATCACTGCTCATTTTTTGCTGTCCAAAGGAGCTACGTAGCAGACAAGTTGGTTCTCATGCTTGGTTGCTGATGATTCTAAAAATCCACGATGGGTGTGCACCCAGGCCAGAGATTCAAAAGATTTTGTAATTTGTAAAGCACAGAAGCAAGAAAAAAAGGCGATTTTATGAAACTACTATTGCTGGTGGTGTGGTCTGGGATCGTGAAAAGGTTTAATTACCAAGGTTACTGACTACTGGGCCTCCTTAGAAATGATATTTAGAGTTTGTAGCAGAATCATCTGCTTCCAACTACGTCGCATTAAACAACTCTTGCACTCAGAGACGAGGTCCACCTTTAACTAATCCCATCTTCCTTCATTATTCTTTTCTTAGATTTTTTGTGACTCGCTCACCTTTTCCAAGCAATGAATTTTTAGCGTTTTTTGAAAAAAAATTCTAAAACGACTTTGGAGGAACGGTTTCACTCGCTGGTGGGCTACTAAACGACCAGACCACGCCAGGACGGCAGTTGTTTTTCACTTGAGTTGCCACTTTTATAAATGAAAGTTGAGCTTAGCCGGGACTCGAACTTGAAACTTCCCACTTTACAGCGAAGCCGCTAACCACCGGACTCAGGCGACCGACTCTAGCTAAAGCCTTCGTTAGTGTCTGTGTGTGATCTCTAGCGTGCATAAAGTCTCACGTATAACTCCACTTTTAGTTGTTTCCCGTCTTTGTTGAATCAGAAGGAGTCAGTTGTTGATAATTTTACAAAGCATGGCGAAAAAATTAAATAGTGAGAAGTGGCTTATTTCTTTAGGATGGCTACCATTAAGGCTAGATTAATTTTCCAAACGTACACTCGAGTTCAACAGACGAACACTAACTCATCCACCTATCTACTGAACTGACGGAGTAGTAACAATTACTTACCAACAATATTTCTTATTGTAAACTCAGAGTGCCAATCAAACCCTTGTTTATTCATCAAATGTTAACATTCTTAATTTCCATCTTCAACTTAGGCGTGCTCAATCAGCCTTCTCTACTGCGATTGATTTTTTCAAGTTTTTTTTCTTCTTTTTCTTCACCTGCTTTATTCATGCACATTCTCGAAGGTTTGCAAAAAATTTCTCTTCACACAGTTCACACTAAGCACTTTTAAAAAACATCGTCACGAAATACAAAAAAGACCTCAGAGTTTTTAAATAAATAAAAATTTTCCTTTTTCGAAATTCCAATTTTTCGAACATAATTTTTTTATATATTTAAACAAAAAAAATTTACGAATTGATTTTATAAAAAGTCTTAGCCAGCACAGGCTGTCATCCACGGGAAGGTCGAAACTACATTGTGGCTTCGAAACTCTACGGGATTAAGGCCGCTATAATACTATTCGTATTTGTATTGTATTGTATTGTATTGTATTTTATTGTATTGTATTGTATTGTATTGTATTGTATTGTATTGTATTGTATTGCATTGTATTTTATTGTATTGTATTGTATTTTATTGTATTGTATTGTATTGTATTGTATTGTATTGTATTGTATTGTATTGTATTGTATTGTATTGTATTGTATTGTATTGTATTGTGTTGTATTGTATTGTATTGTATTGTATTGTATTGTATTGTATTGTATTGTATTGTATTGTATTGTATTGTATTGTATTGTATTGTATTGTATTGTATTGTATTGTATTGTATTGTATTGTATTGTATTGTATTGTATTGTATTGTATTGTATTGTATTGTATTGTATTGTATTGTATTGTATTGTATTGTATTGTGTTGTATTGTATTGTATTGTATTGTATTGTATTGTATTGTATTTTATTGTATTGTATTGTATTGTATTGTATTGTATTGTATTGTATTGTATTGTATTGTATTGTATTGTATTGTATTGTATTGTATTGTATTGTATTGTATTGTATTGTATTGTATTGTATTGTATTGTATTGTATTGTATTGTATTGTATTGTACGTAGGTTGGCTGTGTTAATTCTACGCTCTCTCTCTCTCGTTCGCTTCTAAGTTTTCCAAGTACGAAGGGATACATCAAGAGGAACAAAAGGTCCAGTTTTGCAATTACACGCGTTCTTGTTTGAAGTATCATTGTTTTAGGCCACTCCAGATTCGTATAATCACTCCTCCGTTTAGTTCATATTATTGTAATAAGAATGTCCAAAAAGGTTTGGTATAACCAAAAGTTCCTTTGTATCTAGACAAACTCTATAAGAAATAATATTAATCCTTTTATGTGAAGAAAAGCCGCTTTAGAGGGATTTTTCGTTTTAACGACTGAATAGGTACAAACATCAATCTCATTTTGTTATTTGTTCCACTCAAAAAGCCAAAGAATATACTAAAAAAGTTCCATTAAAAAGTATAAAAAAAAGAATAATGTTGGTTATGAGGATTTCAACAAGTGAATAAACACATAAGGTTAAAAGAAGAAAAAAAATTTAAAAATTTTGTTTTAAAAGTGGAACAGTGGATCCGAAAAGCAAATTTTGAACGCTTGCAGAACGAAAGGAAAGAAGACTCACAGACAAAATAAACGTACGGACGTCTAACTCAAGAAACAGACTCGCAAAAGTAAACAAGAGCAATCGGCCAGCCTTCACAAGTGTTTAATCACCTCAGAAAATTTCCCACAAATTCTATCGTCCATAAATTTTGAAAATAAAATAGTGGAGAATGGAAATAATAAACAAACTCAAGCTTTTGAGCTTAAAATGAAATAAGTTTCGAAAAGAAATATTTGCTATCATAAATAAAATTTAATATATACATTCAAAGATGCATCTGTCCCTAAATATATGCCTATACATGTACATATATCCATATGCGTATGTTTGTACAAAAGCACATATGTACAGAAGGAATATAAAGGAAAGATGGGGTGGGAAGATGATTGTTGCTCTGTCAGTTGCTGGTCAGTTGTTGAGTAGGGATGGGATTGTTAACGGCATTACCTCATCACTTTCTAATTTTTACTGCTCTTTTCACGTATGCTTCTAACGGTAAGAAGAATTATTTTTTAAATCAATTCGATTGAAATTTTAAAATATTCTTTAAACGCTTTGATTGGGTTTTAATACATCAGTAAATCATAAGTAAACTGAATAAAGCTCTGGCCTAAGGGAAATTTTAACGAGTCTTTTTTTATTTGCAAGAGCGCGCTTGCTTATTCATTAAGCGCTTAAAAATCTTATAAAGCCAATCTTATTAACGAAATGCTTCTATAATCACTTCGCATGCTTGGCCAATGCATGCATGGATGGAAGGCGGGAGTTTGATTGGGTGGGTGAGGCTTGAAGGAATGCAAGCAAGAATCACTTTGATCGATTCTGAAGAACATTAGCGCAGGCGTGAAAGCATACTT
>OX387246.1:3253681-3256181 GCA_947562095.1 Branchellion lobata
CCCATACATCCACACATACACCCACACATAAATCTATACATACTTCCACATATACATCCACACACACACACACACACACCACACACACACACACACACACACACACACACACACACACACACACACACACACCCACACACACACACACACACACAAACACACACACACACACACACACACACACACACACACCACACCCTACCAACACACACATCACACACTACATCCATACATCCCACCCACATCCACACACACATCCACACACACATTCACACATACATCCACTCATACATCCACACACACACATCCACACACACATCCACTTACCACCCATCAACCAATTGCATTACTTGTTTCTCAGTTATTCAATCCATGACGCATTTTTCCCAACTTTTCCAGTTCCACCAGGATTCCCTTCCATCACCCCTCTCCCCCCCACCACCCTGTCCGCCTACCAAGGTCAAGCCACCAACATTTCCTGCATCGCCACCGGAAGTCCTCCTACTCAGTATTTTTGGATCAAAGATCATAAATACATCGACGCAAATAATTCTCGCCTCTCTGTGTCTTTTTCCGGTAGGTTTAATGTTTGGCTGGCTTGTAATAACTTTTTGGTTGCTGGATGCTTGACTTTTTGAATAAATAGAATAATAAAACCATTGAAAAAGTTTAAGAAAAAAAAATAATAAAAATTATTTAATTAAAAATATGGAATTATTTAAAATTATTTATTTTATTTAAAATAAAAATTAATTTAAAAAATAAAAATAAATGAAGAAAAATTGAAGTTGAAAAAAGAGACTTTATTACGAAATAAATTTTGATACGTAGATAACATTTCTTTAATATTTGATGCGGGATCTCAAGTCGTTTTCACACTGGATCCAAAATCAATTTTTTGTTGTTAAACAATACGAATGAATGAACGAATGGATGTGCATTTTATGTAGCGCACAGTTTGAAATCTAGGTGGCTTCTAATATTTATTACGACACTGATTTAAATTATTTTAAATTGAAGAACTGCCCAAAAACCTCACGAAACGATTCAAAGAATCGATTTATATTTAATATGCACTTCCAAAAGTAAACTCTAAAAGGTTTGAATAATAAAAATATTAAATATAAAAACTGAAGAAGCAAAATAAGAAAAAGGAAATTAATTAATTAAAAAAAATAGAAAAATAAAAAAACTTGAAATAGAAAAAAAAAATGAAAAAAAGTAGAAAAATGACATTTCTTTCATAGTTTTTTATAAGGCTCATGAGTCGAAAAGCCTGAGGTTCGAGAATTAAGCATAAAACAATGGTCTTTCTAATGGCCTTATAAATCTGCAAGTGCACCCTTGTATGTTTTTGCCTTCTTCCTTTTGTTTTCTTTAGTTTTGTTCCTGTAATGTTTTGTTTTGTTCTTGTAATGTTTTGTTCCTGTAATGTTTTGTTTGTTCCTGTAATGTTTTGTTCGTTCCTGTAATGTTTTGTTTTGTTTCTGTGATGTTTTTTTTGTTCCTGTTTTGTTTTGTTCCTGTATTGTTTTGTTTTTTCCTGCATTGTTTTGTTTTGTTCCTGTATTGTTTTGTTTCGTTCCTGTATTGTTTTGTTTTGTTCCTGTATTGTTTTGTTCCTGTATTGTTTTGTTTTTTTCTTGTTTTATTTGTTTTGTTCCTGTATTGTTTTGTTTTCTCCTGCATTGTTTTGTTTTGTTCCTGTATTGTTTTGTTTTTTTTTGCATTGTTTTGTTTTGTTCCTGTATTGTTTTGTTTTTTCCTGCATTGTTTTGTTTTGTTTCTGTATTGTTTTGTTTTTGTTCCTGTATTGTTTTGTTTTTTCCTGTATTGTTTTGTTTTTTTCCTGTATTGTTTTGTTTTGTTCCGGTTTTGTTTTGTTTTTTTCATGTATTGTTTTGTTCTTTTGCTGTATTGTTTTGTTTTGTTCCTGTATTGCTTTGTTTTGTTCTTGTATTGTTTTGTTTTTTTCTTGTACTGTTTTGTTTTTTTCCTGTATTGTTTTATTTTTCCTTTATTGTTTTGTTTTGTACATCTATTGTTTTGTTTTTTTCTGTATTTTTTTGTTTTGTTCCTGTATTGTTTTGTTTTTTTCTTGTTTTATTTGTTTTGTTCCTGTATTGTTTTGTTTTCTCCTGCATTGTTTTGTTTTGTTCCTGTATTGTTTTGTTTTTTTTTGCATTGTTTTGTTTTGTTCCTGTATTGTTTTGTTTTTTCCTGCACTGTTTTGTTTTGTTTCTGTATTGTTTTGTTTTTGTTCCTGTATTGTTTTGTTTTTCCCTGTATTGTTTTGTTTTTTTCCTGTATTGTTTTGTTTTGTTCCGGTTTTGTTTTGTTTTTTTCATGTATTGTTTTGTTCTTTTGCTGTATTGTTTTGTTTTGTTCCTGTATTGCTTTGTTTTGTTCCTGTATTGTTTTGTTTTTTTCCTGTACTGTTTTGTTTTTTTCCTGTATTGTTTTTTTTTCCTTTATTGTTTTGTTTTTTCCTGTATTTTTT
>OX387246.1:3261181-3263681 GCA_947562095.1 Branchellion lobata
GTTGTAATCAGCAAACAACAAGTGTGTGTTGTAATCAACAAACAACAAGTGTGTGTTGTAATCAGCTAACAACAAGTGTGTGTTGTAATCAGCTAACAACAAGTGTGTGTTGTAATCAGCTAACAACAAGTGTGTGTTGTAATCAGCAAACAACAAGTGTGTGTTTTAATCAGCAAGCAACCAGTGTGTGTTGTAATCAGCAAGCAACCAGTGTGTGTTGTAATCAGCAAACAACAAGTGTGTGTTGTAATCAGCAAACAACAAGTGTGTGTTGTAATCAGCTAACAACAAGTGTGTGTTGTAATCAGCTAACAACAAGTGTGTGTTGTAATCAGCAAACAACAAGTGTGTGTTTTAATCAGCAAGCAACCAGTGTGTGTTGTAATCAGCAAACAACAAGTGTGTGTTGTAATCAGCAAACAACAAGTGTGTGTTGTAATCAGCAAGCAACAAGTGTGGGTTGTAATCAGCAAGAAACCAGTGCGCATGGTGTATATATTTTTTAAAGTCTTTGTCGGGCTTCATTTTACGATGCTAAATGTTCGAAACGTGGCAGCACCCGAGGTGGCGAGGGAGTACCATGAACTCATCATGGCTTAAGGTGGCGGTACAAGACACCATGCCACTCCATCAGACCCTCGTAACACACGCTGACAACACACCGAATGCTTCTTTTGTAGAAAAATAAATTCCGAGGTGTGAAGAAATTGGGAGGAAGTGGAAAATGACGTAACAAGGTGGAAAATGTTTGAGCTGATGGTCTGATAGAGAAGCCAGTGTTTGAGGTATAGGGGTTTTGATATATAAGTACTATCAAAAAACTTAACAAAAAAAAATTTTTATTTTGATGGTTGTTGAAAGGTTGCCTTGAAGCTCTGGCGGGATGGGGCGATGGAATATTGTGTGCCCTGCATGCAGCAGAGGTGAGTTTGCCTTCACATAAAGTTGTTACGAAAACATTCTTCTGTTTTATGTGGTGTCTTGTGCCATAAAAAGAAGCATATTAAATTCACGCACATCCACTTGTTCATATATCACCAACGCTTAAGCAAACTTACACTTAAAAAATAACACACAACTACACACGCACAAGTACACGTACACACGTACACAAACACACGCACGCACGAACGCACGCATACACACACACACACACACACACACACACACACACACACACACACACACACACACACACACACACACACACACACACACACACACACACACACACACACACACGCACACACACACACACACACACACACACACACACACACACAAACACACACACACACACACACAAAAAAACACAAACACACACAAACATAAACACAAAAATTCAAAATTATTAGCAATTTGCGACGGGGTGTTAGAGAGTTGTTTTGGTTGCTGATGTAATCGACAGCAAGACAAGCATTATTGCTTGGAGTCTAAATAGCAGCCCGCTGTGTGGCCAGCCGTAACTTGCCTGGTCGCCTGCTGGGGGCTTGAAAGATTAATGGATGGATGAATGAATGGATGCATGGATGGATGAATGGATGGATGAATGAATGGATGAATGGATGGATGAATGGATGGATGAATGGATGGATGAATGGATGGATGAATGGATGGATGAATGGATGGATGAATGGATGGATGAATGCATGGATGAATGGATGGATGAATAGATGGATGAATGTATGGATGAATGAATGGATGAATGGATGGATGAATGGATGGATGAATGGATGGATGAATGCATGGATGAATGGATGGATGAATGGATGGATGGATGAATGGATGGATGAATGCATGGATGAATGGATGGATGGATGGATGGATTGGTGGATGGATGGATGGATGGATTGGTGGATGGATTAGTGGATGGATTGGGGGATGGATTGGTGGATGGATTGGTGGGTGGATGGATGAATGGATGGATGAATGGATAAATGGATTGGTGAATGAATGGATGGATGGATGAGTGAATGAAGAGATGAAAGCTTGGATAAATGAGTTGGGTGGTTTATCGTACGATGAAAAAATGGTTGAATAGCGTGGAGAATGAACAATTGTGGTGTGAATACACGCTGAGTTAATGACTGAAAAGACTATTTCTAAAATGAAAAAGAATGCATGAACGATTAGTGGCTGAGAGAATGAGAAGATGATGGATGGATGAATGATTGGTGTATGAATATTTGAAAGCAAACATAGAGAATTGTAACAACATCCACTCACAAAACCGTCCATAAATCTTCGCTCTGTCATTTTAGAGCCAAACAGCTAGACAACAATTAGAGAGAGGGTGCTTGTGACAAGGAAATTGATGGCGTTATGATGGTAAGATTGCTTAATTGCCGAAAATGCTTCGTGAGGTCCAACGCTGATAAATTGGCGACGTGTTAAAATGGTAGAGATTAATGGAGCTTTCAGAGAAGCAGGGGATTGATGGAGAGATTACAGAACGGAATTTGCTTAACGAGCATTAGCCTTAAAAAGTCGGCTGTATTCT
>OX387246.1:3268681-3278681 GCA_947562095.1 Branchellion lobata
ACAACAACAATTTCACCATGCAAAAAACTTATTTCAAAGCGCATTTTTCACCTTTTTTTCACCGTTTTTTAACAATTTTTTTTCTTTTTTTCTGACACCTTTTTCAGCCTTGTGCGCTTGTTTGTTAGTTACAATCACGAAACTGCATAGCCTGCGGTTCTAGCCCTAATTATTATTAATAACTTGCGTCATTTTATCAACAAACTTCCCTTGTGGCACTCATTAATCAGCATGCATTAACAACGTGCCTAACCACAGTTATTTTATTATATACAAAGTTTTGTCCATCAAGTTGATTTTTGTCACTGGTCTTTTTCCCAGTTTTGTTTTTTTTTGTTTTGCTATATAGATTTTTTTTTTTGTTCAATTTGCTCGCATCCTATTTTTTCATTCCAGTTTTGGTCTTTTTTATTAGAAGAATATTCGATCGATACCGTCACATTTTCATTCAAATTATTAATTTTTCAAAAAAAATTTTAATATCTTCAAAATTAATTCTGTATGAATTGTTTCTATTTGAATTTTTTCTCGCAGACTCGAAAAAAAATCTATTACTCAGTTCATTCATCAAATCGGAAGCCTTATTATTCCGCGAGTTTCTAATCCGCGGGAGTAATTAGTTGTAAAAGCTTGGTGTGAATTCCAAAACACTCCCATCCATCTTTTGTTAATCTAAAAGTGCACTTGTGATATGCTTCGAGCTCCTTCCATCGATTCACTACCTTTCTCATAACTAGTGGCCTTCCGATTGATGATTAACTTTCAGTGGTTATCACTCGTAGAGGGTCTGAAAAGATATAGAAGCATTTAAATGGCAATTGAGTTATATTTAACTTGCTACATTTTATTTTCCGAACCACTCCATCCAAAGACACCTCCACCAAATTAATGCACTACTTGGAACATGCCAGTAAGGCTCTCTTGTTTGATTGATCAAAACCTCCTCCAAGCATCTTTATCTTAATCTCATTGTCTTCAAGTCTTGGCCTTTCTAGCCTTTGTCCATTCTCTCCTCCGTCAGTTGCTTCCTTCGTTGTAACTTGATCTCATTTTAGAACACTGTTGAAATCAAATCTTCAACTTCACTTTGCTTTTGCTGACTTCTCTCGCCCCTACAAGACACCACGTCGAAAGATGGCCTTTTATTTACAGAAACCTTAAAGATTTCTTGAAAAATTCATATTTTACAGCAACAATAGCCGATTTAAAAGTTATTTCGACCTTCAAGAGAGTCGCATAAACCAATCCCACACACCGGCTCGATATCAGAAGAAATTATTTGTTTTCAATAATCAGGCGTTACTTGATTTTAAAAACTATAAAGATATCAAGCGCTGAAACCACTCTATCGTCTTTTATAACACAAATAAAAAATTTAAATAAAATTTAATTTCGGGTGGCTTCCTGTGAGGCTGTGGTAGTGATTTATGTTCTTATAGTTCTACCTACTTCAGTCGCTTTTATGTGTAGCCTCGACTCTACGGCGTTAATGCCACTATAATAATATTCGTACTTAAACTGTATTTGTTGGATCATTTTTTCGTTAATCTTTTCCCTCATCTCTTTTTTCAACATTTTCTCACCAAACTTTAACTTTCAAAACTGCACTGAATGATTTAGGTATGTTAGGTATTAGCACCGCTGATACGGACGCCACCACAACGCCACTAACATATTCATTGTCAGTTTTTTGAACAGTTACATGGCTTGGATAATTTTAGGATTGAAAGCGGTGGCATTGTAATCGAGATCATTAGAAATTTATAAAAATTCGATTTGATAAATGTGGCAAATTTGACGCCTTCTGAACGAGATTAGGGTTTGGATGTGGAGGTGTGGTTTATACGACTTCGTAATTCGGCATGACTAATACTATAGTCCATAATTCGGTTTATGAGACGATTTGATGCATGGAGGAGTGTGGTGGGAGGTGCTTGTATGGCGTTGCTGTTCGCTTCATCATCAACAATGGCCTCAAGCACTCGCGTCGGAACGTCTGCTTGAAAGAACCAACCTCAAAAAGGCCTGAAATGCGCTGTAGAGACCCACTATGGCATTCAACAAACCACCAGGCTTGGTGGATGCAGTTTGAAGTAAGATTATTTCTGTAGTGGTGTGTTTTCGGTGGTTGCTTCAATGGCTTGCTGGTAGAGGCGTGCAAGGCGGTGAATACATTTGATCGAATTTGTCAGGCTGGTCTCTTTCATGAAAACATTCGGTTTGCATTTCAAACAGAACGGATGGCTTTGTGTGGAGGAAAGTCTTTTGAAGATTTGTGGACGAATAGGAACATGTCTTGGCTTGATTACATCACGTTCCTAAGGAAAAAGACAATTCTTTAAAATGCTCAAAAGATAAAATAATTATTCAACAATCTTGTTATATGAGACTTTGAAATGACAATTGATGTATTACAACAGAAATATGAGTGACAAAAAGTCGAAACTTGCGCATTAAAAGTTTAAATTTTCAAAGCAAATTTTTTTTGGATAAAAAAAAACACACGCAATGAAAAACTGTTGAAGTGAATTTCACCGCCACCAGACGGAACGAGGAGGGAAGTTTAAGACAGGCCTTCGCTGTCAAAGACAGCCTAACATCTTGTCTTATGCTCCCATTATCCTCCCTCTTCTCCTTTTCACCCCAACAAAAACACCATTATTTCTTTATAACGTATATTGCTTATTTCAGGCGTGCCTTTGTTGAATTTTATGTTTTGTTGTTAATCAGCTTCCAAGCGATCGCTTATAGCACCTTCCTCCGTCTGCTCCCCTTCCATGCTCAAGATACGACGAATATTCTTTTAATATGAAAAAACAATAAACTAATCCCTCATGTTATTGCATTTAAATATAATGGAAAAATCCCTTTTACTATCCTACTTAAGTTGACGATCAAAATAATCTTCTTTGCTATTCTATTTAAACGCACGCCCCAACAGCCTTTTAAATTAGGATTTACATAACGACCCTCACAAAAGTGTGCTTGTCGAGAAGCCATAAGAGTTAACGAGGCGTGCTGGAGTGACCGAGGGTGCCAAGTGATTGGCACGTCCCTAGGACACCAAGCCGTTTTTCCATCGCCACGATGGATGCACGGTGCTAGAAGAGTTGGCTTGATGTATTAGCACGTCTGAGAACAAATGTATCGATATTAGCAATGCCTCTGTGCGCGTTCTATGGCCATGTTGGAGTTTGCAGACAAAGTTGAAATGAATGGTTGATGGTGGTTTCATATTCCAACCATTGAATAAACACATCAGCATGATGTAAAACCAACCTAAGGTATGAAAAACATCTTAGAGCGATTATACACACTGTTCAAAAACGTTCATCCATCAAACATCAGTATAGGAACATCTCATTTCTTATCATTTTGTTTAGATACTAAGAATTACATAAGTCTGATCAACCGCCTCAAAGTTAACTTTGGTATTGAAAATTCAGCGCTGAAGTGGGTATATTCAAGGATCACAAAGATTATTCTTTTATACCACCTCAACAACACCTTAACCCCATCTCGATGCCCTCTCAACACCGTCTTAACACCACCTCAACACCATCTCAACATCACTTCAAAACCACCATAACACTACCTCAACCCCACCACAACATTAACTAGACGCTATCACAACACCACAGAACGCAAGGCTCCTCCAAACGTGTTGCTCTCACACCACGAAGCGCGAGTGCTTCCGAACGAAGACTTTAACTTCACTTGCGAAGCGGTGGGCTACCCACTGCCCACCCTCAAGTGGGTGAAAGGGGGGGATGGAGAGGTGGAAGGCAGGCTGGTGCAAGAAGAAAGTAAGCTGCACCTTCTCCTCAGCAACCTCCAACACAGCGCCACCTTCAAGTGCATTGGTGACTCTCCACTGGGCAGCGTTGAGCGGGAAGTCAAAGTTAACGTGAAAAGTATTCACCTTTGGAACCTATTCAACCCTTGCGTGAATTGGAGCATTGTTTGAAGTTATCTCTATTTATTTTAACCATATAATTATTCCATAACCCCAAACGACGCCAGAACAACCATCGAATCTTCCACCATCAGCGGTACCACAGCCTCCGAGCAGCTTGGAGGTGACGGAAGTGACAGCTTCTTCGGTCTCTCTGGCCTGGACTCCTGCCAAGTCCGAAGAGCACCAGCAATACTTCGAGGTACGTTACAGGGCCCGTTACGACGACGACAAGCCTCACGAAAGCACTGAAAAGATCAGCGTCAACACGCTCTCCATTCACAACCTCAAGTCCTACACCGTATACGAATTTTGCGTCGTCGCCGTTAATTTTGTTGGCTCTGGAGACTGCAGCAAGTCTGTCTTCGCCACCACTGGAGAACTGGGTATGAGCTGGGTTTGAGGGTTAGCCAAGTAATCTAGCACGTAGAACGTAAATGAAAGCCTTATCAGCTTGGATCAAACTGAGTGACACTTTGAGAGGTGTTTTTATAAGTGCTATGCTGATGTTGAATAAGGCCCTGGGCTATGGGTCAAAATGAGAAAGTTTTCAATTGTTGAGCTGATTTCACTACTAGCTAGCAACACTTCACTGCAACATTCCACTGCAACATTCCACTGCAACACTCCACTGCAGCACTCAACTGCAACACTCCACTGCAACATTTCACTGCAACACTCCACTGCAACACTCTACTGCAACATTTCACTGCAAACTTTCACTGCAACATTCCACTGCAACATTCCACTGCAACATTCCACTGCAACATTCCACTGCAACACTTCACTGCAACATTTCACTGCAACATTTCACTTCAACACTCCACTGCAACACTCCACTGCAACACTCCACTGTAACATTTCACTGCAACATTTCACTGCAACACTCTACTGCAACATCTTTCTCTTCCAAACAGCTCCTTCGTCGGCCCCTGAAGACGTTCACGCCAAGTACATTGGAGCAGACAGAATCGCTGTTGATTGGAAACCTCCCAAATATCCTAATGGCAAGATCGAGGTTACTAACATTGCTATTGTTGTTTTCCTAGACGACAAGCTTGAGTGTACGTGGAAGTGTGGATGGGAGAATTGTATATAGTGTCCCGGAGAATACTTTTCATGCTAACGCCACTCCAATACTTGAGCCATTGCCACAATGAAAGGACGGGTGTATACGAAGTAGTGGTAGTCTAGCGAAGCTTCAAGAAGGCGCGTTGATGATGAGATGGATTGGTTGAGTTTCAGGGGTCACTAGTAACATTGATCGTAATGTTTTTGGTAAAGTTAAAACTAAGTTCAGAATAAAGTATGAGATTCCAAATTGTGTTTCAACTGCATAGCTCAATAGTTGTGCTTTGAAGCTTGAAGCCAAAAATTCAGTTCCCTGCTAAACTCACATTTGGCTTTTCAAAAAGTACCTCGGCAGCGAGGGAAACCTTCCTTCTGGAGACGCAATCAGACGCTAGCGTTAAAGGAGCTGTGCCTATACCTAGAATAGATAGACCAGGCCGAGAAACTAGAGGTAGCAGCGGGGCAGGCGTAGCAATGAACAACGCCACCACACAGGGTTACAAGGTATTCTACAAGCCTTCAGGTCTGCTGCACGACGACCAGTGGTCGTTCCAGAAGGTCAAGAAGGTACCAAACTACTGCTGATAATTCCTACTACTTAGCACATTTTTAATTTTATTTGTTTGGGTAGTTTTTTATATATTTTTTGTGGAGTTTTTTGTATTCCGATACAATACAACGAATAGGGATCTTTAACCAGAAATGTTTCCAAACCAACTTTTTCATTGTATTGTAGTCTTAGGTTTTGTTTATTTTTGTATTGTATCAAATATAATTTTTTACTCAAAAACATGAAAAATTACAGATGCACAAAATAGCAGCATGTATTAAAACCATTGTTTCGTAGCAATATAATGCGAGGATGTGGCCTCGAAACTCTACGAGGTTAATGCCACTATAATATAATATAATATAATATTCGTGTTTGTATTGTATTGTATTGTAGCACAAGCAGTTATGTCAAGTCTTGCTGAAACGACCTGACAGAGTTGTAAATGCACCAGTGGTAGCGGACATTTAAACGAATAGTACTACTATTTACAATAGAAACAAAATTAATAACAATAATAATAATAATAATAAAAACAATAAGAAAAATAAGAAATAATTTTTTTACAATAATAAAATATAAAGTTGTTTACAATAATAGAAAATAAAATGTTTAATGAACAATAATAATAATAATTAAATTAAGATACAAACCAAAAAAATAAAATAGAACAGTTAAAAAGCACCAAAGTCATTAACTATAGCACGAAGCACTTGTTGAACATTCTCCAAGGTAACCATAGTGACGATCGATAAGCTGATGGAGAAGCAGAAATACTTGGTGGGGGTGATGGCCTACACCAGAGTGGGAGACGGACCCATGTCTGAGCTGGTCTCTGTCTTCACCACGCCTGGAGGTGGATGGGTGGTGGTGATGTTGGATGGGTGTTAGGTTGATGGTGTTGTTGTTGGATTGGTGTTAGGTTGGTGCTGTTGTTGTTGGATTGGTGGTGTTGTTGTTGTTGGATTGGTGGTTCTTGTTGGGTTGGTGTTATTGTTGTTGTTGTTAGGTTGGCGGTGTTGTTGTTGAACTGGTGTTGTTGTCGGGTTAGTGGATTATTGTTGGGCTGGTGCAGTTGTTGGATTGGTGTGGTCGTTGTTGAGTTGTTGTGGTTGTTGTTGGGTTGATGTGGTTGTTGTGGGCTGGTGCAGTTGTTGGGTTAGTTGATTGTTGTTGGGTTGGTGTGGTTTTTGTTGGGTTGATGTGGTTTTTGGGGGTGGTGCAGTTGGCTTAGTTGATTGTTGTTGGGTTGGTGTTGTTGCTTGGTTGGGTGGGTTGTTTTTTTGTGTATAGTTTGGTGGTTGTCGTTTGGTGGGTGGATGAATGAATTTTTCTCCTTTGGGTGGAATGGGTTGGTTGTGTGGTGATTCATCAAGTGCATTGTTGGGTGGTGTTGTTGGTTGGTGAATCTTCTAAGGGTGAATGGGCTGTAGGAGTGTTGAGTAAGTAGTGTTTAGTAGGTAGGTTGTTGTTTGAATAGAATTTTTGGTGGGTGGATGGTTTGTTGTGTAGGTTGTTGTTGTTGTTTGGATGGAATTCTCGGTGGTTGTGTTGTTTGTTGGATGTTGTTCGGTGAGTAGATGGTTAGGCAGTTAGTGGGCAACAAAAGAGTTTGTAAATAACAAAAGATTAATTCCCGATGTGGTGGATTGGTTGATCGCTCGGATGGTTGGTGGTTGAAAGTTTGTTTTGAGGTTAAATTTTTTTGTTGAAAGATAATGCCGACAAAAGGCTTATTTTCAGACAATTAAAAAAACTAAGTTGTAAAAAAAAGAAATTGATTTATTAATTTTGTTGAAATAATAAAAATAAAAAGATTTATTTTTGTTGTATAACAGACTCTTGATTTTAACATGAGAATAGGTTGAGCAAGAAGTTGAGAACTTAGAAGCCAGCAAGTTATGATTTTGCAAGCGGGCAAAATGACCAATTGGGAGTTGCAACTTTGAAAAATGAAAATTAATTAATAAAAAAATGAAACAAAGTTTAGAAAACAATCAATAAAATTATCTATGAAAAATGTCAACAATAATTATTCCAGTAGAGGGCAAACCAAAATCAAAGGAGCTTTATAAATCACCCAGAGGGGAATATTTGCGAAGTCATATGTGAGATTTTATTTTCAAGTGAAGTTTATGTAAAGTTATGTGAATATTTGGATGTGTCATTGCGGTGGGTTGAAGCTTTCACAACCACCCTCCAGTGCTTCCAACTGAAGGAATCTTCGACAGTACGTACCATTGATAAATCAATCAAAAGTTGTTTTAATTTCAAGCTTTTTAAAGCCCACACACACACACACACACACACACACACACACACACACACACACACACACACACACACACACACACACACACACACACACACACACACACACACACACACACACACACACACACACACACACACACACACACACACACACACACACACACACACACACACACACACACACGAACACACACACACACACACACACACACACACACACACACACACACACACACACACACACACACACACACACACACACACACACACACACACACACACACACACACACACACACACACACACATACACACACACACACACACACACACACACACACACACACACACACACACACACACACACACACACACACACACACACACACACACACACACACACACACACACACACGCACACACACACAAAACGTCTACATAGAGCTTGTTCATGCAATCATCACAGTGGAGTTTAATCTTGGTTTTTTCAAATATTTTAACGAACTTCTTCAGAAAGAATTCACGGTGAGTTTGGTGCGTTGTGCTTTTGACACACTTTAGTTTCATCGTTGAAACAATATTTCAACCTTCTGGTTGCCATATTGTTTGTCGAGGCTGGAAGTAGATATTCCACGCCCTACTGAGGGTGCAAATAAAATCAACCATTTTATTCTGCACTCTTGCTTATCCCCTTTTGTATCCTTGTGTATCCTTGTGTATCCTTGTGTATCCTTTTTTATCATTTCGTATCCTTTCGTATCTTTTTGTATTTTTCGATTTCTCAAGCTGTTCCTTTCAGTTTCAACATCCCCTTCACATGTAGCTGCCTTAGTGACCAAGTCTTCATTTCAAGCTTGATTTATGACATCAAATGAAGTATTATTTTCGAACCAGCCATATCTCATTACTCCTTCTCAGTTGCCTCTTCTCACGTTACACCGGCTAACCTCTGCCTCCACACTTTCATTCTTTAATTATTAAAAGCTATTATTCTGCCAGACTAATGAAATTTTAATCAAAATTAGATTTAAAATTTTGAAAAGTAAATTTTTAAGAGGTGCCTTGTTTATTCTCTCTCTACTCCGACTCAAGTATAAGCAGTGATGCCCTTAAATCAGATATTCACACATCCACACGTTCGACGTATACACACGCACATCACAAAGCGCCTGAGCTGCCAAAGAACTTCCAAGGAGAGGCTAACAGTCCCAACACCATCCAACTCAAATGGGACCCTCCCCCCAACATCAGTGGTAACAACAACAACAATAATAATAATAAATTATCTTATTGTATCCTTATTATTGTGTTTTCATTATTGTATTTTTATTATTGTATTTCTATTATCGTATTTTTATTATCGTATTTTTATTATTGTATTTTTGTTATCGTATTTTTATTATTGTATTTTTATATTCAATTTTATTATCATAAAAATTAAAAAAATATTTTTTTTACAAAAATAATAAATATTACAAAAATAATAAATTTTACAAAAAATAAAAAAACGTTTTCATCATCATATTCAAGATTGCTAGGTAAAGTGGTTTAGTTACTTTAGTTTTATTCAATGATGATATTGTATCAATGACGCATTGAAATGTTTTGAATATCAGGACATATACTCATGGGCTATTGTTATTAAATGACACAGAAACAAAGAATTCAATCAAAGAATCAATTTATTTTTATTTGAAAAAATATTTCTTGTTTATTTCACATTATTTAATTTTTTTTTTAATATTTATTTTTATTACTTTACGTTTTTTATTTTAAACTTGTTTTTTTGATTTCTTCAAATATGAATGTCCTTTCAAAGTTATGCCTTGCCCAGCTATTTAGCACCTTGATACCTCAACACGTCATTACCTCAACATGTCAACATCTCAACATCTCCACACCTCAACATGTCAACATCTCAACATCTCCACACCTCAACATGTCAACATCTCAACATCTCCACACCTCAACACCTCCACACTTCAACACTTCCACACCTCAACACTTGCAGGCTACGAGCTGTACATGATCGACTCACGACAGCGTAGGAACGCCAAGCTGTTGATAGACGGCAAAAGGCGGAACTACCTGCTGAAAGAACTCACTCCTAACACCACCTACAACCTTCGACTGGTGTCCTACAACAACAGA
>OX387246.1:3283681-3288681 GCA_947562095.1 Branchellion lobata
GAAAATGACGTAACAGCGATAGAAAGTCATGCAACAGCGATGAAAGGTATGTAACGAACTGGGCCACAGGGCTGGTGTGCTTTGCAACGGTTGCTTTCCTTCTGTAACGCACAGTTGGAATCAATTGGAAGGTGCAAGAGCTGCTTCACTATAATGTATGCAATATGGTGATGGTTGAACAACAGTCTACAGAAACTCTTCGTTTGGAATTTGAAATATTAATGATGCGTAAAGGAAATTGACAAAGTTGTTTTTGTGAATCATTCAAAGTTAATAATTGCCTCTTATTCATTTTTAATCGCTAGAAAACCTGGAATTCTACACGGACTACCAGTTCCAAATCAGGGCCTACACCTCGATAGGAGCAGGACCTTGGACTATCAAGATGCCCTTCAGGACCAATGGCTTCGGTGAAAATAGCTTTTTAACTTCAAAAAAAATGTTCAAGATCCTTGTGCTTTGATGATTTTCTGATTAAGAAATCACCCGTTCTTTAAAACAACGTTGTTTGGACGAGTTGAAATGTATAAACCAGAAACTTTCATGAATTTAAATAATTTGAAACTAGAATAATCTAATCTAAAATCTAATCTAATCAAATCATTTGTATAGCGCTGATTCCACAGACCTTGAAGAGGTTTATTCCGACTATAACTGCTCAAAAGCCTTACCGCAAGACCAATTTATTTCAAACATTTTATCAAACTTGGCTTCATTTCTTCCACACCTCAGTGCTTCTCCCTCCTCCTCAAGCACTGCGACTCGTTCGCTTGTCTGCCACTTCTGTACAACTGCATTGGAGCTTGCCTGCCCGCTACCACAACTACTATTATGACGTTGCCAAGTAAAAGCAAACTTCATTGAAAGCTGTGAATTGGGGAAATTATAGTTAATGAATATTAAATCTTCCATTATTTTGTATACAATTTAAAATAAAAGTTTCATTATTCACTCATTTGGTTCTTTCCTCGAAGCTTCTAAAGGATAGTGCCCCTTGAGTATATCTCAGTTTTGATGGCCAAAGTATGAACGTTTCGGAAGAAACCAAACGAACTAGTTGCAACAATAACTCAATGTTCACCGACTCAAGCTGACCATTGCTACCTCCAACAGGTACCGGGTGTTCTACAGTAAGTTCGCCGTGGCTAACGTCCAAGCGTGGAACAAGTAAGCACTTGTGTTTTTAAACACTTCTTCTGTTCTGAAAATTTGTTTCTGAACTCAAAAATCTTCCACTTTTTTTCTTACACTCGTAATCTTTCACATCTTCTCAACACCCTACTACTCCAATCTTTGGTTGAAGTCCATCTTCAACTCCTTTCGAACCCTCACAACCTCCATCCTCTACGAACTCTTCAGAGTGGACACAGAAACAACTTCAATCACCATCGAAGGACTGGATTCCCAGTCTATTTACTCCTTCAAGGTGGCCTGTCTCAGTCCTGACGGCCAGGCCAGCAACCTTTCTGAGGTCGTACACACCAACATCAACGAGCAAGGTAGGATATGTACGATTTTTGAAATCATTCAATGAAATAAATACTTTTTTTTTCAAATAAATAAAATATTCTCATGAATAAAAGTAAAATATTTTTCTGAACAAAAAATAAAAGAATTTTCTGAACAAAAAAGTTATTTTTATATCGAAACATTGCTTATGGCTCTCTCGCCAGACCTGCCAGACGCAGTGCAGGACTTGAGGGTGAGGCATCAGACGAGTAATTCGATCACGCTGGAGTGGAAGCCTCCCAGGAAAGCAGGGGTGTACAAGTACATGGTGAGCGCTTTATTTGATGGACACTTTTGTGTTTCCTCAAAACGGCCGTTTTGAAATATTTTTGATACATCTTTTGTTTTGTTTTCTTTTAATATAATTTCCAACGTTTTATCTCATCTCTCACCACTCCTTAACTTTCTACCAGCCCTATCATTTCTTCTACCACTTTCATCTTATCTCCATAAATATTTCATTCTACCACTTTCATATTTTTTCATAAATATTTTTTCTTCCCATTTCTACCTCTTATCACCACTCTTGCAACACAGATCAATTACGAAGGCCGCAAGAGTTTTAGAGGCAGTCACGGCATGGAGGAGGTGATGGTGGATCAGTCCGAACAGCTGAAAGTGGCCAAAGATGATTTCAGCAAGCACATCTCTAAGCTGGTGCCTCACACACAATACCTCTTCAACGTGTCCGCACGGTGAGAAGTGAGGGAAGCAGGGTGGGAGAGGGAGGAGGAGAGTGAGAGAAAGATGAAGTTGATGAGAAGAGGAAAAATAAAAAAAGGGTAAAAAACGAACGAAAGAGACTGAGAAAAAAAAGAAAAAATTAAACAAAAAAGAGAATAAAAGAAAAGAAAGTTAGAGGAAGAGAAAGTGAATAAAATGGAAAAAAAGAAACAGAAGAAAGAAGGGGGCAAAAAATATATAAAAAAAACATTTAAAAAAACATTTAAAAAAACATTTAAAAAAACATTTAAAAAAACATTTAAAAAAACATTAAAAAAAATGATTAAAAACTTGAATTTGCATACATCTTCTCGTCAGCTTCATTGACGGACGCCAGGGTCCTGTGGTTCCTCTGAGGGCTGGAACGTCTTCTGCTGGTTCCTCACTGCAAAATTCATTTTTTCGTTTATTAATTATTTAATTAAGTTATTTACCAATTTATTCATGCATTTATGCATTTGATAAAATCAGTTTTGTTTTCACGGACTAGCTCTACGTTGAGGTGTGAACAAGATATGATTAATAGCCGACTCACCTGCTTGTTGTTTCAACACCTTTCAATCATCTGGTTTGTTCAAAGCTGTGTAACTTTCACTTAAATCACTTTTCACAGCTCCTCCCCCCTTCGACCCTCCCCGCCTACTGCACATCCTCTCGGACTCGGTGGTGATGGTGAGATTGTTCGCGGCCTCTGAGAAGCATGGTCCCATCTTGTACTACCACGTGGTTGTTGTTGTCTTCCACCCTGATGATCTGAGAACCCCGGAAGATTACACTTCCGAGGCACTGGTGTGTGTGTGTGTGTGTGTGTGTGTGTGTGTGTGTGTGTGTGTGTGTGTGTGTGTGTGTGTGTGTGTGTGTGTGTGTGTGTGTGTGTGTGTGTGTGAGTGAGTGTGTGTGTGTGTGTGTGTGTGTGTGTGTGTGTGTGTGTGTGTGTGTGTGTGTGTGTGTGTGTGTGTGAGTGAGTGTGTGTGTGTGTGTGTGTGTGTGTGTGTGTGTGTGTGTGTGTGTGTGTGTGTGTGTGTGTGTGTGTGTGTGTGTGTATGCGTGCGTGCGCCTATGTACGTAAAATAATAAAAAGTCCTTATACTCAAACAACCCTTCCGTTTTTGCCTTCAAACACTTTTTTGCATGTAAAAAACGTTCCTACAAAGCCCCGTTTTAAAAGCCATCCTTCTCTTCCATTTCAGTGGTTTTACTACCACCACTAACTCCCACACTATTTCTAGTACACTTCTCCACTTCGAACACCAGCTTCTCCCAAACTCAATCCACTCAAAATTGCAGCGACTTACAAACACAACGAATTTTCGCTCTATCCTCTCGTCCCCTGTGCAGCAGGGCACAGACACCTACACCAACACTCAGCTAAAGAATGCAAGGAGTAGACACCAGTACCAGGCGTGGGTTGCTGCCATCTTCGAACGCACACTGCCCATGGAGATGACGGTGGGCGAGGGTGGCAAGTCCAGCCTCAGCGGAGCCTTCAACAGACCTCTTCTCAACAACCACTCCTACCGCGTCTTCGTGCGAGCATTCTCCGAAAAGAATGTACATGAAAAATTATTTTTTGAATTTTTTCATGGATGTATATGACCTCCTTCATGGGGTTCCTGATGACGCTATGTATTTTCACGGATATACAGTTTAGTGATGACTATACAATTATTCATCAAATAATTAATGAATGCATGATTTCATTCAATGTTTGAAACGCAACTTCATGGATGAGAATCATTTTAGTTATTTCACATCTACATCACCAACATCATCACTACCACCATCATAACCACCACCACCATTATCATCACTGTCATCAGCATCACCACTATCGCCACAACCAACCACCACTACCACCACAGCTAACCACTACCATCATCACAACCACTACCGTCACTACAACCAACCACCACCACCATCGCCACAACCACCACAACCCTAGCTAGCCACATCAAGCCCCTTCTCAAACCCCCTATCGACCAACCACCAACTGATGATGAAGCTGGCCCGTTCATTCCACCACCCTTCTCCCAAGCTCCACGACACCTCTTTCTTCTCCAGAGGCTCCTTTGACCTCCTCTACATCGTCGCTCCCGTCTGCGCCTCCGTGGTCCTCATCCTCCTCTGTATCCTCTTTTCCCTCTTCTTCAGGTCTCATATGCCCCTGTTCTACCACCGCCTCACTCGATTGCCATGACAATCTATAAATATAGTGTTTTTATTAGTTATTATTTCTCAAAGATATTCACCCATGGTATTTGTAAATCAGTTTTGAATATTAACTCTTTATTTTGTGCCTTGTTGAATATTTTTTTATTTTTTATTTTGTTTTTTTATTAAATTAAAGTTTTTATTGTTTACGAGAATGAAAAAATATTTGAAATTTTGAAATTATAAAATTCCGAAATTGGAAAATCTGTCTCCATCATTTCAAAGCGCCTTTGAGACTTAAGCCACGTCAGCAATAGAGTAACAACAGTATTTTTCAAATTCAAAACTTCAAACGCCAAACAGGAAAAAAAGAATGTCAAACCGGAAAAACTTGTACAGTGACGTCAACAAAATGTTGTTGTCGGGTAATGAAAACGCCATAATGATGACGTCATCCCCGGGCGTGCAACAACAACAACAACAACAACAACAACAACACTGCAACAGCGATCCCATCGAGCTTAGGAGAACTCACTTTCTGACTCCAGGTGCTGCAGTCTTTCGCTTATTTGTTCATTCTTGCAAGTTTCAGTAGGCTTCGAAAAGGTATTACAAAC
>OX387246.1:3306181-3331181 GCA_947562095.1 Branchellion lobata
TTTAATAAAAAAATTTACAAACCTATCCGGTATTTTGTTCATGATTTTGTGGCAAGTAAAAAACAAGAAAAACATAAACACACTTTTGAAGCGTTGAATTATTCGAAAATAGTAAACGTTTTATTATATAACATCAATTTTAATTTTTTAGAAAATTTAAGTTTGAATGCAAAAAAGACAAAAAATAATTTCAATAAATTCAATATAACTGTCTTGAAGCTAGCTAGAATATTGATCGACCCTTGGAAGACTGAAACGAACATTATGATGATAAGCAGAAACGCCATTTTAAAATTTACAGTTTTGTTTTCTGTTATGCACCGTTTGGTACTCAGTCTTTGAATAATTTTTCAAGTTTTGTATTAAACTGGCTTACACAAATAACAATCAAGCCTCACTACAGGTTAACTAGCACTTTGGATAGCTTAATTGTACAACTACAAGAGAAGTTACCTTCTCTCGACTCTATTCAACTTAACTCGTCAACATGACTTCAAAATTCAACCGAACCCTTCTCTCCACTCTCCTTCCTTCCACCACTCCTGAATATGATGAAGAAGAAGAAGAGTATGAAGAGGACGAAGAAGAAGACGAAGACGATGAACTTCTGGACGACTCAATCATGACTACCACAATGGAGTCTGACACCACAGAAATGAATCCTCTGGAAAAGATAGAAGCAAAAATTAAAGAAAGATTCGGAAGTGAGATATTTGTCTTAGGTTTTTTCAATGAAAATCATTTCTCTTCCAAAATTATATTTTCAATTTTTACTTAATTTATTTTTCAATGTTAAAATTCTAAATTGATTTTAATGCTGTTTTTTATCTATGAAAAATGATACAAACGAATATTTAAAACTTCCTTAATGTTCGTTTTTTGTCTATCGTTCTGTAGATGGCAGAAGAACTTTCAACATTTCAAACCATCTTCCAACCAGATATTTGTTCCGATTTCAATCGATAATCTTCAAATGTTTTGTTTCCACAATATATTTTTCTCTTTCTCTTTCTTTGTTCTATTTACAGAGTCAATTCAACAAAAAATATACTTACAAAATTTAAAAATACATTTCATCAAAAACTGTTTTCAAGACTACACGCCATTTACCTAGCTTGCTTTTTCTTTCTTTCCTCCCACACACCTTCACACTACCTCTTTTGGCGTCTTTAGCCTAATGGTTGCGATCAAGGCTTTTAAACGGGAGGCCAGGAAATCGATTCCTGACTAAGCTCAACTTTTTGTTTCAAAAAGTGGCAACTCAAACAGAAAAAAAAAGCCATGTTAAGTGGCTTAGTCGCCTCTTGGTCCAATATATGTTGGACCATTTTTTGGGAACGTCTTTGAACCATGTCAAAAGGCGCTATAAAAATATATTGATTAGATTAGATTATACTTTAACATCAAATCTTTATTGTTGTGATCAAGCGTTTAGGCACTAGACAACAGTTTCACTAAACCCATCTTCAAGCGGGCAACAAAAGAAAAAAACCAAAATATAAGAGTTCTAAGCCGATCAAAGTGAAAAAGTGACGAAAAACATTAACATGGCAAGCTTTGTTTTGTTTATTGTACCTAGTGAAGGTTTAATGTTGAGTAAGCTTTTTAATGTTATGGGCTGTTTCTTATGTATTCTTTTCATACCACGTCACCCTTCCCATAAACCCCACGAATTCTCATAAAACCTCAATCTTTTATGCCTCCGCGAGTTTTAAAAACGTATTTTAGATACTTACTAAACAACCCTGTCTTGGAATTCCGTCAAAGGTATATTAGAACATATTGCTTAGCAAGCTCCGCTGTGAAGCATAAGGCTCAGGGTTCGAATCCCGGCTAAGCTCAAGTCTGAGTTATAAAAACTTGCAACTCGAGTCAAAAACAGACGCCGTTCCAAAGGGGGTCTGTCAACTAATAGCCCAGCAGCGAGTAAAATAGTTCCTCTGGTTGTCCATTGATTAGATTAGATTTGAACGTGTCTGTGGCCTTACTGATCTTTCACTAAGTTCAAGCATTTCTAGTCTTTTTGAAAGTCACGATCAATGAGAACGCTTTTTATACCAAAACTCCATGAACTAAAAGTAGAATCACCATGCAGTTCCTCCCTGGGGAACCATTATGATTGGAATCGTCGCTCTTTTGATCCTCCTGTGCTGCTGTGGCTGTCTCATCAGGATGTGCTGGAAGCGGAGGAAAGGCAAGGACGGCAAGAAGGGACTCAAGGGAGCAGTAGACTTGAAGAGCGTGCAACTGCTTGGCAGCTCTATGAAGGAGAAGGTGGTGGGCTGGTGACAGATGCTTGCGTTGTTGAACTATCATTGCGCTGGCAAGCACCATTTTGCGCTTGAAATATTTCACCCCATTGGCATGTTTTAGTTAATGAAGGTGACACAAGCCGGTTATGCCTTTGTATAGCGCTGTTCGCAGTTTGAAAAGTGCCTATGCAAACTGCCCCACCCTTTGCAACAAGAGCGCCTAGAACGCACCAAGCTTGAGTGTATCGTTTCCACCACTATTCGAGCACCTCGGCCACACCTACCATAATGGCCTGACCCAGAATAGCAATCAATGGCTTAAGTCAAAGTACCAGTGCAAGCTTCGAAATGCCCTTAAGGTTGTTCATGCAGTGTGACAACCTGCCACTGAAGACTGAAAACCGCGACTGGAGCGGAGCAGTATGAGGCTTATGTTAGACGAAGGCATTCGCTGAAAAAATAAGCGGTGATGTTTTGGAGTCGATAGCTCTCATGAGGCTTGTTCCAAAGGTGCAGCCAGACCTGGAGTCCCTGGAGGGCAATATGGAAGACAACGAAGGAGTGGAAAACGCCAAAGAAGAGGTGCAACTGGGAAAACTGCAGTTCTCTATGGACTATGACTTCCAAAAGTCCGAGGTTGGCGAATGACTGCTTGCTAATTTTTTAAAATTTAATTCAATCATAATCAAAAATTAAAGGATGAAAATGATGATTGAATCCTTTTGGTTATCAGCTGTTCGTTTCATTTTCGTCAAGTGTTACTTTTATGGATCTTGTGCGTTGAACGGATCTTGAGAAAGTATATCGTATCTTATATAACATTTGGGTTTCATGTCACGAGAATAATAAAAAAGCCACAAGAAATAATTCTCATTTTTGTAAACTTTTTAGAAATCAAGTTGAGGTGCAGACGGATTCAATGAAATGTATCATGAAAAAGCACATTTCAAACTCCCTGAAAAATTTTACGTTTTCAGTCCTACACCTTAAATAATCAAAAACCTTTTTGAAGTGGAAAAACGTTGTTACGCTTGGCTGCTCAGACATTTAAATTTAATAAAATTTTAGAAATTTAGAGTTTTGAAACCTAATATATACTTTGAGTACTCAAATACAAATGCATTGTGTACTTTTCTGCATGAGAAGCTTGTGAACGCTTCAAAGCTGTGAGAAAATCTATAAATGTTTTTATTAGAGTTTTAAAAAATTTGAGGTTTTTCAATAATTTTAAACTCAATCTAAATCATGTTTTTGACCACCTTGTTATTTCCAACATTGAAAACACAAGTTGACCATTTAACGCCATCACCACTTCACTTACCCTCCCCATCACCCTTTCACTACCCTCTCTTCATCACCACTGTCAGCTTCCCCCCACAAGCATCTGCCCTCATCACCATCTCCACCTATCTATCACCACCTTCTCATCATCATTTTCTCACCACTACCTTCCCATCACTACTTAATCACCACCACCTCTTCAACCTCTTCCACATCCCCCATCAGCACCACCTTCACCATCAAAAACACCTTCCAGTTGACGGTAGGAGTCATCCAGGCGGTGGATCTGCCCGGCATGGACATGAGTGGGACCTCTGACCCTTACGTCAAGGTGACCTTTGAACAAATCAACGCTATATAAAGCTCCATTGCAGCTTTGTACCTTCATACCAACTGAGCAGTGAAAGGCCATTCAGTGCTCACTTCGTCGTAGTGTAACACAGTTTACGTGTGTATAAGGAGGATTTTTATATCTATATACGGGTATATAAAGAAAATACATACATTTACGTACATGTGTATAAAGAGGAAACATACATTTATGTACGTGTACATAAGAAGAAAACACACACGTATGTACGTGTATCGAAGGAGACAACGTAAGATTTATGTACGTGTGATGAAACAGATACACAGGTTCATCCGCGTACGGATGTTAAATCATCATTAATCACGAACTGGAGGCCCCCACAATGAAGGCTGCTGTGGCAGTCGTTGACAACAGTTCAATGGAGGAGGACCTTTTCAACACTAATACTCCCCTTGTCCGTTGATCTGCTTCTTCAACTCGTTCACCCTTTTCCATTGCAACACAACATCCTTCTGAAGTCCAACTACTTTTCACCCTGATGGGCTGGTGGCAATGGGTAGTGTTGAAACTAAGCCATCGGCCACTCATGTTCCTGGTAGAGAAACCCAAGGTTGACAAGGATACTATGTTGAGAATCTGGAGCGGTTGTTTCATCATTAAGAGAAGGATGTTATCATCATTTCTCTGTGGAAGTTCTGCGGTAGGCAGGAACAAAAAACCAGCCACTGCAGCTGGACTGAAAATTTAACTTTGTCTTCGCGCATGTGCAAGCACCACTTTCTTGCGTTGCCACAGTAACAAAACAACGTCCACTTCACAGGTGTACATTTTGCCAGACAAGAAGAAGAAGTACGAGACCAAAGTTCACCGCAAGACCCTCAACCCTGTCTTCAACGAGACCTTCGTCTTCAAGGTGGGTACCCCCAGGTCTTGCTTGCTGCATTGCCGCTGCTTTGCTCGCTGCTTTGCTTGCTGCTTTGCTTGCTGCATTGCTTGCTGCATTGCTTGCTGCATTGCTTGCTGCTTTGCTTGCTGCTTTGCTTGCTGCTTTGCTTGCTGCTTTGCTTGGTGCCTTGCTTCATGATTTAATTACCTATTTATTATTAATTAATCAATCAACTACTCATGATGTTTCAAGAAATGTTTCGTTCGCCCCCTCAAGGTTCCGTATGCAGAGATGGGCTCGAAGACCTTGACGTTTGCAGTTTATGACTTTGACAGGTTCTTTGACCTATTTTATTGTATTGTATTCTAACTCATTGTATTGTATTGCAACTCCTTGTATCGTAGCTTATTTTATTGTATTTTATTTGCCTCATTGTATTGTATAATATTGCACATTTTCCTCGAAACTCTACAGGGTTAATGCCAATATAATCATAGTTGTATTAATATTGTATTGTTTTGTATTGTAACTAAATTACTGTTTTGTAATTTACTGAAGTTTATTTTAATTTCTTGTTTTGTAATGTAACTTTTTGTATTGTGTCGTAACCTTTTGTACTGTGTTGTAACCTTTTGTACTGTGTCGTAACTTTTTTATTCTGTTGTAACTTTTTGTACTGTGTTGTAACCTTTTGTACTGTGTTGTAACTTCTTGTATTGTGTTTAAATTTATTGTTATGTAGCGTGCTGTATTGTAACCTATTTCGTTGCATCCTATTGAAATGTTTAGTCTTGTATCTTATTGTACCGAAATGTTTTGTAATTCAAAACATCAAAGCATCCCTTCGCCAGGTTTTCGAAGCACGACCAAATAGGGCAGGTTTTGGTTCCTTTGAACTCCGTGGATCTGGGCAGGGTGGTGGAGGAGTGGAGAGACCTCACCAGCCCAGAGTCGGAAGAGAAAGTCTGTGTTGTTGTAGTTGCGTTGGTGGTGCTGCTATTGTTGTTGGTGCTGTTGTTGCCGTTGTTGTTTTGGTTTTTTTTTGTTGTCGTTACTGTTGTTGTATTGTTATTGTTTTCTTGTTGTTACTGTTATTGTTTTGGTGGTGTTTCGTTGTTGTTGCTTTTATCTGCTGGCTTGATTGATTCACTTTTTGAACGATTGAACCTGGACAGAGTTTTTTTTATTTAATAAAGAGTACATTTGACACAAAGACGTTGTTGTCCTTTTCGAAAGTATTCTTAAAACTAATAATAAATTCAATCAAAGAAAAATAATACTTTAACTTTTTATTCTTCCACACTCCTTACCATTTCTATCACTATCATCTACATCACCACCACCAACATCACCACCATGGTCAACCACCACAACCAACACCAAAACCAACACCATCCCTATCACCACCACCATCCCCACCACCAGCATCAACATCACCAACATCACCGTCACCACCACCACCATCACCTCCATACCACTTCAGGAGAACAAGCTAGGAGACATTTGTTTCTCGCTGAGGTACGTTCCCACGGCAGGAAAGCTGACCATTGTAATCCTGGAAGCCAAGAATCTCAAGAAGATGGACGTGGGAGGGCTGTCAGGTGGGTGGGGGTATGGAGGGCTGTTAGATGGGTGGGTGATATGAAGAGCTGTCAGATGGGTGGGTGGTATGGAGGGTTGTTAGGTGGGTGGGTGGGTGGTATGGAGGGCTGTTAGGTGGGTGGGTGGTATAGAAGGCTGTCAGGTAAGAGGGTGGTATGAAGAGCTGTCAGATGGGTGGGTGGTATGAAGGGCTGTTAGGTGGGTGGGTGGGTGGTATGGAGGGCTGTTAGGTGGGTGGGTGATATGGAGGGCTGTTAGGTGGGTGGGTGGTATGGAGGGCTGTTAGGTGGGTGGGTGGTATGGAGGGCTGTTAGGTGGGTGGGTGGTATGGAGGGCTGTTAGGTGGGTGGGTGGTATGGAGGGCTGTTAGGTGGGTGGGTGGTATGGAGGGCTGTTAGGTGGGTGGGTGATATGGAGGGCTGTTAGGTGGGTGGGTGGTATGGAGGGCTGTTAGGTGGGTGGGTGGTATGGAGGGCTGTTAGGTGGGTGGGTGGTATTGATGAAAAAAATGGTGAAGTGAGTGGAATAAGCGGTGTGAATGAAGAATGGGTGAAATTTATGGATGTGTGAGTGAGAATAACAAAGGGGTGAGTGGCTGAAGAAAATGGATGAGTCTTGAATAATGTGAAGTAGCTGAGAACTGGAAGGAGTCGGTAGGTTGGTGGAGGTTGTCCTAAAAGCAAAAGGTTTGATGTGCTTAGCACAACTCGGAAGGATAAAATTATTGATAAACGGAGCTATTTCGCAAGTAACGAAAATAGATCTTCAATCTATTTGGAACTTAGAGGCTAGGCTTTTGAAATTAACCTTTACAACCATTATTAAAAATTTACGATTTCAACTGCACCATTGCAACTGCACCATTGCAACTGCACCATTGCAACTGCACCGCTGCAACTGCACCATTGCAACTGCACCATTGCAACTGCACCATTGAAACTGCACCAGACCCCTACGTGAAGCTGGCGTTGCTGATGAATGGCAAACGCATAAAGAAGAAAAAGTCGACCATCAAGAAGTGCACGCTGAACCCCTATTGGAACGAGTCCTTCTCCTTCGAAGTGGCTTTCGAGCAAATACAGGTTTTTAATAAAGTTTTAATTGGGTTTGAATAAATTTAATTGAGTTTAATTGGAGTTAATAGGGTTTTTTGGGTTTAATATGGTTTTTTGGGTTTAATAGGGATTAATAGGATTTAATTAGGTTTTAATGAGTTTAATTGGGTGAAAATGAGTTTAATTGGGTGAAAATGAGTTTAATTGGGTGAAAATGAGTTTAATTAGGTTTTAATGAGTTTAATTTGGGTAAATAGAGTTCAGTGGGCTCAAGAAGGTTGAAGAAAATGCTAGGAATATCATGAAATTGTTGTATAGAAGAAAAGGGAGCAATACAAGGATGAGGAAGAAAGTATGAGGGGTGTCCACAGGTTGTGGGACTCGTCCAGGTCATTTTTGTTGTCTTTCCAAGTTTCTATTTCACATTGGTTTGTTACAGCTGCAACACAAGCTTACTCTACTCAGTTGAGCTAAAACAAGTACGAACATTGTATCAAGGACGTTAACTCAGGCCAGTTTCAAGGCCACACTAACCTCAAACTGGAGGCATTGACGCAAAGCGCTTAATACCACCACACTCGACCACAGAAAATCTCGTTGGATGTTACCGTGGTGGACTATGACCGCATCGGCACTTCTGATCCCATTGGTCACGTGCTGCTGGGCTGCAATGCCACTGGTTCGTTACGCATGCTTGTGAGGGAGCTTTGCTAGGAAGCACTCATTGATAGTTTTGGGTTAACTTTCATCTCCCTCTTCAAAACTTCCTCCATTCTTCTTCCACTTGTTTTGCACTCTCTATCATTCGATATTTATTTTTTTCTTTATTTTTTTACCCTTTTTTCAATCCTCTTCCATCCTCTTCCCCCTTCTCCATTCTTTTCCCCCCTCCTCCATCCTCTCCCTCCCTTCTCCTTTCTCCTCCCCCTTGTTCATCATTCTCCATCACCTTCTTCCACCACCACTCCACCCTTTCTTCATCCCCTCCTCCATCATCCTTCCACCCATCCTCCCTTAACTCGTTACAGGCACCGAGTTACGTCACTGGAGTGATATGTTGGCAAACCCTCGTAGGCCAATAGCTCAGTGGCACACGCTGCAAGAAGTGCCAGAGAAGAGTTAAGGCCACACCACACTCTATGCGCACCGGCTTACAATCCCTATTCATACTGGTGATGACAAACTATACAGTAATAAAGCTGTATTATCTATAGATATATACATATATATATATATGAAAATATCTTTCTGGATATACATTAATAGGCTCTGGGGGGTAGTGTAAATAGTAGAAAGAACCGGTGTATTTTAGGGTGTCGTGTCGAAGGGGGTGTCATGTTGAAGGGGGTGTCATGTTGAAGGGGGTGGCATGTTGAGGTGGTGTGGCATGCTGAGGTGGTGTGGCGTGAGGTGGTGTGGCGTGAGGTGGTGTGGCGTGAGGTGGTGTGGCGTGAGGTGGTGTGGCGTGAGGTGTTTGTGGGTACTTGTGGAATGTGTTGAAATGTTTTGGAGTGATTGGAGTGATTCTTGGTTCTTTGGAGTATGGAGAAAAATGGAAGAGCGTTTCAGAAAGTTGTAAAGTAGTGCGTAATGTGTTGAGAGTGTTGAGAAATGTCTAAAGATCTTCTAGTGTTGTGGAGTGTTGTGGAGTGTTGTGGAGTGTTGTGGAGTGTTGTGGAGTGTTGTGGAGTGTTGTGGAGTGTTGTGGAATGTTGTGGGATGTTGTGGAGTGTTGTAAAAGGTTGTGGAAAAATAAAAATGGTTAAAAGTGGTGTGAAGTGTTTGAAAAAATTTCTCGTGTTTTGGGGTCTTGTGGATGCTATGAGAATGCAAATGCTTGAAAGGAAGGTTGTCGGATGTAACAGAAACAAGTGATGTTCGGCTAGCTAGCACTGCCGTGTGGTACTGTGTTAGCAAACAGTATATTCATACACTCTTCAATTTTAATGTCACTTCGAGGTAATGTTACTTAGCAGGATCTTTGACATTCCAACTTCTCTATTTTCTTTACATACTTTTTAAGTTTCAATTATTATCAATTCAGTCAAGGTTTCTTTTTCAATCGTAGCTTTTTCTTGTTATTTATTATTTTTAAGGTAACATATGAGCGTTCTTGAGTAGAGGTTTCCAATGCAAATATTACGAGAAAGCATGTTCGGTTTCTGCTTTGTGTTAGTAGTTTACACTACGATGGAGCTCCCTTCTTGTTGCTTACAAGTCTAAGTTATTAGACATTTCTTAGGTAAATTTTCCTTTTTTGCTTTATACTACAGTCACTAGCATAAAATCGAAATTTGACATTTTTGTCATAAAAATCAAAATTTTCATTAATCTTTCAAACCTCGCCATTTTTCATTGTTCTTCCAAAATAATAATCTTATGTAGTCGCGTCTTGGACCGTAACTAAAAATAATTTCACGTAATTTTCACCTTTATAAAATAATGTATCTTTTCAACTTCTTCGCCGCTACTTTTGAAGTCACCTTCAACGTGCAAGCTCATGAGTTATTTGTTCTTGTAGCATCTTTCGATAACTTCTTCTACCACACCTTATCATTCATTAGCCTATGGATTATTGCAATATGCTTCTTCAACCGCTCATTAATCGAACCACTGTTTGTTATAAGAACCATTATTGTTTTCAATTGAAGAATAACTTTCTAAATTGGTTTTCCAAGCGTTTAGACGACGTCTTAGTACCACGAAGTCGCCGATCCCTGTTCTGTAGCCCACGATAATTTTCAAACTCTGCCATTGATGGTGTTGTTGTTGTATAAAGTGACGAAATATTTAAAATACCAATTTTCAACTGGTTGAATTGCCCGTAACTCCCACCTTCATCCTTCCACCTTCATCCTCCCACCACTCAACCTCACGTCAACTTGAAGTACCTTGGGCGTTGCATTAGATCTTTCTTGTCATTCTCTTCCCGAATTTCATTTCTGTGTTAGTATTACCTTCCTATTGTTAGTTATGATTATTGTCTTTTTTGAATTTTTCATTTTACTTCTAGAAGTCATCCTAGTTTAATTTTATTAGCCCACGTGCTTTTGTTATTATTACCCTTGTTGTCGTTACTGTTGTTTTTATGTCTTGATCCGATAATTTCTCTCGTATTTCATCGAAATATCTCCGATACACGGTCACCAAATGCGAAGTTTCACAAGCGAGAGGTGCAAGAGGTTATTGTGTTGTGGAATGTTCGTCAGTGTCGGAGCAAAGTGTAGCATAGCTGTAGAACTAACCATGTTTTGAGTGTTATCTTCAATAGCTTAGTGATATCTGTCTGATATATTTTTTATATTTTCTAGCGCCAAACATAAGTAGATAAAGAAACGACTCTCTTTGCTGGCGTTTCGTGGGAGTTTTATCTTTATTGTCTTTTGAGCGTTGTATAGGGCCCTCTGGCGAACGGAGACTTATTGCTGAGAGTTTAGTCTGAATAGAAAGAACATGAACAAGTAATACGACATTCTGTAGCTTACTCTAATAACACAACAAACGGAATACCACTTGTACTTCTTTATGGCTAACAACGAGCTCTTTTCAATATCGTTGCTACTGTACCCCTCTTTTAAGCTAGCTTAGTTGATAACTTGAGTGATGGATTAATGGGATGATTGACCAATTAGCGAGAGAGTAATGCGTTCCACCATGTGATTAGTTTTCACTCATTGAAGTATTTAAATAAAGTGCATCCTACATTCCTCATTCACTAATAAATCTTTGATTTCATTATCCCTCATAACGGTCCTTAAATGAATATTCCTTTTTAGCATAATTAGTGGTAAATTTAGTGAGTATGTAACGTAGATTGCAAGCAATTTTGTTCACAAACTCTAACGAAAGTCAACACGATCTTCATATTTCAGCAAGAATTATATTTCAAATGAGATCAAAAATAATAAGAATACGTTGGGAAACATATACTAGCTGGGAATTCTATAAATTAACTATTTTAAAAGTTATAATTTTTAAAAAAATTCAAAATTGGTTTTAAAACTGAACCATAAATTCGCTTCAATTTGTTGTAAGTTTTATGATTCAAAAAATTTAAATTTGAAGTTTTCATTAATAAAACTCCAGTTTCAAGGCCATAAAGTCTACTCAAAAAATGATTCAAAGAAGTTTGAACTTCTGAAAAACCTTAAAAAAGTTCAGTTGTTGAGAGAAAATTGCAAAGACAAAAAACAACGTGTCTGTGTACAGTAAAAACAAACCAAAAAACACACTAACAAAAAACACAAAAAAAACAACATAACAAAGATAAAAAAGAAAGAAAAAACAACGAATAATAATCACATTTATAAAAAATTAAAAGGCTCACAAGTCAATAAAAGCACAACATAAAGAGCTGATTAGCGCTTTAGCATCGACAACAGCAGGCGATGATCAAGAGGAAAGCAAATAAGCGTGAAGAGTTAATCCCTGCAAGAGAAGAATAACAAAAATAAATTTAAAAAACAAATAAATTAGAAAATAATTTAATTCAAAAAAAATTTAATGGTTCAAACTGAATCTGAAAATTATCTCACAAGTTTAAAAAATTTTTTTTTTCTTAATTTTCAGTTTATATTTGTTTGAGGGGCCTTCGTGTTGAATATATAAGACGCCATTATTGAAATAAAACTGCATTTTATTCTCACAGTTTGAGAATATCCGACTAATATCACATACGGTATGTGTTTATGGCCCAGCCTGCAGCGAGATGTCATACAATTCAGGCGCAAAGTCTATCTTGATAACTCTATTCAATTAACCTTATAAATAGCCTCACTCGCATCTTAGATACATCCGCATGAACGCGTTAAACACACACATAAATATGTTTGTATAACCACGTATACACACACAAAACCATAGGTTTATATTTAAACACACATACAAAAAAGCCTTACATATGCACAGAAATACAAGCGATAAACACATGAAATGTACACAGAGGTGTATGCGGTATGGTTTGTATTCCAAGGATGTCCACCCAGAATAGAGATGCAATCACTTGAGTGTTGATGACTTTCCAGATTCGCTTTGCTTTCTCATATACTTATTCACCACGTGTGCGTGTACGTGTGTGTGTGCGTGTGCTTGTGTGTGTGTGTGTGTGTGTGTGTGTGTGTGTGTGTGTGTGTGTGTGTGTGTGTGTGTGTGTGTGTGTGTGTGTGTGTGTGTGTGTGTGTGTGTGTGTGTGTGTGTGTGTGTTGTGTGTGTGTGTGGGTGTATGTGTGTGTGTGTGTGTGTGTGTGTGTGTGTGTGTGTGTGTGTGTGTGTGTGTGTGTGTGTGTGTGTGTGTGTGTGTGTGTGTGTGTGTGTGTGTGTGTGTGTGTGTGTGTGTGTGTGTGTGTGTGTGTGTGTGTGTGTGTGTGTGTGTGTGTGTGTGTGTGTGTGTGTGTGTGTGTGTGTGTGTGTGTGTGTGTGTGTGTGTGTGTGTGTGTGTGTGTGTGTGTGTGTGTGTGTGTGTGTGTGTGTGTGTGTGTGTGTGTGTGTGTGTGTGTGTGTGTGTGTGTGTGTGTGTGTATGTGTGTGTGTGTGTGTGTGTGTGTGTGTGTGTGTGTGTGTGTGTGTGTGTGTGTGTGTGTGTGTATGTGTGTGTTTGGGTGTGTGTGTGTGTGTGTGTGTGTGTGTGTGTGTGTGTGTGTGTGTGTGTGTATGTGTGTGTGTGTGTGTGTGTGTGTGTGTGTGTGTGTGTATGTGTGTGTGTGTGTGTGTGTGTGTGTGTGTGTGTGTGTGTGTGTGTGTGTGTGTGTGTGTGTGTGTGTGTGTGTGTGTGTGTGTGTGTGTGTGTGTGTGTGTGTGTGTGTGTGTGTGTGTGTGTGTGTGTGTGTGTGTGTGTGTGTGTGTGTGTGTGTGTGTGTGTGTGTGTGTGTGTGTGTGTGTGTGTGTGTGTGTGTGTGTGTGTGTGTGTGTGTGTGTGTGTGTGTGTGTGTGTGTGTGTGTGTGTGTGTGTGTGTATGTGTATTGATGTGTATGTTTAACCTTGCATACAAAACACCTACACTTTTTAAGCGCCTCTTTAATCGTCAAAAACGTCAGTTGCCTTCAATCCTCATTATTCACAACTTATCAACTCTCAATCTTTCAAACCCATTCTCCCTCATCATACTGCCAAAACTGATTCAAATCACAACTGCAAACAATACAATACAAATACGAATATTATTATAGTGGAATTAACCCGTATATTTTCGAGGCCTGCTAATGTTGGAGGTTGTATCAATAAATTGTTTTATAAGCTCATACATTTTTTCAAACATCCAAAACCACTTTCAAACTTCCAAAACCACTTTCAAACATCCAAAACCACTTTCAAACATCCAAAACCACTTTCAAACATCCAAAACCACTTTCAAACATCCAAAACCACTTTCAAACATCCAAAACCACTTTCAAACATCCAAAACCACTTTCAAACATCCAAAACCACTTTCAAACATCCAAAACCACTTTCAAACATCCAAAACCACTTTCAAACATCCAAAACCACTTTCAAACATCCAAAACCACTTTCAAACATCCAAAACCACTTTCAAACATCCAAAACCACTTTCAAACATCCAAAACCACTTTCAAACTTCCAAAGCCACTTTCAAACTTCCAAAACTACTTCAAAGGTCTTCAAAACCACCTTTAAACACTTCAACACACCTTGAAATTTCTCCAAAATCGTTTCAGAACAGGAAGTTGTTTCATAGCGTCCATACGCATGGAGACACCCGTTAGACTTGCAAGCATCGTCACTTGAGCACTTTATAGCGTCGTGCTGCGCTTCATAAATAGCAATCAGTCGGCAGACATAAATCCCAATGCGGAGAGCCCAAAACTCCCTGCCCTCAGTGCAACAAACCTCTTTTTTCGTCTATTCAATCTTTTATCCCTTCATTCATCTTTTCATTCCTTCATTTATCCATCTTTCCATCCTTTAACCATCAGTTTCTTCAGCTTTTTGAATCTCCTCTCTTCCATCCTGTCAATCGGCCGTTTCCCATCCATCCATTCTTCACTTTATCATCCCTTCCAACACCCCTCCTTCCACCCAACTATTCAATCATCATCTCAGCTTTCTATGCTAACGTCAACCATACTATCACAAGTAATACTACCATCCTTTCAAGGTCTGTTACCAATACTACTTCTACGACCACTACTACCCAGTCTAATCTAATCAAATCATTTGTATAGCGCTGATTCCACACTGTTCAAGAGCGCTTTGCTGCCATTAGATTAATTATTTAAGCTCGCACCTCACAATAGCCCTACGCCTGCCGCATTTGAAACCCGCCTCAATAATTGATAGGCCTCTTCCTCAGCATGAGGTCTCAAACGTCTGTCGCCTTAACGCCACCCAAGTTTTGATTGTGTTAAATTGCACTCATGCGCCAGCGTCTGAGGAGCTCTTTATCATTTAATATATTAGAGAGTGTGGTTGTTGATGCTGGTGTTATTGTTTTTATTGTTGCTGTTGATGTTGTTATTGTTGTTTTTGTTGATTTTGTTGATGTTGTTGTTGTTGTTAATGTTGTTATTGTTGATTTTGTTGATGTTGTTGTTGTTGATGTTGTTGATGTTGCTGTTGTTATTGTTAATGTTGTTGATGTTGATGTTGTTATTGTTGATGTTAATTTTGTTGATGTTATTTTTGTTGATGTTGACGTCGCTGTTATTTTTGTTGATGTTGACGTTGTTGATGTAGTCGGCTTTGTGCACTCCACTGTTGATTTTTACGTTGGTGATGTTTGAAGTAAAATTTTATGAACGATCCGATGTATCCTAAAACAACCGCATTCACCCATCCCTCCCTCCAGCCTTCTTCTTCCACCATTCCTCTTTTTTTTTTCCACCACTCCTCCTCCTTCTTCTTCCACCACTCCTCCTTCTCCTTCTTCCACCACTCCTCCTTCTTCTTCCACCACTCCTCCTTTTTCTTCCACCACTCATCCTCCTTCTTCTTCCACCACTTCTCTTCCTTTTTCCACCACTCCTCCTCCTTCTTCTTCCACCACTCCTCCTCCTTCTTCTTCCACCGCTCCTCCTCCTCCTTCTTCTTCCACCACTCCTCCTTCTTTTTCCACCACTCCTCCTCCTTTTTCTTCCACCACTCCTCCTCCTTCTTCTTCCACCACTCCTCCTCCTTCTTCTTCCACCACTCCTCCAACCTTATTCCACCACTCCCCCTCCTTCTTCTTCCACCACTCCTCCTCTTTCTTCTTCCACCACTCCTCCTCCTTTTTCTTCCACCACTCTTCCTCCTTCTTCTTCCACCACTCCTCCTCTTTCTTCCACCACTCCCCACTCCTCCTTCTTCTTCCACCACTTCTCTTCCTCCTTCTTCCACCACTCCTCCTCCTTCTTCCACCACTCTTCCTTCTTCTTCTTCCACCACTCCTCCTCCTTCTTCTTCCACCACTCCTCCTCCTTCTTCCACCACTCCTCCTCCTCCTTCTTCCACCACTCCTCTTCCTTCTTCTTCCACCACTCCTCCTCCTTCTTCTTCCACCACTCCTCCTCCTTCTTCTTCCACCACTCCTCCTCCTCCTTCTTCTTCCACCACTCCTCCTCTTTCTTCCACCACTCCTCCTTCTTCTTCCACCACTTCTCTTCCTTCTTCTTCCACCACTCCTCCTCCTTCTTCCACCACTCTTCCTTCTTCTTCTTCCACCATTCCTCCTCCTTCTTCTTCCACCACTCCTCCTCCTTCTTCCACCACTCCTCCTCCTTCTTCCACCACTCCTCCTCCTCCTTCTTCCACCACTCCTCTTCCTTCTTCTTCCACCACTCCTCCTCCTTCTTCTTCCACCACTCCTCTTCCTTCTTCTTCCACCACTCCTCCTCCTTCTTCTTCCACCACTCCTCCTCCTTCTTTTTCCACCACTCCTCCTCCTTCTTCTTCCACCACTCCTCCTTCTTCTTCCACCACTCCTCCTTCTTCTTCTTCCACCACTCCTCTCTCTTTTTCTTCCACCACTCCTCCTTCTTCTTCCACCACTCCTCCTTCTTCTTCTTCCACCCCTTTTCCTTTTTTCTCCTACATTTGTCATCTACTTGTGATGGTGGTGTTTAATAACACTGAATTGGCTCTGATTGCTTGGACTAGTGTCTCGGCCAAAGATTGTAACGACCACTCTTACACCAATCAATGTTACAACAACCACTGTTACATCAATCAGTGTTACAACAACCATTGTTACATCAATCAGTGTTACAACTACCACTGTTACATCAATCAGGGTTACAACTACCACTGTTTCATCAATCAGTGTTACAACTACCACTGTTACATCAATCAGGGTTACAACTACCACTGTTACATCAATCAGGGTTACAACTACCACTGTTACATCAATCAGTGTTACAACTACCACTGTTACATCAATCAGTGTTACAACTACCACTGTTACATCAATCAGTGTTACAACAACTCCTGTTACACCAATCAGGGTTCCAACAACCACTGTTACATCAATCAGTGTTACAACAACCACTGTTACATCAATCAGTGTTACAACTACCACTGTTACATCAATCAGTGTTACAACTACCACTGTTACATCAATCAGGGTCACAACTACCACTGTTACATCAATCAGTGTTACAACAACCACTGTTACATCAATCAGTGTTACAACTACCACTGTTACACCAATCAGTGTTACAACTACCACTGTTACATCAATCAGGGTCACAACTACCACCGTCGTGACCATGGAGTCGAGTTGTTTTAAAGTTTCAATGTGAGTGAATGAAATTATTTTCATTCAAAAAGTGACGCTTTCGTGAAAAACTCATGAAAAAAACAAAGCGAAGATTAATCACATACAACACACACTTACACATACACTTTCACACACACTTACACATACACTTACACATACACTTACACATACATTAACACATACATTTACAGATGCATTTACACATAAATTACCACATAAAGTAACACATACATTTACACATACATCAACACATATATTAACACATACATCTACACATACATTTACTTATACATCAACACATACCTCCACATACATCCACGTGCATCCACACATACATCCACACACCTCCACACATACATTCACAAACGCCTTAGAGGTACAGGCACTGTACACAGAGGACCAAACACACACCGCTGTACAAAAGTGGAGCAAGGTACATCGAATTTTGCTTGCTCGTTTTTTTCTTTATTTTTTCATTGCAAGAGTTTTTTGTGTAGCTTGTTTGAAATCCTTAATTATCTTAACTTTCTTTTTTTACAAGTTAGGAAAAAAACTTAAAATTTGTTTAATGTATTTCAATCTGAAAATATACATTCTCATGAATCCATAATTATTTTGTTTGCTTGTTTTTAAAATCAACTTTTTCCATTCTCATACACTCCATCCAAACTCACTCCATCCACACTCAATCCATCCTTACACACTCCATCCACACTCATTCCATCCACACTCACTCCATCCTTACACACTCCATCCACACTCATTCCATCCACACACACTCCATCCACACTCATTCCATCCACACTCACTCCATCCTTACACACTCCATCCACACACACTCCATCCACACACACTCCATCCACACACACTCCATCCTTACACACACTCCATCCTTACACACTCCATCCACACTCACTCCATCCACACACACTCCATCCACACGCACTCCATCCACACGCACTCCATTCACACGCACTCCATCCACACTCACTCCATCCACACACACTACATCCTTACACACTCCATCCACACTCACTCCATCCACACACACTCCATCCACACTCACTCCATCCACACACACTCCATTCACACGCACTCCATCCACACTCACTCCATCCACACACACTCCATCCACACGCACTCCATCCACACGCACTCCATTCACACACACTCCATCCACACTCACTCCATCCACACACACTACATCCTTACACACTCCATCCACACTCACTCCATCCACACACACTCCATCCACACTCACTCCATCCACACACACTCCATTCACACGCACTCCATCCACACTCACTCCATCCACACACACTACATCCTTACACACTCCATCCACACTCACTCCATCCACACACACTCCATCCACACACACTCCATCCACACTTATTCCATCCACACACACTCCATCCACACACACTCCATCCTTACACACTCCATCCACACTCACTCCATCCACACACACTCCATCCACACGCACTCCATCCACACGCACTCCATCCTCACACACTCCATCCACACTCACTCCATCCACACACACTCCATCCACACACACTCCATCCACACTTATTCCATCCACACACACTCCATCCTTACACACTCCATCCACACTCACTCCATCCACACACACTCCATCCACACGCACTCCATCAACACGCACTCCATTCACACGCACTCCATCCACACTCACTCCATCCACACACACTACATCCTTACACACTCCATCCACACTCACTCCATCCACACACACTCCATCCACACTCACTCCATCCACACACACTCCATTCACACGCACTCCATCCACACTCACTCCATCCACACACACTACATCCTTACACACTCCATCCACACTCACTCCATCCACACACACTCCATCCACACACACTCCATCCACACTTATTCCATCCACACACACTCCATCCACACACACTCCATCCACACTCATTCCATCCATACACACTCCATCCACACACACTCCATCCACACACACTCCATCCACACTCACTCCATCCACACTCACTCCATCCACACACACTCCATCCACACTCACTCCATCCACACACACTCCATCCTTACACACTCCATCCACACTCATTCCATCCACACACACTCCATCCACACACACTCCATCCACACTCACTCCATCCTTACACACTCCATCCATACTCACTCCATCCACACTCACTCCATCCACACACACTCCATCCACACTCACTCCATCCACACACACTCCATCCTTACACACTCCATCCACACACACTCCATCCACACACACTCCATCCACACACACTCCATCCACACACACTCCATCCACACACACTCCATCCACACTCATTCCATCCACACACACTCCATCCACACTCACTCATTCCACACTCATTCCATCCACACACACTCCATCCACACACACTTCATCCACACACACTCCATCCACACACACTCCATCCACACACACTCCATCCACACTCACTCCATCCACACACACTACATCCTTACACACTCCATCCACACTCACTCCATCCACACACACTCCATCCACACTCACTCCATCCACACACACTCCATTCACACGCACTCCATCCACACTCACTCCATCCACACACACTACATCCTTACACACTCCATCCACACTCACTCCATCCACACACACTCCATCCACACACACTCCATCCACACTTATTCCATCCACACACACTCCATCCACACACACTCCATCCTTACACACTCCATCCACACTCACTCCATCCACACACACTCCATCCACACGCACTCCATCCACACGCACTCCATCCTCACACACTCCATCCACACTCACTCCATCCACACACACTCCATCCACACACACTCCATCCACACTTATTCCATCCACACACACTCCATCCTTACACACTCCATCCACACTCACTCCATCCACACACACTCCATCCACACGCACTCCATCCACACGCACTCCATTCACACGCACTCCATCCACACTCACTCCATCCACACACACTACATCCTTACACACTCCATCCACACTCACTCCATCCACACACACTCCATCCACACTCACTCCATCCACACACACTCCATTCACACGCACTCCATCCACACTCACTCCATCCACACACACTACATCCTTACACACTCCATCCACACTCACTCCATCCACACACACTCCATCCACACACACTCCATCCACACTTATTCCATCCACACACACTCCATCCACACACACTCCATCCACACTCATTCCATCCATACACACTCCATCTACACACACTCCATCCACACACACTCCATCCACACTCACTCCATCCACACTCACTCCATCCACACACACTCCATCCACACTCACTCCATCCACACACACTCCATCCTTACACACTCCATCCACACTCATTCCATCCACACACACTCCATCCACACACACTCCATCCACACTCACTCCATCCTTACACACTCCATCCATACTCACTCCATCCACACTCACTCCATCCACACACACTCCATCCACACTCACTCCATCCACACACACTCCATCCTTACACACTCCATCCACACACACTCCATCCACACACACTCCATCCACACACACTCCATCCACACTCATTCCATCCACACACACTCCATCCACACTCACTCCATCCACACTCATTCCATCCACACACACTCCATCCACACACACTTCATCCACACACACTCCATCCACACACACTCCATCCACACACACTCCATCCACACTCATTCCATCCACACACACTCCATCCACACTCACTCCATCCACACTCATTCCATCCACACACACTCCATCCACACTCACTCCATCCATACACACTCCATCCTTACACACTCCATCCACACTCACTACATCCACACACACTCCATCCACACACACTCCATCCACACTCACTCCATCCTTACACCCTCCATCCACACTCACTCCATCCTCACTCACTCCATCCTCACTCACTCCATCCACACACACTCCATCCACACGCACTCCATCCACACTCACTCCATCCACACACACTCCATCCACACACACTCCATCCACACTTATTCCATCCACACTCATTCCATCCCAACTCACTCCATCCACACACACTCCATCCACACTCATTCCATCCACACACACTCCATCCACACACACTCCATCCACACACACTCCATCCTCACACACTCCATCCACACACACTCCATCCACACTCATTCCATCCTCACACACTCCATTCTTACACACTCCATCCACACTCATTCCATCCACACTCACTCCATCCACACTCACTCCATCCACACACACTCCATCCTTACACACACTCCATCCTTACACACTCCATCCACACTCACTCCATCCACACACACTCCATCCACACTCACTCCATCCACACGCACTCCATCCACACTCACTCCATCCACACACACTCCATCCACACGCACTCCATCCACACGCACTCCATTCACACGCACTCCATCCACACTCACTCCATCCACACACACTACATCCTTACACACTCCATCCACACTCACTCCATCCACACACACTCCATCCACACTCATTCCATTCACACACACTCCATCCACACTCACTCCATCCACACTCACTCCATCCACACTCACTCCATCCACACTCACTCCATCCACACTCACTCCATCCTTACACACTCCATCCACACTCACTCCATCCACACTCACTCCATCCACACACACTCCATCCTCACACACTCCATCCACACTCACTCCATCCACACTCACTCCATCCACACTCACTCCATCCACACACACTCCATCCACACTCACTCCATCCACACTCACTCCATCCACACACACTCCATCCTCACTCACTCCATCCACACGCACTCCATCCACACACACTCCATCCATGCAATCACTCTCATGCCACCTAGCATACCTTCCCGGAATAACTTATGTTATTTAAGGATGTGGTAATAAGACTTCTCAAAGAACACATGATAAATGGTCAATTTAAAAACTTTTCAACTCCCTGAATTGCTAGTTTTTTTGTTTTTTTTCTTCAAGTTATTTTTATTTTTTTGATTCTCACATTCATTTTTTTCTTTTTATTTAATTTTTAATTTTAATTTTCCATTATTTTCTTCAATCGTATAAATTTAGTCTTGTTCCTTCTGCTTGTTTTTTGTTTTTGACGACATTTTCCTTTTCTTCTAATGCTGTTTTCCAGACTTTAAACGTTTATAAAGTTCGTAATTTTAAAATCTTTTGAAAAAAACTTTTCCATTTCAAAAAAACACCCTTTCTAGTTTAACTTATAATCGTCTCAGCCTGAGAACGTAACCATAAACTAATAAAAGTACACGTTTTTTTTTTGTTTTTTTTTATTTTTTTAAATATATATTTTTCTTAATGAGACTTTAATTGAAAGAAATTTTGAAGGTTCGAGTTGGAAGCTATAAATATCACCAAATTGTTCGCCAAGACCGAAATAGAAAAACAAAAAGGCAGGTATGAAAAAATGGGTTGAAAACTCAAAACTATTTGAATATTGAAAAAACGAAATAGAATTTCATTCATGGGTTTTGATGAGAAAAAAATAGAAAAAAATCAGATTGTTTTTTTTATGAAAAAAATAGAATATAAATGAAAGAAATGTAGGAAGAGAAACAATAAATATATGAGAAAAATGCATAAACTGAAAAATAATGTTTTTCTCAATGAATAAAAAGATAAATAAATAAAAAATGAAACAATAATTTGAAATGATGAGAAAAAAATATAAAAAAAAGTGAAACAAAAATTTGAAATAAAAAAAATGAATGAATAAAAAAATTAATGAAAAAAACTCGTGATAAACTGAATAAAAATCGGAGTGTTTGTGGTGAGATGCAGGGAGGTAGGGCACAAAGGGGGTGATAAATTTAAATTAAGTCGAGAGTCCTGTAGAAGTCAACATTAAGAAGCATGCATTCTTAATGACCGCTCGCTGTCCTCAAAAGCCTGTCTGAGTGCTTAGATGAGGTGGTGTGGAGAAGGAGGAGGAGGGTTTGTGGGGTGTGGAGGAGAAGGGGGAAAAAGGTGTGGAGGAGGAAAAGGAAGGGATGGAGGAGGAAGAGGGGGTGAAAGAGAAAGAGGAGGGTGTGGAAAAAAAGAAAGAAAAGGATGTGAGACTATAGGAGTGGGTAGGGTGGGTGGTGAGTGTGTGGAGAAGTGAGAAAAAGTGTAGGTTTTAAGAGGAAGGCGTAAAAATAGGGGAGCATAAGGGACGAGGGATGGAAAGAGGTGGGGTGTGGGAGACATTTGTTGGAAGGGGTATGTTGTGAAGATGGATGGAAGAGGTGAGCAAGTTGTGGTGAGGGGTGAAAGAGGGATAGTGGGTGGAATGTGCAGAAGTGTGAGAAAATGGGTGAGAAAGAGTTGGGAGGAGCTTGTAAAAGGCGTGAAAAGATGAATACTACCCACCTCTACGATGTAGAGGTGGGTTGTGGGCGGGGGTGGAATGGTGTGGAGGGGGTTGTGGAAAAACTGAAACCAAGTGTAAGCAAGAGTGTGGAAGGATAGGAGGAGTGAGAAGGAGGTGGGAGCAAAATGATATAGCAAAGGAAGAAATCAGTATGGAAAAATGGCAGAAAAGATAGCAAGAGGTGAAAAAGTGGTGTGGTGGGACAAGGGAAAAGTGATGAGTGGAAGTTATAAAGAAAGGGTTACAAATGAGAATAATAATAATAAAATAATAATGATGATGATGATGATGGTGATGATGATGATGATGATGATGATGATGATGATGATGATGATGATGATGATGATGATGATGATGATGATGATGATGATGATGATGATGATGATGATGATGATGATGATGATGATGATGATGATGATGATGAGAATGGTGATGATGATGATGATGATGATGATGATGATGATGATGATGATGATGATGATGATGATGATGATGATGATGAGAATGGTGATGATGATGATGATGATGATGATGATGATGATGATGATGATGATGATGATGATGATGATGATGATGATGATGATGATGATGATGATGAGAATGGTGATGATGATGATGATGATGATGATGATGATGATGAGAATGGTGATGATGATGATGATGATGATGATGATGATGATGATGATGATGATGATGATGATGATGATGATGATGAGAATGGTGATGATGATGATGATGATGATGATGATGATGATGATGATGATGATGATGATGATGATGATGATGATGATGATGATGATGATGATGATGATGATGATGATGATGATGATGATGATGATGATGATGATGATGAGAATGGTGATGATGATGATGATGATGATGATGATGATGATGATGATTATGATGATGATGATGATGATGATGATGATGATGATGATGATGATGATGATGATGATGATGATGATGATGATGAGAATGGTGATGATGATGATGATGATGATGATGATGATGATGATGATGATGCCATGCAGTTAAATGGCTAGTCGACTGGTGCTTTTAATTACGTCTGATTCTTTCTCGCTCATTGTTGGTGATGATGAAGATGAGGAAGATGACGATGATGACGATGATGATGACGGCGATGATGATGATAATGAGAATGATTATAATGATAATGAGAATGATTATAATGATAATGAGAATGATTATAATGATAATGAGAATGATTATAATGATAATGAGAATGATAAGAATGGTGATAAGGTGTAGATGATAGCACTGTTCTTATTTCTTTAATATCATCAACTAGTTTTTTCAAAAGTCTTTATATTAGTTTTTAATTCTTCTTTGTTATTTTATCTTTTCATTTATTTCTTTTCCATCAAGCCAACACCGATGCCGAAACAAAAGGTTCAAGAGAGGAAGGCAACGTGAGTTTGTTTAGGTCATGTTCCATCACGCTTACACCGCCAACCAC
>OX387246.1:3336181-3341181 GCA_947562095.1 Branchellion lobata
GCATGCCTCATTAAAGCATACCTCATTAAAGCATACCTCATTAAAGCATACCTCATTAAAGCATACCTCATTAAAGCATACCTCATTAAAGCATGCCTCATTAAACCATACCTCATTAAAGCATACCTCATTAAACCATACCTCATTGAACCATACCTCATTAAAGCATACCTCATTAAAGCATACCTCATTAAAGCATACCTCATTAAAGCATACCTCATTAAAGCATACCTCATTAAAGCATACCTCATTAAAGCATACCTCATTAAACCATACCTCATTAAAGCATACCTCATTAAACCATACCTCATTAAAGCATACCTCATTAAAGCATACCTCATTAAAGCATACCTCATTAAAGCATACCTCATTAAAGCATACCTCATTAAACCATACCTCATTAAAGCATACCTCATTAAACCATACCTCATTAAAGCATACCTCATTAAAGCATACCTCATTAAAGCATACCTCATTAAAGCATACCTCATTAAAGCATACCTCATTAAAGCATACCTCATTAAACCATACCTCATTAAAGCATACCTCATTAAAGCATACCTCATTAAACCATACCTCATTAAACCATACCTCATTAAAGCATACCTCATTAAAGCATACCTCATTAAACCATACCTCATTAAAGCATACCTCATTAAAGCATACCTCATTAAACCATACCTCATTAAAGCATGCCTCATTCTGTTTTCTGTACCTCATTGGTATTGTATTATTCAAATCACATCGGAATATTTGTGAAGTTGTATGGTTGTATTTGTAAAGTTACCCGGGTGTATTTGTAAAGTTACCCGGGTGTATTTGTAAAGTTACCCGGGTGTACTTGTAAAGTTATAAGAGTGTATTTTGGTGTTACATCTGTGTATTTTGATGTTACATCTGCGTATTTTGATGTTACATCTGTGTATTTTGATGTTACATCTGCGTATTTTGGTGTTACATTTGTGTATTTTGGTGTTACATCTGCGTATTTTGATGTTACATCTGTGTATTTTGATGTTACATCTGTGTATTTTGATGTTACATCTGTGTATTTTTGTGTTACATCTGTGTATTTTGATGTTACATCTGTGTATTTTGATGTTACATCTGTGTATTTTGGTGTTACATCTGCGTATTTTGATGTTACATCTGTGTATTTTGATGTTACATCTGTGTATTTTGATGTTACATCTGTGTATTTTGATGTTACATCTGTGTATTTTGATGTTACATCTGTGTATTTTGGTGTTACATCTGTGTGTTTTGATTTTATATCTGTGTATTTTGATGTTACATCTGTGTATTTTGATGTTACATCTGTGTATTTTGATGTTACATCTGTGTATTTTGATGTTACATCTGTGTATTTTGATGTTACATCTGTGTATTTTAATGTTACATCTGTGTATTTTGATGTTACATCTGTGTATTTTGATGTTACATCTGTGTATTTTGATGTTACATCTGTGTATTTTGATGTTACATCTGTGTATTTTGATGTTACATCTGTGTATTTTGATGTTACATCTGTGTATTTTAATGTTACATCTGTGTATTTTGATGTTACATCTGTGTATTTTGATGTTACATCTGTGTATTTTGATGTTACATCTGTGTATTTTGATGTTACATCTGTGTATTTTGATGTTACATCTGTGTATTTTGATGTTACATCTGCGTATTTTTCTTTTTATTTCAGTGTATTCTCGAACACTGGTGCATTGGAAGACTCATATTTTTGTGAGTGTCAATGCAATCGTCCAGTTGTCAATGTATTTCGATACTTGTATCAGTAGTGGTTTTTCTATATATTTACCATTTTTTATTCTTTTTCAGATGCAAAAAATTCAATTTACAAAATATTTTATGTATATAAAAAAGTATGTGTTGGTATGTACGTGTTGGTGTGTTTGTATATATTTGTAAGTATGTGTTGGCGTAAGGTTGATTGTATTTGTAAGTACTTGTTGGCGTGTTTGTATGTATTCATGAATATGTGCTGGCATATAGTTTCTTGTATTTGTGAATACGTGTTGATGTGTGGTTGTTTGTATTTGTAAGTATGCGTTGGCGTATGGCTGTTTGTATTTGTGAGTACGTGTTGATGTGTGGCTAGATAGAAGGGCATTTGGTTCCATTTATGGTTACTTCCTAGACACGAAGGAAGACTCAGAGAGTCTTTGATTAATGAAATATGAAGTTTGAAATGTCAGCATAACCAGCTGAGAAGGTGATGAGACTGATAAGAATGAATGGATGAGTGGGTGGATGGGTGGATGGATGAGTGGGTGGATGGGTGGATGGATGGGTGGATGGCTGGATGGATGTGTAGGTGGATGGATGGGTGGATGGATGGGTGGATGTGTAGGTGGATGGATGGGTGGATGGATGGGTGGATGGATGGGTGGATGTGTAGGTGGATGGATGGGTGGATGGATGGGTGGATGTGCAGGGTCTTGTCCACAAAGGATAATACTTTTCGTGAAAACTTATTTAATCTTCAATTTTCATGAGAGATCTGGTTTCCTATAAGACCCCTTTTTAAATTTAACTTTTTAAATATTAATTTTTTTTTTATTGACATTTTTTTTATTTTGAAATTCTTCTTTATTTTGAAATTCTTTTTTATTATTTTTATTATTATTTTATTTTTATTTTCATTTTTTTATTTTTTTATTTTTTTTATAATAAATTTTTATTTATTTATTTTGAATATTTTGTTTTATTTCATTTTTTCAAAATTATTTTTACTTTTTTGCTTTATGAAAATTCTCATTTTTTCACAGATTTCTTTTTTTTATTTTTTTTTTCATTGTTATTATATTTTTATTTTCATTATTTTTATATTTTTATTCTCATTATTTTTATATTTTTTTTATTATTGTATATTTTCATTTTTATTTTTGATAATTTATTATTATTATTATTTTTTTTTTTTTGCTTTTTTTTCGCATTATTAAAATTATCATTTTTTCCACGACTTCCTCCTTCATTTCTTGTATTTCCCATCGCATATTTTAATTATTTTTTTTTATTTTATCCATGATTATAACAATCCCTCATACAATTCATTCATTCTTTCAGAATATTTTTCCCTTCCTATATTTTTGGTGCCTGGCTTTTCAGAATTTTTTTAAATTTTATGACTTCTTCAGTAATCTCCTCACTTTCATTTGTGATTTAATTTTTCAATTTATTTTTCATTCACTTCATTTTTTTGTTTTTTTCAAGTAGAAATGTTTTTTTCATTTTTAATCATCATTTTTTTTACTTCACTGTTCATACCTACCTAATTTTCCTATGAATATTTTGTTTTTCTCATGACTCCTTCTTTTTCCACAATTATTTTTTTTATGGATATAGATTTTTCTACTAGGATTTGTTTTTAATCATATTTCAAGTATTTTTTTATTTTAATATTTAATTTTTTTTTTAAAAACCTACTGAACTTTATTTCAGTACCAGTTAAAATCCACTCAAGCTATCAAATTTTTTTCCATGTTATTTTCATTCTTCATTTGTTCTTTACATTTTTCTCTTTTTCATTCCATGCATCTTGCAACTCCACACACGCCACTGCAACATATTAAGATTGAAGCGGTGATCATTGTACCGTGCCGTTATGCCTCAAGTAATATTACCGGCGTACTTGAGGTAACTGAACCAGGGTTGAACGGCCTTACCGCCGAACGGGAGTCCAAAATTCTTTGAAGACTTTTAATTGAGAAAGCTTTTGTGTTTGATCAGATTTTTTTGAATAAATCTTTATAACAAACCTTTAATTTCAGGCCTTTTAAAGTGTGCTTTATTGCTTCTGCTTTTCAGCCTTCATTGCGCAGATTAAACGATATGCCATGCTGCCATAATAAAAGAAATAATAAGGCGCTGTTGGTGTTGGTGTGGATGTGTGTTTGTTTGTGTGTGTGGTTGTGCTTGCTTGTGTATGTGTGTTTTTGTGTTTCAGTGAAGAAAAAAAGAAAAAGGAAGAACGAGTAGCAGTGGATGATGCTTGGATTGTGTGTTAATCACTCCGCCATTGTGATGTAAATCGTCTAAAACTGTACACACGACATCACAATAGAAAGCTCTGAAACGTGCTTTTATGAAAGCAACCTTGATAACTGCCTTCTTCACCAAAACGCCTTCGTGAATAATTATATTTTAATAGCAATTTTGCCTTGTTACGTGAAGTGAATGGGATCAGTCTCAAATTGAATGTTCCCTCGGTCGAAGGCATTTAAGAAAATTATAATGAAAACATAAAAATAATTTGAAGGTTTTCAGAAATTTTTTTAATAAAAACGATGGGAAAGAATGCGAGAAAGGAAACAAGGAACAACAGTTAAAGTAACGCGTGAGTTAAGGGGAGATTACTAAACAGCAGTTTGTAAATTGAAAACATGAAGCTTCAAGCATTAATTGCTTACGAAAGTCGATAAGTTATTTTGGCGTTTGTATTTTACAGCCATGAAAACACAAACAGGTTCCCCTTTAGAATGCATGTATAGACTTCTGCATAGGCATTAATTGCAATATGGAGTGAGACGAAATATGACTTTAGTGGATGCGTGTTTGAGATAGGCCGTAAATATGATTCCCTGGAAACCTGTCTAAAGAGTTGAAAAGGTGATGTGGAAAGGACGTTTTGAAGTTTTTTTGTGGGAGGGTGGTGTGGGAGGGTGGTGTAGGAGGGTGGTATGGGAGGGTGGTGTGGGAGGGTGATGTAGGAGGAGTGGTGTGGGAGAGTGGTGTGGGAAGGAGGTGTGATAGGGTGGTGTGGGAGGAGTGGTGTGGGAGGGAGGTGTGGGAGGGTGGTGTGGGAGGAGTGGTGTGGGAGGGTGGTGTGGAAGGGTGAATGGATATTGTAGCGCGTGAAAAGATGGTATAGGGCACGAAAAATAATTCCATGAAGTTGGCCATGAGTGTTCTTCGGAAGGAGAGTTGAAAGGTTGATCTGATGGGGTCTGTAAGAAAGACGGTGTGAAGGGGTACTTGAAAGT
>OX387246.1:3351181-3353681 GCA_947562095.1 Branchellion lobata
CCACGCATTCAACAGCGCCTACTCCAGTCCCAAAAACTGTCTCAACAATGATCGAATGCCAGCGGAACAACTCCCTACACTCAATAAAAACCCCACTCACAACAACAACAACAACAACAACACCTACAACTACAATAACATCAACAAAGACACACTTCGCCATCAAAACACAAGTCCGACCAGCAACAAAAACAATAAGACCAATCCCAATGTCAACAAAAACAATAATAGCAACCACAACAACAACAACAACATTAATAACAACAATAACAATAAAGGCAACCCAGACAATGGACGGGTTCATAATGATTCCCACGATGACAGGGACTGCTCACAAAAACACAATGAACTCAAAAGAAAACTCCCAATTGACGAGAGTGCCAAGTCACCCAGCCAAAACAACAATAACTCCAACAACTCCAACAGCAACAAAAACAACAACAACAACAAAGTACACACAAAGACAAATAACAACAAAGTACATACAAATACAAGCAACAACAAAGTACATACAAACACAAACAACAACAACATCAACGTCACCGACGACGACAGAGCACCCAGTCTTCCAACCTCTCCTGACGTCGATGTGATGGCCTCCAAGTCGGATGGCAGTGATGACGAAATGAAGGATGAGGAGGAAGACTACGAAGATGAAGACGAAGGAAGGGATGATGACGATAGTGCCGAAGGTGGGGTGGGCAGTTCATACACCAGGGAGGGGACCAAGCACCGCGGGAACTCGCCTGAAGACAAGAAGACCTTCATCTCCGTGCACGACGCCTTCAAGTGGTCTTCCGGAGGCATTCACTACCCCTGGCTCAGCACAGGTTCGTGATGTGTGTGCTCTCGATGTGTGTTGGTTTGTTGAGGTGTGTGAGGTGGTCAAGAGGGGTTATGTTTGTGGGAATGTGTGGTGAGCTGTGGAGTGGTGAGCTGTGGAGTGTTGGTTTGTGAGATGGTGGTTTTTGAGGTGGTGGTTTGTGAAGTGATGAGCTGTAAAGTGGTGGGCTGTGGAGTGTGTGGTGATTCATTAGATTCAAGGCTGTTTTGCGTTAAAGTGGTTTTTTAGTTTTCATTCCAGTTTTTTGGAGCATTACATTGATTTCGACTGTTTCCCTACAAAGATTGCTTCGTTTTTAACGGCAAGAAGTTGATATTTGTCGAGCCTTCGGAGCATAAGTGAGGGTAGAGTGGGAAGGTTTGGAAGGCTGGTGAGGTTGTTGGCAGAGGATGGAAGGATCTTCCACTTGTTGGAAAGGAGTTATCTTAATTTGCACTGGCGTTCCGCATAATAGCTAATTGATAGGTAGAGTAACTCAACTCAAACATTGGAGAACGGCTCAATGCTTGTAAAAACATTATTCTGACGTAATAACTTTCTATTTTCGTTTAATTAAATTTAGACGATACGGGCATTATGTAATTTGAATAAGTTGGTCTTTTTGTTCTTTTTATGGTCTTTGTGGAAGCTAATTTGCTTAATAAGCGTTTAATCAGCCAAACGTGAAAGTTGGAGATGAAGTGATAAGGTTCGAATGGCGCTTGCGAAGAACCACAATTTGAAATGCCAAACTTTTGGCTTGGCACATTCAGATAGGAAATATGGAAATGGAACTGAAAGGAGCATAATTAATAAATGATTAAACTAATTGGTTGGAAAATCATCAACGTGTTTTTATGTTTTTCTTTCTTATATTTTTTTAATTTATCCGATAAAGAGGAAGTCGCATCTGTTTAATAACGTGCAGACTTCTACGTAATGCAAAAAACCGATCAGTTATCAAAATATTTCGTAATCAGTAAGTTTATGTTTTGAGGCAAGTTTCGATAACTTCCAGAAATCAAAATTATCGAAATAAAATTATTCCTGAAAATTCTAGAAATGATTCCAAAACGCAGTTGAACAGGTAGACTACTGTCTGGAATTTCCCCTCAAAGCTTGCCACCTTGATGACCATGAAAGCAGACAATCTTACAGCAAACATCATGAATTTATTGCGCCTTGCACTCAAAATTAGTCAAATGTTCATATGTTTATTTGTAGAGGGTGTTTAAATTTTTTTAAAATTTATTAAAGAGATATTTGCGGGGAACAAAAGAGGGTGGCTCGAAAAGAAATGATCTTAATCAATTTGTTTGATGGATAAAATTTAAAAATTCAAAGTACGCCAACATCGGAAGACTTTGAAAAGCCGATTGGCATTGTATGAAAACACAAAAGAATGAACACGACATTAATTCTCAGAATTAAATACTTCAACATCGAATGAGAAGGGAAATGAGAATAATACAAACAAGCGACCCGAATAACCTAAATGTTAGCTTTATAAGCCTAATGACCGTGAAATAGAGATATCAAATCATAAAGGCAGCATCTGGAAGAGTTCGCCTGCATCAAAACTTTCCGTTTTTATTTCAACAAAAGCAATAAGAAGAATTTTTATTGGAAGTAATCAACACACAAAACCATAACCCAAACATCGCTATCATCACAACA
>OX387246.1:3358681-3361181 GCA_947562095.1 Branchellion lobata
TTAAGTCATCACAAACATGGTATCTTCAAGTTCACCTCCTTAATCGTCTTTTTTCCCCAGTACTTCTATCCAACCACCCCACTTCTATAACCTACGCTATCCTCACCATAACTACCCAAAACACCTACTACCACAATCGCAACTGTCATCATAACCCCTAACCCATTAACATACTCTGGGTATTATTTATTTTAAATTTGAAATCTTTACACTAATCAACTTTAACCTTTTCAACCGTGAAACTCTAAACCATTCGTCTATGCGCCTATCGTATTAGCCTTTATCAATATAAAGTGTGTTTGATAGATACTGGCGATTGATCGTGAGTGCTTAAAAATGATCAGAAACATTAATAATTACTTTTTTTTTTAATTTTAATATTTTTATCCTGTCATATTAATAATAATAAAAAAATTTCGAACTTGAAAATTTAAAATTTTAATAAAAAGCTATTTATAAACATGTTTCGACCAAATTAAATCAATTAAATGAAGTTGACGATAATGATGAAGGTTACAAAAGGCGAAACTAATCAGAAATAAAAAATCACACACAACATGTTCTATTGTTCGAACGCAGAGGTAGTGACAAGTTTGTATTAAGTTGGTGCCGATTGGACCGCCATAGGATGAGCAATGATGTTTACAAATGGTTTTGAAAAATTAAAATCGGCGACTGTTTTAAAAAGTTTGAAATTGGTTGAAAAAGGTTTGAATGGAAAATCAATTTGAAATATTAGAGCATTAAAACATGACTTTTTGAAGGATAACATAAACTTAGATGCATTATGAAGTGAAGCTAAACGCTATTTCATAAGTAAAATTTGAATAAAAAAAAACGGACAAAAACCATGAGCTATTTTTTAGAAAACAGTTTTAAATAGTGACTATTATTTTTTTTAAATAACTCAAACAAAAATTAAAATAAACTTTGAAATATACTCAAAAACTTTTTAAATAAACTTTGAAATATACTCAAAAAAAAACTTGAAAGCCACCTTGAAATGAACTTTAACATAACTCAGGTTTAATTTGAAGTATGCGAGGCATTTTGGAAAGAAGCAATTACAATTCAATGACAAATTAACGAGCGCAGGAGCAAGAGTCGAAATCAATCCATACCACCGTCGACTCTTGTGGCAGTTGAAGTTTTTGCGAACGAACACCAACCGACCGAATATGTATTTTTTTAAAACTGAGTATTTAATACCGTTTCTATAGTTTTCTCTAAAGTATGGTATTTTGTGTACCGCTTTTGAGGTTTTTTTAAAGGTTTTTTGTGGAATATTTATTATTTTTAAGTCCTTTGTTGAATATTTATTGTTTTAAAAAAATATTATTTAAAATTAAAAAATTGGGCCTAATAAATTGCAAAAACATGAAGGTTTAACTGATAATGGGGAACAAACTAGGACAAATGATTCTCGACCACACGAAGAAGGAAAGCAATAGCGAGATCGAGAGTCGATTGAGGTTTAGTAATAAATAACAATAGTGATTTTGACCACACAAGAATTTCAATTAAATCTTGCCTTCTTCAACCAATTAATTAAACCTCACACCACCATTCGTTTGATTTATTTCTCGAGTCTCAAGGTGCTGAAACTTTATATTCGTGTTTGTTTCTGACATTTCCAGCTAACCGTCAATCTTTCGAGCAATTCTTCAAATCAGCAATCCATCAAAACAGCCATCAGCAAGCTCATCTGCCTAATACATCATCTATCTTCCAGCTTTCCTTCATTTGTCATTTTGCCAACACTTTCATTTCAGCTTCTCCATCTTCTTGCCATCACTGCCTTCCAATTACCAACGCTGAAGTTATCTGAATACCAGCTATAATAGATGATCACGTCCATCAAATCTGATCGGATCGAAACATCTAGCACCCAAGCAACCTTAAGCCATGTTTGAAGCATTAAGGCTTTTGCGGCAAAGGTTCGAAGACATCAGATATTTTTATGATTATTTATGGTTTTGTATTGTCTGTTTTGGCTTGAATGTTTGATTTGAGAATAAATCCAAAGTTAGCACTGCTATTCATCGCTAAACATTGCTGCCAACCATCAATATCCTTTTTCAAGCCAGCTACAATCCACTTACGTACCACCTACCCTCTATCCACTACCTATCCATCCACACTCCACTTACCATCGAGCTACCATCCACTAACCATCCACTAACCATCCACTAACCATCCACTAACCATCCACTAACCATCCACTAACCATCCACTAACCATCCACTAACCATCCACTAACCATCCACTAACCATCCACTAACCATCCACTAACCATCCACTAACCATCCACTAACCATCCACTAACCATCCACTAACCATCCACTAACCATCCACTAACCATCCACTAACCATCCACTAGGCCTGGGAAGTCCGCCTCGATTGAGTCCTCACAAGTGTTTGTTGCGCAAACACAAGACCAACCGCAAGCCTCGAACACCCTTCACCACGCAGCAACTGCTCTCGCTCGAGAGGAAGTTCC
>OX387246.1:3363681-3371181 GCA_947562095.1 Branchellion lobata
TTGGCATTCTTACCTTTAAAAAGCTATTAAAGCGTAACCTAATTGGATTTACTTAAAAGATAATAAATAGGCTTCATAATTGGTAATAATGACGTCATTGAATACAACTGAATTTTTGCATAATTAAAAACCTAATTAGTTTTTCTCATTTTTTATTTCTCTGAAATAATTTTGTTCGAATCCAAGGGTTGTTTTCTTTGCGGGAAATCAATTTATTTTTATTTTGAAATTTTTTGACACGTAACTTAAAGCTTGCCTTTGATTAAGTTACTTTTCAACTTTAATTTTTATTTCCGTTCAAACGTGCAACAAGTCCATACGACTTGTGGGCTCAAAGGTTCGTTCACCCATGCAATTTAACGTTTCTGATCAAAGTTGTGGAAACAAGACTGTAAAAGTTTCTTTCAAACGCCAGCTCCAAGTGGCTTCTCACCTTCTGGCCTAGCGCCCTTCCAAACAGTTTCATCTTTCGTCTATTACTGACGCTAGTATCGTCTGCTCCTTGTACTTATTTGTTTAATACTTTCAATGCACTGGTACTCATTCATAAGACTTAATTAATATTCTCAGAAAACTTTTTATTTAAAAAAAGAATGAAGCTGTAGTTATTATTATCATTAATGTTATTATTATTATTATTATTATTATTAATTTTATTATTGTTATTGTTGTCATTATTGTTATTATTGTCCTTTTTGTATGAATTTTATTATTTCTATTATTTCTATTATTGAGCGATTAAATGCGGGCATTTTTGCTTTTGAATGTACATACCACCAGGCCACACCCCCATCCTCACTCCACCCTTCTCACCATCCTCATTCCACCCTCCCCCATCCTCATTCTACCCTCTCTCTCATCCTCACTCCACCCTCCCTCCCATTCTCATTCCACCCTACCCCATCTTCACTCCACCTTCCCACCCATCCTCACTCCACCCTTCCCCCATCCTCCTTCCACCCTTCCCCCCATCCTCACTCCATCTTTTCCCCATCTTCACTCCACCCTTCCCCCATCCTCACTCCACCCTTCCTCCATCCTTACTCCCCCCTCCCCCCCATCCTCACTCCATCCTTCCCCCATCCTCACTCCATCCTTCCCCCTTCCTCACTTCACCCTCCCCCCCATCCTCACTCCATCCTTCCCCCATCCTCACTCCATCCTCCCCCATCCTCACTCCATCCTCCCCCATCCTCACTTCATCCTTCCCCCATCCTTCTTCCACCCTTCCCCCCATCCTCACTCCATCTTTCCCCCATCCTCACTTCACCCTCCCCCCCATCCTCACTCCATCCTCCCCCATCCTCACTTCACCCTCCCCCCCATCCTCACTCCATCCTTCCCCCATCCTCACTTCACCCTCCCCCCCATCCTCACTCCATCCTCCCCCATCCTCACTCCATCCTTCCCCCATCCTCACTTCACCCTCCCCCCCATCCTCACTCCATCCTCCCCCATCCTCACTCCATCCTTCCCCCATCCTCACTTCACCCTCCCCCCCATTCTCACTCCATCCTCCCCCATCCTCACTTCATCCTTCCCCCATCCTTCTTCCACCCTTCCCCCCATCCTCACTCCATCTTTCCCCCATCCTCACTTCACCCTCCCCCCCATCCTCACTCCATCCTCCCCCATCCTCACTTCACCCTCCCCCCCATCCTCACTCCATCCTTCCCCCATCCTCACTTCACCCTCCCCCCCATCCTCACTCCATCCTCCCCCATCCTCACTCCATCCTTCCCCCATCCTCACTTCACCCTCCCCCCCATCCTCACTCCATCCTCCCCCATCCTCACTCCATCCTTCCCTTTATTTTCACTCCACCCTTCCCTTTTTTTTCAATTCACTCTTCCTCCATCCTCACCTTTTTTCTTTCCTTCCTCTTCTCACTCCACCTCATTCTTTTTCCATCTTCACTTCATCCTCACTCCATCCCCACCTTATCCTCTTCCATCCTCCCTTCATCCTTGCTCCATCTTTACTCCTCATCTTCGCCGCATCTTTACCTTTTCCCACTCAATCCTCTTACCTTTTTCGTCGTCTGTCTTCATTTCCACCTTCGATATGGTAAAAGTATTTCGCATCAACTGGGCAGTAAAATGTATTTTGACGAGTCCAGTGGACATCCACTAGAACATTCAATAAATGCCACACAAATGATTCCTGCGTGTGTCTTCTTCCTCCTAAAACGCATGTTTAACCTAATGATTGCACATGCATAACCTTATGATCCTACTACCTCGAGCCTGCCTACAACTCCGATAACACTAACAGCTTGCCTGCCACTATCGGTGAGTATTTCTGAGTTTTCTCAAATATTATTGATTATAATTGAGTTTTTTTAGTATTTACAATAATTTTTGAGTATTTTATTTCGATTAAACTAAATTAACTTTTTTTTTTCGTTTCCTTCAAATTCCTCATGAAATAGGCTTTTAAATGGCTTAGAAACACCTCTAAAACTCCATTTAAACTACCTGCAAGTTACCCTTGAATCACGTCAAGTGTTTTCAACAGAATTAAATGAAAATAATCGAATGAAAATATAAAATAACCATAAGAAGACTACATGTTGAGGGAAAAGAATGCTGAGAACTATCGATTTATAATATTGATACGCCATGGAGGTAGCATGAGAAATTCCAGTACTAATTAGCGATAACGTAAGCCGATGAAAAACGCATAAAACAAGTAAGGAATATGAGGGGAAGAACGCGATGTGTCTGAAGCTCTTTATGGCTGGTGTGACGTGAGAGGGTGCTTGGACTGGTGTCGTGTGGGAGAGTGGTTAAATCGCTTTAGCGTGAAAATCTGGAATTTGAATTCGAAACGTGGTTGGATTATTAGTTAGACTTAGTTATCTGATCATGCGTCAGCAAACAACTTGTCTTCACTCCTTGCATCAGCTTGCCTCTCCATTTCTTAACTCTCACAATTAAGCACTGCAGGCTATCTGTCTCCTCGTTCCTTACTCTACAATCTATCTGTTCACTCATATCTCTCACTCAACACTCACTTATTTGTTCATCTATTTTTTATTTTTTCAATTCACACAACCATTCACTGATTTGAGTTTTCATTCACCCCTCCATCCACCCATCCATCCGCTCATCCATCCACTCTTCTATCCCCCCCTCCATCTACCCATCCATCTGCTCATCCATCCACTCATTCATCCACCTCTTCATCTACCCATCCATCCACCCATTCATCCACCCATTCATCCACCCATTCATCCATCTTTCCATCCACCCATTCATCCACCCATTCATCCACCCATTCATCCACCCATTCATCCACCCATTCATCCACCCATTCATCCACCCATTCATCCACCCATTCATCCACTCATTCATCCACCCATTCATCCTCCCATCCGTCTCCCCATCCATTCACTCATCCGTCCACCCATCTATCCACCCATCCATCCACTCATCCATCTACCTATCCATCCACGCATTAATCCATCCATCCACCCATTCATTCATACGTCTGTAATTCCATCCGCCTATCCATCTAATCATCCGCCCACCCATCCATCCACCCATCCACCCACCCATTCATTCACCCACACATCCATCTGTACATCCACCCAACCATCTACCCATCCACCCACCTATTCATCTACCCATCCATCCACCCATCCATCTACTCATCCATCCACCCCTCAACTAACTAATGCATCCACTCTTTTTTACCCATTCATCTTCCCACCCATCCATCCACCCATCAATCTACCCATTCATTTACTCATCCATCCACTCATCCATCCACCCATCTATCCACCCATCCATCCACCCATCCATCCACCCATCTATCCACCCATCCATCTACCCATCCATCCACCCATCTATCCACCCATCCATCCACCCATCCATCCACCCATCCATCCACCCATCCATCCACCCATCCATCCACCCATCCATCCACCCATCCATCCACTCATCCATCCACCCATCCATCCACCCATCCATCCACCCATCCATCCATCCATCCATCCACCCATCCATCCACCCATCCATCCACTCATCCATCCACCCATCCATCCACCCATCCATCCACCCATCCATCCACCCATCCGTCCACCCATCCATCCACCCATCCATCCACCCATCCATCCACCCATCCATCCACCCATCCATCCACCCATCCATCCACCCATCCATCCACCCATCCATCCACCCATCCATCCACCCATCCATCCACCCATCCATCCACCCATCCATCCACCCATCCATCCACCCATCCATCCACCCATCTATCCACCCATCCATCCACCCATCCATCCACCCATCCATCCACCCATCCATCCACCCATCCATCCACCCATCCATCCACCCATCCATCCACCCATCCATCCACCCATCCATCCACCCATCCATCCACCCATCCATCCACCCATCCATCCACCCATCCATCCACCCATCCATCCACCCATCCATCCACCCATCCATCCACCCATCCATCCACCCATCCATCCACCCATCCATCCACCCATCCATCCACCCATCCATCCACCCATCCATCCACCCATCCATCCACCCATCCATCCACCCATCCATCCACCCATCCATCCACCCATCCATCCACCCATCCATCCACCCATCCATCCACCCATCCATTCACTCATCCATTCATTCATCCATCCACCCATCCATCCACCCATCCATCCACCCATCCATTCACTCATCCATTCACTTATCCATCCACACATCCATCCACACATCCATCCACCCACCCATCCGTCCACTCTTCAGCACCAAATGCTTTCAATCAGCAACCACTGAAACGTCATAACACTCTTCAGCGTCATTAATTTATCATACAAGCGTACAGTTGCCTTCAAACAGACCTGCCCACAGACGCTCGGTTGGCGATGCATGGACATGTTACTTCTCTCTCTCTCAAGCCATGTTTATTTTATTTCTTTAACTTGTTGTGCGTATATTTTATTTTCTTTCATTTAAGCTTGTCTTTGGGTTTCTTTGTGGTTAATTTTATTTTCAGTTTGTGATCACTTTTAATCTTAGTTTGTTTTATTTTACTTTTAGTTTATTTTTGTTTTTGTTTTATTTAAAAAAAAATTAGTTTAACTAAGTTTAATTTTATTTGTGTAGTTATTTAAGTTGTTCTTCGTATACAATGTTCTAATCGATAGCTTGCTTCCAAGACGAATAATCGAACATTTTAGTTTTTTATTAGCTTATTTAGTTTTTTTTTCATTAAAATATTATTTCGTTTTTTTGAATTTTTCATAAATTAATTTATTTTTTTATCTGATCATAACAAGTCTTTAAAATGAATTCCATTACTTATTAAGGGGAGTAGACCTCAGTCATTGAATAAGAGGCTATTAACTTATTTCGTTTGTGTTCAGGTTTTGAAAATTGAGAATAACTGAATATATGAAAATTAAAAAACTGAAGAAAAAAAAAGAAAATAATTAAAAAAACTTTAAAAAGGAAATCTTTACTCCATCAAAAGCACAGGCCCGCCACACAAGACAGCTAACGTGCATAAGGCCTTACCACCAGACCTCCATCGCAGGCTGTGTGGACATCAAAGAAGATTCTAATGATGTTTGTGAAGGCTTCAATTCATCGGCAGTTGCAGTTTAAGCTTCTGTGATAATATTATCGATTGTTAATTAGGCGCTGTTGTTTATCACGTGCAATAAGCAAGCCATCGCTTTGGCCTGGTGCTTCAGTGATAACACACATGGGAAGTGGAGGCAGAAAAGCTACGTGGCAAGAGTTGGTGCGGAAAATAATTAATTTTATCTTTTTTAATTTTTAATTTCTTTCAACTTGTGATCAAATCGTTCATTCTTCATTCATCAGAGCATTAATTCCTCACTCATCCAACTATTTATTCACCATTCATCGATCTTTCAACCATCCTCCGATCCATTCACCATTCATCCATTCCCCCATTCATCTATTCATCTACTCATCCATTCACCCATTCATTCATTCATCTACTCATCCATTCACCCATTCATTCATTCATCCACTCATCAATTCAATTCATCCACTAAACATATCTATAGTGCATTCATATAGTCATTGTAGGATTCGATGCAGCTCTCGGATGGTGAAGTTGAGACTGAAACTGTGAGATGAATTGTGAGCTTTGAGCACCAATCCACACACTTAACCAGTACTTCGGCATTGATTTCATTTGAACAGGTACCTTTTTGGAAGATATTTGGAGCCTTGTTCAATAGGTGGAATGTTTCATGTTCGGAGGGGGCCTTAAATCAAAGCGATACTTTCACTTTTCAAGCTGACACTTGGTTAGTGTTTTTGTTTAATTTTTTTTTTCGAAAAAAAAAACGACTGTCGTCTTGAGTGACTGACAAAAATTATTATTTTTGGCATTTAATTTTGATTTTTATTAAAAATAAGATGTAATTAATGATTTTGGAATTTGAACAAGCGAACAAACGCGCCTTGTATTACAAACGAGATTAGCAAACAATGAGCGTTCAAGTGAGAAGTCAGAGGAGTCGAGCATTATTATTTTTTAAACCATAAAGTCCTTTTGACGGCCGTCTTAATGATGTGGCTCAAACCTCGTTTTGAAGGTTTCAGAAATTACGCGAAATTATTGAGAAAGGAATAAAAGGATTTCTAAAAAATCTAATATAACCTAATCTACCATTTGTATAGCGCTGATTCCACATCCTTCAAAAGCCCTTATGTATCGCGGAGTGTTATGATTTCCTCTGATGAGTTAGCTATGGTAGTTTAGTTGTGACAGTTCGTGTGGCCGTCATGCTGGTTGCGCAACTAATCGAAGCCTACAATTTGCTCATTAACACTGCCATCAGCACACTATTCCCATGGCGAGCCACTAACAGAACAAACGATAAAAATAATTATGATATTAAAAATAAAAATATTTATTATTATTATTATTATTATTATTATTATTATTATTATTATTATTGTTATTATTATTATTATTATTATTATTATTATTATTATTATTATTATTATTATTATTATTATTATTATTATTATTACTACTATTTTATTATTATTATTATTATTATTATTATTATTATTATTATTATTATTATTATTATTATTATTAGTATTATTATTATTATTATTATTTTTTTATTTTTTTTTTATTATTATTATTATTATTATTATTATTATTTTATTATTATTATTATTATTCTTATTATTATTATTATTATTATTATTATTATTATTATTTTTTTTTTTATTTTTATTATTATTATTATTATTATTATTATTATTATTATTATTATTATTATTGTTTATATTATTATTATTATTATTATTATTATTATTATTATTATTATTATTATTATTATTATTATTGTTTTTATTATTATTATTATTATTATTACTATTATTACTATTATTACCATTATTACTATTATTATTATTATTATTATTATTATTATTATTATTATTATTATTATTATTGTTATTATTATTATTATTATTATTATTATTATTATTA
>OX387246.1:3381181-3398681 GCA_947562095.1 Branchellion lobata
CTACCTCTCTCTCCACTCATCCACCTTTCTCTCCATTCATCTTCCTCTCTTTCTCATCCTTTTGTCTTTTTTCTCACCTTTTTCTTTTTCTCTGCTTCATATATATATATATATATATATATATATATATATATATATATATATATATATATATATATATATATATATATATATATATATATATATATATATATATATATATATATATATATATATATATATATATATATATATATATATATATATATATATATATATATATATATATATATATATATATATATATATATATATATATATATATATATATATATATATATATATATATATATATATATATATATATATATATATATATATATATATATATATATATATATATATATATATATATATATATATATATATATATATATATATATATATATATATATGTCTATATATATATATATATATTGCTTTTCGCACTTTTTTGCATGGTTTGTTTCATTTTCTTCACTGATACTTTCCAAAGGAAATAATTGAATAGACATTCGTAAGAACAAAGCCCAATGCAAACAACAATGTAAACAATGACGCAATATTTACACAAACCACCACGTAAACAATTGCTCCAATCATAATACAAACCAGCCCTCCAATAATGATACAGATAATCTTGCAATAATGGTACATAAGGCGTGTAAACAATGCATTCGTACAGAACCACTTGAAACGGTGCTTTCTGCTGTGTTTATGGACTTCAAAGACAGTACAGGAGCGCTTAATTAAGTAGGCAGTGGAGGCTTCAGGGAGGGAGGGAGGCAGGAGTGCTTTGTGAGCCTTTGAACGCTGAAGGGAGTTTCGGGAAGATTGAATGGTGTGGGCTGGTGGTGGTGTTGTGGTGGTGTTGTGGTGGTGTTGTGGTGGTGTTGTGGTGGTGTTGTGGTGGTGGTATGATGGTGGTGATGTGGTGGTTGTATGATGGTGGTGGTGTTGTGATGGTGGTGTTGTGGTGGTGGTGTAGTGGTGGTGTAGTGGTGTTGTGGTGGTGTTGTGGTGGTGTTGTGGTGGTGTTGTGGTGGTGTTGTGGTGGTGTTGTGGTGGTGTTGTGATGGTGTTGTGGTGGTGTTGTGGTGGTGTTGTGGTGGTGTTGTGGTGGTGGTATGATGGTGGTGGTGTGGTGGTTGTATGATGGTGGTGGTGTTGTGATGGTGGTGTTGTGGTGGTGGTGTAGTGGTGGTGTAGTGGTGTTGTGGTGGTGTTGTGGTGGTGTTGTGGTGGTGTTGTGGTGGTGTTGTGGTAGTGTTGTGGTGGTGGTATGATGGTGGTGGTGTGGTGGTTGTATGATGGTGGTGGTGTTGTGATGGTGGTGTTGTGGTGGTGGTGTAGTGGTGTTATGGTGGTGTTGTGGTGGTGTTGTAGGAGTTCTTCAGTGGTGGTGGTGGTGATGTTGTGTTGATGGTGATGCTGTATCGGTGGTGATATTGTGGTATTGTAGTGTGGGAGATGAGGGCTGGATGATGAAAGGTCGGAGCGGTGTGGACTGTGACTTGATGTAATGTAACTTGGGAAGAGGAAAGTGGTGGATATAAGACTGAAATGGTCGAAATCTTGGAAGGTATGAAGTAGAGAAAACAAAAAAAAAAGATGGAGGAGATGAGGAAGGGAAAAAAAATGGTGAAAGAGGAAGAAATGGAGGAGGGAAGAAAGAGTAAATGGTGAAGGAGGGAGAATGGAGGAGGGAAGAAGAAGAAAAGGGTGAAGGAGGAAGAATGAGGGGACGAGGAGGTTTGATGTTGCGTTTAATAATCGCTCGTGAAAGTTGCACTCCGTTTGCGAGGGAGATGAGGTGGAAATATTATGGAACTTATAAAAAATATTTGAAATTTTGATGAAAACGGTGATTTGATACTAATGCGAGATAATTAAGGGTGCATTGGTGTAAATAATCAGTGAATGAGTGGAAATAATTAAGTTTTTGGTGAAGAAAAGTTCTAACACTAAAAGAAGGAGGTTGGGACAAATAAGAAGTAGGAAAAACAAACCAAGATTGATGAAAAAAACAACAAAAAAAAAAAAAAAAGATTATAAAAAAATAAATGCAAAAAAAAAAACAATGAAGCGACAACAACAAAACATAAATAACAACAATAATCACAACAACAAAAACAATAGAAACAACACTAACATTAAAAAAAAGAATAATGAAAAAAAATAAATAACAAAAAAACAAAATCAAGAGCAAAAAGGCACTAGCGAAGTGGTGTTTTACTGATAGGAGACTTTGTTTGAAAGTGGGTGCCACTTGGGTGAGCAAGCTTATCTCAGCCACCCATCCGTGCAATCAGCCGCCACAAATCTCTACAAATAGAAGCTCCATCACCACTCTCTGCTCCTTCCACACCCTCTCCTTCTTTCTCACTCTCTCACTCTCTCACTCTCTCACTCTCTCACTCTCTCACTCTCTCACTCTTTCTCACTCTCTCACTCTCTCACTCTCTCCTTCTTTCATTCTTTTTTTCTTCCGTTCTTTATTCACTTACACTCTATTCCACTTTTACATTCTTTTCGTCTTCTTCATCTTCTCCATCCTCTTCATCTTTTTCATTTTCTTCATTCTCTTCATCTTCTTCATCCTCCTCACCCTTTTCAAATCGCTTTTTTTATTTAATAACCTATAACTTTATTTCTTTTCAAACCCTTTACTTTCAGCTTCACTTTTTCCTCCAACGAAACCTCCCAACCTCCACCTCAAACATCCACACCCCCCTAAACTCCCCCTCACCTCTCCCCCCCCCCCCCCCTTTATATCACCCCAAAAATTATTTTTCATAGTTCTGTTTTATTTTATTCTATAAGACTTGTTACAAAGTTTCAAAAAGCTTTTTGTGATTGCCACTAAAGGTTTTATATACGATCGTTCTTTTTATTTAAATTTTTTGCGTTTATATTCATGGTTTTTTGTTTTTATTCGGGTTCTTGTTTTTATTTCTTTGTTTCTTGTTTTTTATTTTTTTTGTTTCTTGTTATTTTTTTTTTTTCGTTTTTTGTTTTTTTTTAATTTTTTTGTTTTTTTTTTTAATTTATTTATTGGCTTTGTTTTTATTTTGAGACATTTGTTTGACAAAGTGCGTCAATCCGTCTGGACGTTTTTGTTATTTACACTTATAAATATTTTCCAATCAAGTTCTGTCAGTCTTTCCATGAGCCATCCACCCTCTACAAGTCCAACTCTTCAAAAATCCATTCAGCCATCCTAATGAATAGCCACTCATCCACCCATCCATCCATCCTTCCATCCTTCCACCCTTCTATCCACTCATCTATTTTTCCATCCTTCCATCCATCCATCCTTCTATCCACTCATCTATTCTTCCATCCTTCCAGCCATCCTCACATATATTAATTTATCCATCCATCCATCCATCCTTCCGTCCATCCATCCTTCCATCCCTCCATCCTTCCATTCATCCTTCCTTCCTTCCATCCATCCATCCTTCCATTCATCCATTCTTACATCTACTCCTTTATCCGTCCATCCATTCGTCCATCTATCCATCCATCGATCCATCCATCCATCCATCCATCCATCCACTCATCCATTCATCGAAGCCTGACAACACCACCGAAGCAGCCTCCTCGTCCAGCCACAGCACCACCGTGGCCTCTTTGACTGCCCTTGAATTTATGAAGCGCTTAATTGGAAATAATAATTAGTATACTGATGGCTACTATGACGTATTATCAACCTTCTGTGTCTACCCCAAATAATACGAAAAGAAAAAATGAAAGTAGAAGAAGTATTGTTATCATTGTTGTCTCACAAACAACAACGTCGCAAGTGAAACTCCCATTGAAACAACGAAATAAAAACATACTCAAATTAATATGATAATAATAACTTGAACCTAAATATTGATAATAATAATATTATTATTATTAATAGAAATTATAAAAATAATAATATCATTATTAATAATAAAAATATTAATTATAACAATAAAAATAAATAATGAAAGGAAGATGAATGAATTGATGTTACGTGTACTTGCCTACATTGAGCGCGAGAAGACAACATCACTTATTCCGATCGTTCTACACTTGCGAAATTAAATTGAAATAATAATAATAATAATAATAATAATAATAATAATAATAATAATAATAATAATAATAATAATAATAATAATAATAATAATAATAATAATAATAATAATAATAATAATAATAACAATAATAATAATAATAATAATAATAATAATAATAATAATAATAATAATAATAATAATAATAATAATAATAATAATAATAATAATAATAATAATAATAATAATAATAATAATAATAATAATAATAATAATAATAATAATAATAATAATAATAATAATAATAATAATAATAATAATAATAATAATAATAATAATAATAATAATAATAATAATAATAATAATAATAATAATAATAATAATAATAATAATAATAATAATAATAATAATAATAATAATAATAATAATAATAATAATAATAATAATAATAATAATATAAATAATAATAATAATAATAATAATAATAATAATAATAATAATAATAATAATAATAATAACAATAATATATTAAAAAGGGGAACAGAGCAAGTCCTGGAAAGAATATCTTACCGAACCATTCCCAAATCAACTGAATCGCCTACCCTAGTGGTGAATGCTCCTCACAAGGAGGATGCCTACATAACTTCCACCACTGAAATGAATGCTACACTTCCTTGTTAGCCGGCGTCTGCTCACTACTCGCTCATGTCGCTAACACAGGCGCGTCTGAGGGTGCTTTGTAACATCCCCCCATGGGTTCAGCATGCTTTGAAAGGTTCTCACTCATTCCTGGTGGCATGAATCGTTTTTATAAATACTTCTTGCCACTTCCAACCACACCCACCCTCAAAACCCCAAACCACCACCCTACCGACCTATCAACGCACCAAACCACCACCACACCGACCCATCAAAGCACCAAACCACCACCACACCCACCCATCAACGCACCAAACCACCACCCTACCGACCTATCAACGCACCAAACCACCACCACACCCACTCATCCGCTCACTTATCGCTATGCCCCTGGGCCTTTTGACAGCTCTGTACTTGAAAGGTTTCTTGAGAAAAAGTAAATACCGCTCCAAACCCATCCTTATTATTTCCACCTTCATCGCACAGTTTCCTATCCACAAAATTGTTTCATTATTTTTTTCTAATCTAATCTAATCAAATCATTTGTATAGCGCTGTTTCCACACTGTTCAAAAGCGCTTAATTTCCATTTATAATTAATTAATTATAATTATTAATAATTGAATGTAGTGCTCAGACGTCTTGGTTCTGTCTCTGCTACGAACTGTTAAAACAACAAATTTCTATGCCATTTCCAGCGTTTGTCTGGAGTTGCTTCAATAAAAACCTTTGTTATTTACAATGAAGTCTTTGTTTTGACCATCATAAACTCTCCCAGGCTTGCATCTCTGGAGCTTTCAAAGTTACGGTGCTTTGCAAGTATGAACTCACCAGCGGTTGATATGCTGTTTGCTTGTACGGCGCAGCCCATTGAATAAGTCTTCAATTGATTCTACGGTTGAGTGGGTACCCGAGAGGCTGGTGACAACCTTAAAGATTATTACTGTTATTATTATTATTATAAAATAATATTTATTATTATTATTATTATTATTATTATATACTTTTTTGATTGACTTTTCTTATCATCTTTATCGAAGAGTTCAATTTTTTTCTTTTTTTTATTTGAAGCAATGTTGAACGGACGAAACTGTAAATTTATTTTTCACAATTGAAAAAATTTTTAATATTCTGTGGTTAAAAATCAACTCTGTAAAAGGCGTGACGATGTGAGTACGGATTCGAACGCTAGAAGGTATAGTGAAAGCGAAGTGGAAAGAAGTATTAACTGCTTATTAATGATACAAATACCTACAAATACCTATAAATACCTATAAATACCTACAAATACCTACAAATACCTACAAATACCTACAAATACCTACAAATACCTACAAATACCTACAAATACCTACAAATACCTACAAATACCTACAAATACCTACAAATACCTACAAATACCTACAAATACCTACAAATACCTACAAATACCTACAAATACCTACAAATACCTACAAATACCTACGAATACCTACAAATACCTATAAATACATACACCTGCGAGGGCAAGAATGTACAAAAACGATGAACGGTTGAAAACAAATACAAAATCTCAAATTGAAAAAAAACTCATTTTATCAAAAGAAAATGATTTAGAAAAAAAGTCAAAGGCATGATAAGGCCAACAGGCATTGTTCTTTGGAAAGGACAATACGCAGAACCACCAACAGACGCCAACTGGAGGTTGTTACACCTTCTAGCAACTCCTATGGAACTCACGCACCTTCGTGCCGTGTATTGTTATTGAGATGGTTATTGAAATCGTTATTGTTATTGTTATTGAGGTTGTTATTGTTAATGTTATTGAAATTTTTATTGAGGTTGTTATTGTTATTGTTATTGAGATTGTTATTGTTATTGTTATTGTTATTGTTATTGTTATTGAGGTTGTTATTGAGGTTGTTATTGAGGTTGTTATTGAGGTTGTTATATAATGTTATTTTTATTGTTATTGTTATTTTTATTGTTATTGTTATTGTTATTGTTATTATTACTGTTATTGTTATTATTATTGTTGTTTTTATTGTTATTTTTATTGTTATTTTTCCCCTTATTCTTTCGCATTTCCCACCTACCTCCGAGGCCTCCCATATCCACGGTAGTATCAACCCAACATTCACCTCCACAGCCCCTATGCGGGAAGTGCTGCGGTTGTAGGTCGTTGTTAGAAGGATCTGTCTCACTTTTGTTTTCATGTTTTCTCTCGTGGGAGCTTGCATGAAGGCAGTTGGAGGAAGAAAAAAGATCACGGAGATTTCTCACAGGTTTCTAAGAGATTTTTTGTAGAAGTTTCCACGGAGGTAGAGGCCTTTATGGTGATATTCTGTGAGTTCTTTGTGGAGGGGAGTTTTGGGTGTTGGTTCAAAAGGGGTTTAAGCTTGTTGCTTACTTAATGAGCTAACAGTTAATCCGGCTTGGTTTTGTTGAGTAGTGGTCGAGCGGGCAAGATTAGGTCGTTGAGTCGCCTAACTACACTGAGCGTGAGCAGGGTATCATCAAACTGCGAGAGTTGAAGTTAATCGCTAAGACAGAACACCAACAACCAGCTACCCTCCTCCAAAACATGTTTTTTATTCACACATCCATGCAGCCATCCACACACACATGAGCACATCCATGCAGCCATCCACACACACATGAGCACATCCATGCAGCCATCCACACACACATGAGCACATCCATGCAGCCATCCACACACACATGAACACAACCATACAACACTTGTCTTCTGCAAACACAACAGACACCAGCACCTTCAAACACCTATTCTCAACTTTCCCTACCAATCTTCCACTCATCCCACCAATCCCCCACCCATCCCACTAATCCCCCACCTACCCCACCCATCCTCCACCCCATCACCTATCCTCCACCACATCACCTATCCTCCACCCACCTCACCCATCCTCCACCCACCCCACCCATCCTCCACCCACCCCACCCATCCTCCACCCACCTCACCCATCCTCCACCCACCCCACCCATCCTCCACCCACCCCACCCATCCTCCACCCACCCCACCCATCCTCCACCCACCCCACCAATCCTCTACCCATCCCACCCATCTTCCACCCACCCCACGCTTCTACCAGCCCCCCCCCCTCCTCCCCCCCCACTTATCACCAGCAGCCCCACAACCCTTTAAAGGCATCATTGAGGCCTTCATTGCTATCCTTCAACAAAGAGCTATCCCTTACATGAGCACCATAATTGTGTGTTTGTGCTTGTTATACTAGTTGTGTGTGTGTGTGTGTGTGTGTGTGTGTGTGTGTGTGTGTGTGTGTGTGTGTGTGTGTGTGTGTGTGTGTGTGTGTGTGTGTGTGTGTGTGTGTGTGTGTGTGTGTGTGTGTGTGTGTGTGTGTGTGTGTGTGTGTGTGTGTGTGTGTGTGTGTGTGTGTGTGTGTGTTATTGTGTGTGTGTGCGTGTGTGTGTGTGCGTGTGTGTGCGTGTGTGTGTGTGTGTGTGTGTGTGTGTGTGTGTGTGTGTGTGTGTGTGTGTGTGTGTGTGTGTGTGTGTGTGTGTGTGTGTGTGTGTGTGTGTGTATGTGTGTGTGTGTGTGTGTGTGTGTGTGTGTGTGTGTGTGTGTGTGTGTGTGTGTGTGTGTGTGTGTGTGTGTGTGTGTGTGTGTGTGTGTGTGTGTGTGTGTGTGTGTGTGTGTGTGTGTGTGTGTGTGTGTGTGTGTGTGTGTGTGTGTGTGTGTGTGTGTGTGTGTGTGTGTGTGTGTGTGTGTGTGTGTGTGTGTGTGTGTGTGTGTGTGTGTGTGTGTGTATTCGTCTGTATTTGTCTGTATGTGTATTTTTTTGAATGTGTACCATCGAACAATCAAATGACCATTATAGATAGCATCTATGATTGAGACCACCTTGACGCGGCCACTTAGAAGACCACTTTGAAGTTAATTAGCGCTATTGTTGCACTAGCGCATTGTCTCCGATGATTTTCTATTGAAATTCTTCCTTTGCCCAGGTTGACCACGCAAAGATCGGTGCTTGCTGTGGTCTTTGTTAACTCAAAAGTTGCCAGGTTTAAATACTCTTTTTGCTAGGCAAGCGTGAAATCGACCTCAAAACCTTGACATTTCTGAAACTTTTTCATTAATTAATTAATTATGTAATTGGGAAACATTTGAATAAACTTTTTCCGGAGGTTATTTTTAAAATTTAATCACACAAACTCAATTATAAAATGAATGTAGAATCTCGCTAAGTCACTTTGCGAGTGATAAAAGTCACTTTATAAGGCATAAATCGTGGAAGTAAAGAGGCGAGGGTTGAGTAATTGAATTACGGTATCTTCTTGATGACTTTAAAAACACTATCACTGGAATCAACACCTCTAAATCACCCCATCAATCAGACCACCCTAGTTTCCGATAATCCGCAGACTTGAAATAATTCCTCATTAACTTCTAATAGAAGTTCAAGCATTTTTATTCAAACTAAAAGGCTGAAATTTCTTCTGAATATTTTTGAATTTATTTGAATATTTGAAAATAACTCATGAAACTTTTGAAAACTTACTTTCAATTATTTTTTGGGCCCAGGAATAATTTTTATGAAGTTAATTTTTTATATTTTTTAATGTTATAAATTTTGAGATATTTTTAATGGATAAAAACCAACGACATATTGTCACTAACATCCTTATTCTTTCTCACCTTACTTAATCTTAACACTAACCCTGAAACTAACTCTAACACTAACACCACAAACTTGCTCAACTTATGAAAGTACTTCAGCTAAGAATGCTCAGAAGAACCACGAAACTTCCCTTCGAAGCTCTCCAATGCTACCTGCCATGTCCTCTCCCTACCAAGAAGTGGTCATGCCACAGACGAGCGGATGATGGGCCCCCCAGGAGTGCAGTCTGTGAGGAGGCTCCCAGCATCTCTCAGTCGCCGATGAGCCTTGCGGTTGTTTAAGCTTTAATTAAATAATTCGTGCATGTGTTTTCTTGTGTGTGTGTGTGTTGTGTTGTGTGTGTGTGTGTGTGTGTGTGTGTGTGTGTGTGTGTGTGTGTGTGTGTGTGTGTGTGTGTGTGTGTGTGTGTGTGTGTGTGTGTGTGTGTGTGTGTGTGTGTGTTTGTGTGTGTGTGTGTGTGTGTTTGTGTGTGTGTGTGTGTGTGTGTGTGTGTGTGTGTGTGTGTGTGTGTGTGTGTGTGTGTGTGTGTGTGTGTGTGTGTGTGTGTGTGTGTGTGTGTGTGTGTGGGTGTGTGTGCGTGTGTAGTTTGTTGATTGTTTGCGTATGGACATGCATTGTTGCCTTGTGAGCGTGTGATTGGGTCTGTATTGTTGAAGTTGCACTCAAAGATATGCTGAGCTTGATAGTATCTTCGTAGGTTCGTCTCTGTAAATGTGTGTCTGTATGTGTGTGCGTGTGTGCGCGCGCGTGTGTGTGTGTGTGTGTGTGTGTGTGTGTGTGTGTGTGTGTGTGTGTGTGTGTGTGTGTGTGTGTGTGTGTGTGTGTGTGTGTGTGTGTGTGTGTGTGTGTGTGTGTGTGTGTGTGTGTGTGTGTGTGTGTGTGTGTGTGTGTGTGTGTGTGTATGTGTGTGTGTGTGTGTGTGTGTGTGTGTGTGTGTGTGTGTGTGTGTGTGTGTGTGTGTGTGTGTGTGTGTGTGTGTGTGTGTGTGTGTGTGTATGTGTGTGTGTGTGTGTGTGTGTGTGTGTGTGTGTGTGAGTGTGTGTGTGTGTGTGTGTGTGTGTGTGTGTGTGTGTGTGTGTGTGTGTGTGTGTGTGTGTGTGTGTGTGTGTGTGTGTGTATGTGTGTGTGTGTGTGTGTGTGTGTGTGTGTGTGTGTGTGTGTGTGTGTGTGTGTGTGTGTGTGTGTGTGTGTGTGTGTGTGTGTGTGTGTGTGTGTGTGTGTGTGTGTGTATGTGTGTGTGTGTGTGTGTGTGTGTGTGTGTGTGTGTGTGTGTGTGTGTGTGTGTGTGTGTGTGTGTGTGTGTGTGTGTGTGTGTGTGTGTGTGTGTGTGTGTGTGTGTGTGTGTGTGTGTGTGTGTGTGTGTGTGTGTGTGTGTGTGTGTGTGTGTGTGTGTGTGTGTGTGTGTGTGTGTGTGTGTGTGTGTGTGTGTGAGTTTGAGTGAGTGTTTGTGTGTGTGTAGTATCGAAGCCAGTGTGAGAGTAACGATCAGGGAGGTATGGCTAATACAATTAACTCTAATGAAGGTTCTTTCATCTTCTCCGCAACTTTCAAACCATTAATAGCGTCTTCTCATTCCTCTTTTAATTCCTCCATAAGGTCAAAAACCTTAAAGACTTTTAGCCTCTTATTGACACTTGATCACGCACAGGTTGGTTATAAATAGATTTCTTAATGACATTACTGATCAAATCCTTTATAAATCGGCAGTTTCTTTGTATAAATTCTTCATATTTAATTTTTGAAACGTTTCCTGTATAAGGTTTTTTTAAATATTTTTTTGAATAATAAATTTTTAAAAAATTATATAATGATCTTCTGAATTTATTTTTTCATTTCATTGTTTTGAAATACAAAAATTCTGCAAATGTTTATTTAAGGAAAAAAACTTGACCATAATCTCATGAACATTTTTGAAAGAGCATTAAAAAAAAATTTTTCATAATTTACCAAAAACATCGTTTGAATCTTCATTTTAAATATTTCACTAAATTATTTTTAAAATTATGTTCAAAATGATTTTCAAAATGTTCTTCTAGTTTTTTTTTCAATATTTTTTATTTTTTATTATTTTTTTTTTTTAATTTTTTATTGAAGTTTTTAAACTAATACTTTCAAATTTAATTCATTTTTTCATACAAAATGGTTGATACTTTTTGTTATTTGGAGTTCAGTACCTCTCATTTCGATATTAACTCCCATTTCAAACTTCTTTTTTCAAATTAATGATATTCAAGAATTTCATATATTTTTTTTTTCTTTTTTTTTCTATTTTTTTATAATGTCAACTAATGATTCTTTCTGATATTAAACATTCATTAATTTTATGAAAATTGATTTTTTTGATTAAATATTTTTTTTTAAATTGATTTTTTAATGTTTTTTAACTTTGTTATTAGTTCAATAGTTTACTTATTCGTTTTAAAGTTTATTTGTCACTATATTATCCTTTCTACCATGAGACCCAACGTAAGGGCTTCTAATGGCAACCTTCCCAGGAAATATGATCATTAACTTAATAATTCTTAGAGTTTGAATGTGATTTCACTAAAAAGACAAGCCTCACAATGCACTTAATAACACTTTATTAATGTGCTCAGACGCCAACCACAACAACAACACCATCCATCATCCTACACGTCATTTGATTCCCTTCGAGGTTTCTACGTCACGGAATGACGCACACACACACGCACACACAAACACACACACACACAAACACACACACACACACACACACACACACACACACACACACACACACACACACACACACACACACACACACACACACACACACACACACACACACACACACACACACACACACACACACACACACACACACACACACACACACACACACACACACACACACACACACACACACACACACACACACACACACACACACACACACACACACACACACACACACACACACACACACACACACACACACACACACACACACACACACACACACACACACACACACACACACACACACACACACACACACACACACACACACACACACACACACACACACACACACACACACACACACACACACACACACACACACACACACACACACACACACACACACACACACACACACACACACACACACACACACACACACACACACACACACACACACACACACACACACACACACACACACACACACACACACACACACACACACACACACACACACACACACACACACACACACACACACACACACACACACACACACACACACACACACACACACACACACACACACACACACACACACACACACACACACACACACACACACACACACACACACACACACACACACACACACACACACACACACACACACACACACACACACACACACACACACACACACACACACACACACACACACACACACACACACACACACACACACACACACACACACACACACACACACACACACACACACACACACACACACACACACACACACACACACACACACACACACACACACACACACACACACACACACACACACACACACACACACACACACACACACACACACACACACACACACACACACACACACACACACACACACACACACACACACACACACACACACACACACACACACACACACACACACACACACACACACACACACACACACACACACACACACACACACACACACACACACACACACACACACACACACACACACACACACACACACACACACACACACACACACACACACACACACACACACACACACACACACACACACACACACACACACACACACACACACACACACACACACACACACACACACACACACACACACACACACACACACACACACACACACACACACACACACACACACACACACACACACACACACACACACACACACACACACACACACACACACACACACACACACACACACACACACACACACACACACACACACACACACACACACACACACACACACACACACACACACACACACACACACACACACACACACACACACACACACACACACACACACACACACACACACACACACACACACACACACACACACACACACACACACACACACACACACACACACACACACACACACACACACACACACACACACACACACACACACACACACACACACACACACACACACACACACACACACACACACACACACACACACACACACACACACACACACACACACACACACACACACACACACACACACACACACACACACACACACACACACACACACACACACACACACACACACACACACACACACACACACACACACACACACACACACACACACACACACACACACACACACACACACACACACACACACACACACACACACACACACACACACACACACACACACACACACACACACACACACACACACACACACACACACACACACACACACACACACACACACACACACACACACACACACACACACACACACACACACACACACACACACACACACACACACACACACACACACACACACACACACACACACACACACACACACACACACACACACACACACACACACACACACACACACACACACACACACACACACACACACACACACACACACACACACACACACACACACACACACACACACACACACACACGCACGATATCGTTGAGTAGGGCTTGTTAAATGGTTGTTTATTGCTACTAATACGGCTATTAGACACAATGTAACGCAAGTACATATCACTTTCTTCCTCCGACCACTGCGCTCTGTCCTCTGTGGCCAATGTATTGAGACATTACCTAGTGGGATTTTGTATTTTAATATTTTTTTATTATAATTTTTTATTAAAGTTTATTTATTAATTTTTTTATTTTTTACTTTTAAAAAAGTTTTTTTCTTATTTAAATTATCTCAACATTTCAAAATCTTTTTATATTAAAATTTTGTTTTTATATTCTCAATTTTTTAAACCCTGTATCTCTTTCAAAATCTCTTGTGTATTTCAAAATCTCTTGTGTATTTCAAAATCTCTTGTGTATTTCCACATCTTTATTTCATTTGAAATCTCATATATTTTAATATTGAGAAATCTTGAGCAATCAAGATATTCATAGGTCAACCACTACCACACATCCATTAGATTCCCAATCCTTGTTCACATTCACCAACTGAATCATTTTCATTGAATGTTAACAAACTTCATTTTCGTTGAGTTTCAACTAAAGTTAATTTTATTGAATAATTAAACAAAATTATTTTTATTGAATAATTAAACAAAATTATTTTTATTGAATAATTAAACAGAATGTGATTTTATTAAATAATTTTAAAATTTTATTGTCTTCTAAATTCGCAAAAAAATCGATTTTTGTATTTCATTTAGTTTATTTTTGCAGAACATCAGTTCATAATTGCTTTAATGGTTCTTTCATTAATGGTCTTAATCATTTGATTGTGTTTATCCCGCCATTGTCATCACTCGACCTCAACCAGACGACTCACAAAAAAATTTTGCGTTTTTTTATATATTTTCCCCTTTATTTTTTTAAAACTTTTGTACTAACATAGTCAATACTTCTTTTACTCTTGCAGTTGTTAGAGCTCATGGTGGTGATTATGTTTCCCATCAAACAACCTCTTTAGTATTCCTCCGTGTGAACAATCCCTTTAAACTCCTTGACAATAACTTCACCCTCACCAGTGTCTGTCTCATTTCAATATTTCAAGATACATTTTCAGTATTTGCAACATCCACTTACAGGCTTCGCCGTACAAAACAGTACAGTTTGAAGCTCTGAAACTTCACACGTACCTATATAAATATTAATTTTATGTTAATCTTTCTAATAAAGAAGCTTTAAAAGACGAATACCGCTATATGAGTGACTAACTTACACTTCAGTGTATCATTCAGCTGAAAAATTGATTTAATAGAAGTCAAATTCAACTGTGTACTCATTTAAATGATTGTCATGTAGCTTTTAATGTTGATGAATGCCTATAGGATTCAATTCCTAAAAATTTCGAACAAGAATTATTCAATTTATATTTACGAAATTAATTTTTTTATTTTGTATTTAAACTAAAATTTAAATATTTGATGATTTTATTTCAAAAAATTAAATTAAGAATTATTTCTTCAAACATTATCGTTCCAATTTATTTATTTTTCAAAAATCTTTATTTCTTTTAAAGGTTTTGTTTTCAAAGAATGGCTAAGAGCTTTTGTATCAACAAAGCGCCTTACCATTTTAATAATTTTTCGAAGCTAAACCAATTTATCAAAAAGTTATTTTTCAACTTTTGAAACTCTCTCATCGTAGCCTCAAATGTTACTTTTACGTGCACTTTACGCCTTGCATAAAAAAACTTCAAGAGAGTATCCCACATGAACGTATGAAGAAATCTGAAAATGTCGGGGCCATATTAAAATGACAAATACAATTTTATCGAGAATAATTTATTTAAATATTTCACAATGGTTCGTTATGAGTTATTGCCCCTATTTAAACCGGTGCAATCAAATAAATCATCTCCTTCGGCTCTTCTAATTGTTGCATTGTTAGTCTGTTGACACACCATATAAAACTTCTTCTACACTCTTGTATGCTCTACAATCTATACTCACACATTCAATTGTACGCTAGACCTTATCTATGGCCCTATTATAGAGTATCATTATTATTATCGATATTTTTAAGATAGGCCATTGATTGATAGTTTGATGGCTGAATCGATAAATGATCTCGAAGGCAAGGATATAAAAGAAAGTTCGCCGTTGTTTTGATTATGATTATTTGGAACGGTGACGGTGGCTGTGGTAGTGGTGTTGGTGGTAGCTAGGCCACTCAATGAAAGTAGTGTTTTCATTAACACTCCAGTGAGTCTGAAACAATTAAAATTATGCCACCACAATTTTTTTTCTTCCAAATCCACGTCTCAATCGCCATAGTGTGGGAAAGCGGAGCTGCAGAGCTCTCAAAGGGAGTGAAAAAGTGAACAAACTTCAACAAAACCATTCTCTTCGGTGCATTGTTCGGCAACTCGAAATAGCTGTGACCCTCAAAGCCAGGGAGCTGATAGCCTATCTCACAATCCGCCAGACATCCAAGGGGTTGCGGCAGATCAATGGAGAAGTTTGATTAGACGCCTCCAAACAATGTGACCAGAATAGAAAGTTAGACTCTCATTTGTATCCACTCCAGAGGACCAGCACCCAATCAAACGTATATTATTTGTTTTCAAACTTGAGGCCTCGAAACTGCAAGAGATTAAGGCCACTATCATAAAATCGTATTTGTATTTGTATTGTATTGCATTGTATTATATTGTATTGTATTGTATTTTATTATATTGTATTATTTTGTTTTGTAATGTATTGTTTTATATTGTATTTTATTTTGTTGTATTTTATTGTATTGTATTGTATTGTATTGTATTGTATTGTATTGTATTGTAATGTATTGTATTGTATTGTATTGTATGGTTTTGTATTTTATTGTATTGTATTGTATTATATTGTATTGTTATTTATTGTATTGTATTGTATTGTATTTTATGATTTTGTATTGTATTGTATTGTATTGTATTGTATTGTATTGTATTGTATTGTATTGTATTGTATTGTATTGTATTGTATTGTATTGTATTGTATTGTATTGTATTGTATTGTATTGTATTGTATTGTATTGTATTGTATTGTATTGTATTGTATTGTATTGTATTGTATTGTATTGTATTGTATTGTATTGTATTGTATTGTATTGTATTGTATTGTATTGTATTGTATTGTATTGTATTGTATTGTATTGTATTGTATTGTATTGTATTGTATTGTATTGTATTGTATTGTATTGTATTGTATTGTATTGTATTGTATTGTATTGTATTGTATTGTATTGTATTGTATTGTATTGTATTGCATTGTATTGTATTGTATTGTATTGTATTGTATTGTATTGTATTGTATTGTATTGTATTGTATTGTATTGTATTGTATTGTATTTAAAACACCGAAAAGTTGAAAAAATTTTGTGAATATAAAAATTTAAAAACCTTTTATGAAAAGTA
>OX387246.1:3403681-3418681 GCA_947562095.1 Branchellion lobata
AAAGAGGTAACAAAGAGGTAACAAAGAGGTAACAAAGAGGTAACAAAGAGGTAACAAAGAGGTAACAAAGAGGTAACAAAGAGGTAACAAAGAGGTAACAAAGAGGTAACAAAGAGTCGACAAAGGAGGCTGACAAGCCCCTATAAAGAACTTGAATGCCTTCTAATCCTTATAATTGGTCATTCGCGCGTGAAATCAGAACGCGGGTTTATTGCCAGTTTGTTACTAGCACTGTTATTATTATTATTATTATTCTTATTATTGCTCATTTTTAACATTTTAAATTAATATTAATAAAATAAATAATAAAAAATAATAAATAAAAAAAATAAATAAATAAAATAATAATAATAATAATAATAATAATAATAATAATAAAAATAATAATAATAATAATAATAATAATAATAATAATAATAATAATAATAATAATAATATTATTATTATTATTATTATTATTATTATTATTATTATTTTTATTTTTATTATTATTATTATTATTTTTATTTTTATTATTATTATTATTATTATTATTATTATTATTATTATTATTATTATTATTATTATTATTATTATTATTATTATTATTATTATTATTATTATTATTATTATTATTATTATTATTATTATTATTATTATTATTATTATTATTATTATTATTATTATTTTATTTATTATTATTATTATTATTATTATTATTATTATTATTATTATTATTATTATTATTATTATTATTATTATTATTATTATTATTATTATTATTATTATTATTATTATTATTATTATTATTATTATTATTATTATTATTCTTCTTCTTCTTCTTCTTCTTCTTCTTCTTCTTCTTCTTCTTCTTCTTCTTCTTCTTCTTCTTCTTCTTCTTCTTCTTCTTCTTCTTCTTCTTCTTCTTCTTCTTCTTCTTCTTCTTCTTCTTCTTCTTCTTTTTCTTCTTCTTCTTCTTCTTCTTCTTCTTCTTCTTCTTCTTCTTCTTTTTCTTTTTCTTTTTCTTCTTCTTCTTCTTCTTCTTCTTCTTTATCTTCTTTTTCTTCTTCTTCTTTTTCTTCTTCTTTATTTTTTTCTTTTGCTTGATTTTTTTTATTTTTTTTCTTTGTTATTTTTATGAATAAATTCAGCGTATGGTGCATTTTTTTCACTGTTTAATTAACAAAATTACTTTATTTATTAAACGGTTATTGTTTGTTTTTTTTCTTTTTATTTTTTTATTAAGAAATTAAATTTTTTAAATTTTTTTATCAGCTTTGTTTATATGAAAGTTTGTCGATGTACGGTTTTTATCCTTCTTGTCTATCATCATTGTTCAGTTCTAGAACATATTCACTTCAGATTTTCAAATAAAACACCATATTCAGTGAATAACTGTTATATATTTTTAAATTTTTAATTTTCAACTAATTCTTAATTATTCACAGTAAATTTCCACATTGCCTTTATTAATTGCACATCGCTAGTTAAGCAACCTTCAAGCAAACTTAACGACTTCACTTTTAACACAACTTCGAGTTAAGCGGCAGAACTAATCATTCTTGTTATCCCCTCAATCTTTTATCTTCCTCATGTCATCTCTATTAATTATTGTTAAATAGTTTTATCTTCCTCACCATCGCACCCCGCCAGACGCTATTGCTAGTTTCAAGTAAATAATTATAACCTTCATTATTTTATGACGCTGGTAACAATAAAGGCAAAATAATGATACAAATGCAGTTCATAATAAAACGGCGTGAATAATAATAATAATAATTAATATAATAATAATAATATTATTATTATTTGTATTATTATTCTCATTAGTAGGAGTAGTGTTTATAAAAATTCTAATAATTAATGATGATGATAATAATAATAATAATAATAATAATAATAATAATAATAATAATAATAATAATAATAATAATAATAATAATAATAATAATAATGATAATAATAATAATAATAATAATAATAATAATAACAATAATAATAATAATAATAATAATAATATCAATAATAATAATGATAATAATAATAATAATAATAATAATAATAATAATAATAATAATAACAATAATAATAATAATAATAATAATAATAATAATATCAATAATAATATCAATAAATAATAATAATAATAAAAGTGTTCATAAAAATAATATATATAAAATATAAATCATAATAAAAATCATAATAATACTAAAAATTAAAAATATAATTTAAAAAATAATAATTAAAAAAACAATAATTTTTTTTTAATTTATTTTTTTATTATATTTTTTAAAATAATAATTATTGTTATTATTAATAAATATTGTTATAATAATAATAATAATTTATTTTAAATAAGAAGAGTAATGATAATTAATAATGAAATTCATAGCAACCCTATTATCAATCAGAATGACCACTACATCTTCAAACAATCCCACCAATCGTCATGCATACGTCACCAATCAGGTTGGCAGCCTCAGTACCATGTGTAACAGTAACATTGGTAAGGTACCTTCTTCTTAACCTTTTCCGTATTTTAAATATTATTAAGTCAAAAGTCGTAACTTAATCGTCTTTTATTTATTTCACTAACGAGTAACAGTCGCAACGAATGTGGTTTTTAAAGCGCCAATGCAAGCAACTGAGGCGCCAAGCATCAGTAACAGCAACAGAAGCTCTGTGGTTCTATCATGTGTGGAAGGAGATGAGAAGTGCAGAAAGAAATGCAGGATGTAACTTCAGGTTCAGAGTCAAGGTTTTCGTGGGTTATCTCCTGCTTGTCTTGCAAACGAAACCGATTTGAAAATTCATTTGAAAATGTTTCTAACCGTTTAATAAAAATAAAAGTATTAATTATTATTTTAAAATATGTCTCAACTTCTTTCAAAATTACGAAAGAGTATTGTAAGAATTTTTGGGATATTTCCCACACTAGTTTTACCCTAGACTCCGAAGAAGCAAGCACACCACCACTCATCTACCACCTCAACCACATGCTCTCAATGTCCGTTGAATCATCATATCCAGCTTCTCTCCTTCATCTCAAGTGAGAGTCAGTTTGAAGGTTCGATTCAAGTAGTACAGTAAGTGCAGCTTTGACTTTGAGTAGTAAGAAAAAGGTAACTCAGAAAAACAACTCCGTTTTGCTTTCCGTTTGGGACCTCGAAACTTCACGGGGTTAATGCCACTATAAAAATATCCGTATATTTGTATTGTATTTTATTGTATTGTTTTGTATTGTACTGTATTGTCATGTTTTGTATTATATTGCATTGTATTGTAATGTATTCCAAATGGGAAATAAATAACCTGGTGAAATATATGCATTTTTCAAGTTCTACAGCACCACTGAAGCTACCCTGACGCCAACGCATGCCCGTCACGAACTTGCTGCCACCAAACGAACAAACCACGCTTCTTGCTACTGCACTAGTCACAAGAAAAACACTAGAATATTCTCTCAGTAGTATCCGTTTAAAAGAATTCATTCAGTAGTATCCGTTTAAAAGGATTCATTCAGTAGTATCCGTTTAAGAGAATTCATTCAGTAGTATCCGTTTAAGAGAATTCATTCAGTAGTATCCGTTTAAGAGAATTCATTCAGTAGTATCCGTTTAAGAGAATTCATTCAGTAGTATCCGTTTAAGAGAATTCATTCAGTAGTATCCGTTCAAGAGAATTCATTCAGTAGTATCCGTTTAAGAGAATTCATTCAGTAGTATCCGTTTAAGAGAATTCATTCAGTAGTATCCGTTTAAAAGAATTCATTCAGTAGTATCCGTTTAAGAGAATTCATTTGAAAGTATCCAATCTGGTTGTAGAACTCTTCCAATAACATTTTTCTTTTTCTACGGGCATGCTGGTAGTAACAGAATCGCAACAACCAACCTCAACCACCAGGGAACATTGCAACGAAGGTCCTTTATGGACGGCCGCCGCTGCTTTTCTCTTCGTGTTTGTGTTGATTTTTAACCGTCAAGAACTCACGCCACCTGATAACTCAACATCACAGCCACAACCACTCATCATCACAGCCACTACCACCTACCATCACAGCCACAACCACCCACCATCACAGCCACAACCACCCACCATCACAGCCACTACCACCTACCATCACAGCCACAACCACCCACCATCACAGCCACAACCACCCACCATCACAGCCACAACCACCCACCATCACAGCCACTACCACCTACCATCACAGCCACAACCACCCACCGTCACAGCCACTACCACCTACCATCACAGCCACAACCACCCACCATCACAGCCACTACCACTTACCATCACAGCCACTACCACCTACCACCACAGCCACTACCACCTACCATCACAGCCACTACCACCTACCATCACAGCCACTACCCCCCAGCATCACAGCCACCACCACCCACCTTCACAGCCACCACCACCCACCATTACAGCCCCTACCACCCACCATTACAGCCACTACCACCCACCATTACAGCCACTACCACCCACCATCACAGCCACCACCACCCACCATCACAGCCACTACCACCCATCATCACAGCCACTACCACCCACCATCACAGCCACAACTACCCACCATCACAGCCACTACCACCCACCATCACAGCCACTACCACCCACCATCACACCCACTACCACCCACCATTACAGCCGCCACCACCACCACCACTTCGCGACATCAACAACAACTCCTATGAGGATCTTATCGCGTAATTGCAGCACTTACTATTATTTTTTTTATTCTTTTTATTGTTTTTTGTTTATATTTCTTTGTTTTTTTTTTCTTTTTTGAATGCTTCTTATTCAGATTTTTCGTTACTTTGGAGTTTTGTTTTTTGAAAGCTCGTTTTGAAGATTAATTTTTTATTTTTCCAAATTACCATACCAAGAAAAATCTCAAAATTATAACACAAACCTGCATAAGGATCATGTCTACTTGCATTTTATAAAAAAATTGTTATTATTGTTGTTATTCTTTTTTGCAGTGTAATTTATATAGCGTCTAACTGGCACAAATAAATTGAATGGAGAGCATTCGACCGAATCGTTGGTGCTAATAATAACGCCATCCATCATCATCACCATCACCTCCCATGCCTCATCGTCTTCGTTGTCATTGTTATTTTGGTATTTTTCACTTTTAGCTATTTCAACTTCCATTTAAAAATTATAAACTTCAGAAAACTATTTCAAATTTACTCTTCCGAAGCTATTTCGAGTTTATTCTTCGGACACAAATTTTTATTTTTCTTCGCAAACATCCTCGCCCATTCACGGCAGACAAATTCCCAGCTATTCGATGAGAAACTTCAACGACATGAGCCCAAGTGAGGAGTCAATGGGAAAATGCTAACGAGGGGTCGAGCAGCCACCAGTTATCAGCGCTTTGAAAGTTCTCATCAGCCAAACGTTGAAAATTACTTTTTAAGAAAATAAAAAAAATATTGGTGTTGTTTGGACGTCGTCTCACGAGTGATTGTTTCTTCAACCTCTCTAGTGAAGTATTCCTTCATAACTACCACCTCGTTTGTCGTCATGAGCTGTACACTTGAACTGCCATCTTGATATTTTTGATCGAACATGAAGAACATGGAGAACATGGAGAACATGAAGAACATGGAGAACATGGAAAACATGGAGAACATGAAGAACATGGAAAACATGGAGAACAGGAGAACATGGAGAACATGGAGAACATGGAAAACATGGAGAACGTGGAGAACATGGAGAACATAGAAAACATGGAGAACATGAAGAACATGGAAAACATGGAGAACAGGAGAACATGAAGAACATGGAGAACATGAAAAACATGGAGAACGTGGAGAACATGGAGAACATGAAGAACATGGAAAACATGGAGAACGTGGAGAACATGGAGAACATGGAGAACATGAAAAGCATGGAGAAGGTGGAGAACATGGAGAACATGGAAAACATGGAGAACGTGGAGAACATGAAGAACATGGAAAACATGGAGAACGTGGAGAACATGAAAAGCATGGAGAACATGGAGAACATGGAGAACATAGAAAACATGGAGAACGTGGAGAACATGGAGAACATGGAGAACATGAAAAGCATGGAGAACATGGAGAACATGGAGAACATGGAGAACATGAAGAACATGGAAAACATGGAGAACGTGGAGAACATGAAGAACATGGAAAACATGGAGAACGTGGAGAACATGGAGAACATGGAGAACATGAAAAGCATGGAAAACATGGAGAACGTGGAGAACATAGAGAACATGAAGAACATGGAGAACATGGAGAACGTGGAAAACATGGAGAACATGGAAAACGTGGAAAACATGAAGAACATGGAGAACGTGGAGAACATGGAAAACATGGAGAACGTGGAGAACATGGAAAACATGAAGAACATGGAGAACATGGAGAACGTGGAAAACATGGAGAACATGGAAAACGTGGAAAACATGGAGAACATGAAGAACATGGAGAACATGGAGAACATGGATAACATGAAGAACATGAAGAACATGAAAAACATGAAAAACATGGAGAACATGGAGAACGTGGAAAACATGGAAAAAATTGAGAACATGGAAAACATGGAGAACATGGAGAACGTGGAAAACATGGAGAACATGAAAAACATGGAGAACATGAAGAACATGGAGAACATGGAGAACATGGAGAACGTGGAGAGCATGGAGAATATGGAAAGACTTGAGTCGCTCGATGGTTGAAAAAAGGAAGTTTTAAATTCTCGGACTGATTGTAACAATTTGAAACTATTATAAAGATTATTAATATTAACTAATAATAATAATTATTATTATTAAAAGTTTTTTTTTGATAGAACAAGGTTAAAAAATTATATTTTTGGTTGAAATATTTCAAATATTTTTTTAATATTTTATATTTTTTAAATTCATAATAAGGTTCCAACGCAGAGAGTCATGAGGGATAGGTGTGGAGGGAGGCACCAGACCACACAGAACAGATGCGCCTCTCAACTGTCACCAATCTCGAAAGTTTTTTTTAATTTTTACAACATGTCTCGGGTTTGGGTAAAACCTCACAAACTTTGAATGCTGAAAAAAAGTTTGAAGTGTTGCGTAAGGCGTCTGATGCACGAAAAGCAAAACCACCTCGAGTTACTGTGATGATAAGTCGTTCAAACGGCTTGTGTTTTGTGTCTAGCGCCTCATAATTCTTCGTCCGAGGCATGAGAGTTCTTTACTTGTCTTTAAAATCGTGTGTAATTGGCGCTATACAAATGATTAGATTAGATTAGATCGAGACAGTAGGTCTCTTCTTAAAGGTTCTTATAGACTTTTTATTACACCTTCGTTGTACTCAAACCAAGCTGTATGAAAAGTTTATTAGAGAATACTTCTCGCTTTTCAAAAGTTACAATACAATACAAATACGAATATTATTATATTGGCACTAAAAGTAAGTAGAAATAGCTAGGGTTTTCACTCAGCAGTAGATAACTCTTGTGTGTTGAGTGGCCTCGAAACTCTACGGGGTTAATGCCACTATAATAATATTCGTTTTTGTATTGTATTGTATTGTATTTTATTGTATTGTTGTGCAAATTTTGTCAAATATGGGTATAAGCAACAGCCAAAAACACATCTCATCAACCCTATTCGCATCAGCGCGCCAACGTGACTGAAACATCAACAACCTTATTATAAAAAAATTTTAAAATTCCCAGTGACAAAAACATAAAAAAACAACTCCACTCCATCGATGACGTCATCAGGCCAACATAAAATGAACACCACCAATAACAAACGCCTCCAATCACCACAACACCGCACAAACACACACCATCAGCAAGAAAACAACGCCAAAAACATCAAACCAGAGCAAAAACAAAAATCAACACACCATCATCAAACCAAACGCCATCAACAACAAACAAATTTCACACCAAAAACAATAACACAATATTTACACCAACAACAACGCCAACAACAACACCAACAACAACACCAACAACAACACTGACAACAACATCAATAACATCACCAACAACATCACCAACAACAACAAAACCAACAACAACAATAAAACCAACAACAACAATAAAACCAACAACAACAACAAAACCAACAACAACACCAACAACGACACTAACAACAACACCAACAACAAAACTGACAACACCAACAACAACAAAACTGACAACACCAACAACAACGTCAGCAACAACGCCAACACCAACAACAATGCCAAAAACAACATCAACAACAACAGCAACAAGAGGACCATACACGACCACAAAAGGCCTACTGGGAGTGCTCATTTACATCATGACTGCCACCCCAGGCTGTGAGGCATGTCGCCAGTGTCCTGTGGAGCTGTGAGACGCTCGGATGCTGCTTGCTTGGATACATTGATGGTGATCATTGTTCGTCAGACCAACAAGCTGCACGTTGTAGGATTTGATGCCCTTGTTAATGCGGTGTTTGTCGTCTGGCGGAGGGTAGTAGGACGTTTGGGTGTTAGTACTTTGAGTTGGGTATAATTGTTGAGTAGAGATTCAGTAATACCTTCGTAATGTGTAAAGTTTGCTTTAATTCTTCTTACCGAGTCTTCTACTCTTCAATCATCGTTTACTTCGAAAGCAGACAAACTAGGACGTAATTCTAATCGCTAAGATCTAGGGATTGGTTAGGGTGGTATGGCAATTGACCGTACAGTGTGAGTGTAGCTTTGTGTGTGTGTGTGTGTGTGTGTGTGTGTGTGTGTGTGTGTGTGTGTGTGTGTGTGTGTGTGTGTGTGTGTGTGTGTGTGTGTGTGTGTGTGTGTGTGTGTTTGTGTGTGTGTGTGTGTTTATTTATTTGTTTGCTTGTTTGTTTGTTTAAGTATATGCGTGCGTGTAAGTTGTTGTGTTGTCACTATTGTACTTGATGTAATTAGTTTTATCATCAATGTAAAAGGAAAAATCAAAAACTCGGAAATAGAAAAAATGTCGATAGGCCAATAAATAAAATAAATTAAATTAAAGTTAAATTTCAAGACGTTTTCAATGGCCATTAAAACTCTGAATTATTTTTTTTATATTTTAAGTTATTAAATTTGAAACCATTTAAAAATTTAATTATAAGCCATGCGGCCATAGCAATAAATTGCTTACAATGTGCACTGAGATCCTTTGAATGCAGGCGATCCATAGTAATTCAATCAAACCAGTTAATCACATTTAATCCTCATTCCTTATCTTTCAAGCTATTCGAAACAGAATAATTCCGATTTTTAGATTTAAAATAATTTTTATATAGTTTTTATCAGCTTCGAAACGCTGTTCATGAGCCATGCACCAACAGTTCCATTCAGCATCAATTAACTTCTTCCAACGTTTTTGAACCACTTTTATTCTAGGTTGGAATCAACAACCAAACCCCCGACCATTCCAACTCTTCTAACCTTTTAATCAACCCATCCTCCCAACCATCCCATCCTCCCAACCACTCCATCCTAGCAACCACTCAATCCTACTAAACCACCCCATCCTCCCAACCACCCTATCTTCCCAACCACCCCATCCTCCTAACCACTCCATCCTTCCAACCACCCCATCCTACCAAACCACCATTCTTTTAGCCGTTCCAGTTTTCTGACCTTCCTTACCCTCTAAAATGTTACTAACCTCCTCTAACCCTCCAATCTAGTCAACCAGCCAGCTAATGACCGCATGATTAAATAATTGCTTTACAATTAAGGTGCTTAGCCGGGTAAGAAACATTGTCAAGTTGTCGATACGTTTGGCGCCTTAGTCCTGGGCGCCAGACAAACTTTAAACTCGTTTTATTATTTTCTTGTGTACCTCAGTTTATTTTCCATTTTGTTACTAATCCACTCCTCATTTCCGAATGACTATGAAGGTTACCTTCAAAAGTGTATCTTTGGCATTTTTTTTGGATTTGTTACACTTAAATTCGAACAATCAATCAATCATTCGAATCAACATTCATTATTCAAATACTTTGATTTTATAGCCAGTGCAAATCTCTCCCACAGACATTAACACGATGAATATGTCAAGCGAATTGTTAGTGACTGTGATTATATAAATTGTACGCCAAGAGGTTACAATCAAGTCTGCTCACTAACTTGACGTTACAGACATTTGAATTAGAAGGTGCATTCATTTTGTGTGATGACCAAACTATTTGAAGTATGTGGTCGCATGTGAAAGTGAAGTGCACGAGTAATAAATATTGCCTTTTAAGAAGTAAAATTTAATCTTTTCTTCAAAGTTATTTTAAAGAGTATGAAACAAAATTTAAAAAAAAATCAAAGTTATGACACAAATTAATTAATCTTATTTAATCTAATCTAATCATGTGTGTAGCGCTGATTCCACACTGTTCAAAAGCGCAATTTAAATAAAGTGAAAAGTCCAGAACGAGAGGGATAAGAAGAAGGGCGAGAAAGACGGGGATGAGAAAAGTCAGAGAGTGGCAGACAGACACAGCAAGCAGCCTCGCTAGAGTCCTCGTCACTCCAAAGGTCTCCTGACTCTGACACAACAGTGTGTCATGACACGCTTTGAAGTGCGACATCACACTGGTGTGGTGTGTGTTTTATAAGCAGCCGGCCTGTGATGTGAAACAGAAATCGCGAGAAAACTTAATCTTATATAAATGAAGGAACTTTCTTTTTGTTATTTTTAGATATGCATTAAAGAGCTCTTTTAGAATTGCAAAGTGGAATTTAAAATGGTCATAAAAATATTGTTAAGATCACACGCTTTTCAATTTTTTTTCAATTTCTTCTAAAACTTCGGTTGAACACGTCCGAACTTTGAAATAAATTAAACAACCAGTTTCTCGTCATGACAGATATAACTTTAAAACATCAACATTTGTAAATTTTTATGTTATATAATTTGAATGACTATAAACAGTTTTTAATAAAAATTTAAACAAAGTAACCTGTTGTATAAAATCTATTTTTCTATAATGAACTTTGAAGTTCTTGAAAACCAACTCAACTTTCATTCTTTGACACGATAAAAAAACGAATTTTTAATGAAATTATTTTATTAAATTCAATTATATGAAAAATTATCCATACTGAAATTAATATAAATAATGAATATTAGTAATGAAATACAAGCTGGGATTTCATCAATATGCTGATGACACTCAAATATAGGGCCACTGCAATAATGATGGCAAAAAAATTTCCAGATGAGAGTGTCTGAGTGTGTAGATGAAATCACAGCTTGGATGGGAGCTAATTGCCTCAAGCTCAACAGTGAGAAGAATGAGGTGATCTGATTCTCTTACCGTCGAAATCTGAAAAATATTCCGAGCTGTTCTGTCCGTGTATTTGAAAGAAACATTCCTTCATCAAGATCTACAAAGAACTTGGGAATCTCCTTAGAGACCTCACGATCTCAACGCAGATATCAAAAACAATACAGATGTGTTTTACCTCTCTGCATCAAATAAGATCCATCAAAGGATCTTTGACAATGGACTCCTTGAAAACACTTGCATCGGCTTCAGTTTTAAGTCGTATTGACTATGGCAACATGGCTTTAGCCAGCTAACTTAAGGTAGCAAAACAGAGTATTCAATCCATAATCAATACAACAGGCAGGTTCATTACAGGAGTAAGGAAATATGACCACATTACTCCTGTAATCAAGGAGCTTCACTGGCTAAAAAATGATGAAAGAATTGAATTTAAAATTGCTTTGCAGATGTAAGTGTTTGTCCAATGAGTTTTGCGTATTTGACACGTGACCTAGTTCCAGTTGCTAGTCTGTCTGAGAAACAAAGACTAAGATTGGCTAAGTCAAAAGACGTTGTTCCCAACAAGCACAAGCTCAAATCATTAGGATTAAGAAGGTTCAGCATCAACGGACCTAAGTTGTGGAACAACCTGCCTAGCAGCTTAAACTCTTCAAGTTCAACAAAATCATTTTGTCGATTTCTGAAGACCTACCCATTCAATAAATCTTTTACTTCATCATAATAATAATATTGTACTTCTTTTTTTTAATTTATCGTGTTTTATTTATTTAATTCCATAATAATAATATTGTACTTCTTTTTTTTAATTTATCGTGTTTTATTTATTTAATTCTATTCTTACTTTTCACTATAATTCTAATAATAAGACGTTTTGAGTGGCCTCGAAACTCTAAGGGGTTGATGCCACTATAATAAAAGTCGTATTTGTATTGTATTGTATTGTATCTAATCTTCTGAAGTTTTTAAACTTGGTTTTCTATAGTTTCTGTTTATCTTTAAATGAAAGCGAATATTTATGGAATTCACCAGAGGTGCTTGCAGATTTTGAGCATAAAGGATAATTGAATGGAAGAATTTATGTAGATTAGTAAAAATAAAAAATAGTCTAGCTGTTGTGATTAATCAAAAGAATTGAAAAAATACGATCATGAATTTCTATAAATTAGTTCTATTCATGATAATTTCTGGTTTTATCATTTCACTTAGATTGGTTTGCTGGAGTTAGTTAAAAAAAAGATTTTTGTTACATGTTATAATGATAATATTTATGGAAAAGTACTGGTACTAAACCCATGAAAAAAATAATAGCTTTTTGAAACATTGTAAAGATTTAAAAATAATTTATATTTTATTAAATTTGAAAATTCAAAAAAAATATCAAAAATATTTTTAATGAATTTCAAAACGAGAAGTTATTCAAATGATTTTCATAAATTTTAGTATTCTTTTATAACCTTAATTAACTTTTCAAAAGTTTGAGTACGCTAGATCTTTATTTTTTCTGATAAAGTTAAAATAGAATACTTTGATTGCAATTTCAATACAATTTTCGGTAATGTAGAAATTTATTCAATGTCATATTTTGTTCAGGAAACAAGTAATTCAACCTAGGATTTGTGATTTTTAAATTCATTTTTTTGTGTAAAGAAACAAACACGGATGGGGAACTGTGCGTGCTTTTTAAAAGATTTCCGTGGATTTGACTCCATGTCTCCCAAGTTCACAAACAAAAAAGTTTTGCGAAGTGGCCGCTTTGGCTTTGGCAATGATTCAAACGGTCGAATATCACCGAACAACACCAAACCTGCTGCCATAAACAATACAGGCACCAAACCAAAAGAACTATTTGTTGCTTTGTACGACTATGAGGCAAGAACGAACGAAGACTTGAGTTTCAAGAAAGGGGAGGTTTTGGAGCTGGTAGATGATTCACAGGGGGACTGGTGGTTCGCCAGGATTGTGACGCTTGACGTTGTTTCTCAAGGATACATTCCCTCCAACTTTCTTGCTAAAGCAAAAAGTCTCGAATCAGAACCGTTAGTTTTGACATCTTTCAAAAACAAAAATTATGTTTTTCTCACATTCATACTTCAGTGAAAGCTTCATTTGCATAACGGATTTTTGTGCTAATGTTTCAATTGTGTATTCCAAAAGGTGGTATTTTGGCAACATCACTCGATTTGAGTCCGAGAAACTGCTGTTACAGAATGAAAACTCTGACGGCTCCTTCTTGGTGAGGGACTCAGAAAGCAGAAAAAATGACTATTCTCTTTCAGGTATCATTGAGTGCTCTCGATCGGTGTATAATCAGCGCTATAAAAATGATTTGATTTGATTAGATTATTAGATTGTGACCTATAATTCATCTATTTAAAAATCAATCATTTTAACTAATCAAACGTACAAGTTCATAAGATCATAAATTATTACACTGGTCCAATAAATAATACTAAACATCTGATTCAACACTCCATCATTTTTCTGACCAAACAGTCCGATACGACAACTCAGTCAAGCACTACAGAGTGCGACAGAATCCGGAAGGGCTCTACAACATCTCAACCACCAGGTGCTTCTTAACCCTCTCTACCCTCGTCAACCACTACACCTCTCGTCCTGATGGCCTTGTCACCTCCCTCTTGACTCCTTGTGTCAAGGTTGAGTCCCATCATGTTACATTGACAATCCTTCCAATATTTTGCATTCTTATCAAAGATTCACTTTGTAGAACTATAATTTCTTGAAATCTTTTCATTGGTTCTCAACTTGCTTCCAAGCAAATTTTTTTGCTATAACCTTTTTTTTTCAATTAATTTTTTAACTCGGATAAAAAAATACCATTTAAAACTTCATCGGTGGAAAAATTATGAAAAACCAAATTTCAGACGGAAAAACCTCAAACACATGGTTTGTCTTACAATACATACGAACAATGGGAGATTCCTAAGGCGTCTCTGAAGCTGTACAGGAAGATCGGACAGGGTCAGTTTGGGGAGGTTTATGAGGGACTCTGGAACAACGTGTTGCCAGTGGCCATCAAAACCCTGAAGCCAGGTTTGGCAGTTTGTGAAAAGGGATTTTTTTAGATTTGAGTTTTTATAAGATAAAATTATTATTTAAAACGTTTTTGGTGGTTATTTTAATTCATAATCGCCTTCATCGTGCTGTTCACACCAACATCATGATCACTCCACCACTATCTTCACCACACCACCATCTTCACCCACCACCATTCTCACCACACCACCATCCTCACCCACCACCATTAACACCACATCATCATCACTACATCTCCATTACAACAACATCACTACATGACATCATACCACCACCATATGACACTACATTACACCAAACCACCACCATATTACACTACACCACATCGCGTCATACCACATCACACTACACCACACCAAATCTCACCACCATTACACCACATCACACCACCACCACACCACACCAAATCACACCACCACCACACCACATCACACCACACCACAGGCACAATGGACACCAATGACTTCCTGGCAGAGGCACACATTATGAAGAGGTTGAGGCATCCCAAGCTGATTCAGTTGTACGCCGTGTGTACTCAAGACGAACCTGTGTACATCGTCACCGAACTCATGAAGGAACGAAGTCTTCTCGAGTTTCTGCAAGGTTTGTTTGTTTATTTGTGCTTGTGTTTGTTTGTCCGTTTGTTTGTTTGTTTGTGCTTGTGTCTGTTTGTTTGTTTGTTTGTTTGTTTGTTTGTTTGTCATTTA
>OX387246.1:3423681-3518681 GCA_947562095.1 Branchellion lobata
CCCACCACCTCTCATCCACCTTATTCCTCACCACCACCTCGCTTTGATGCTCCACAGATGAAGCTTTGATGTAAAGCGCTTGGCGCAATGAAACTGCGTAACGTTTTGTTATTTCATTGGTTGTTTGCTTTGGCGCTTAACAAATTATATTTGGTTGAATTTATTTCTTCAATTGTTTGTCAATTTCTGAGTGAGTATTGGACCGGATGCTTGAAGGGCTTGTACGTGGAATGTAGAGAAACCAGGCTATGTGGCCTTAAGTGTAACTCGCATCAAACATTGCTTGGCATTATTGGATGGGTATGGGGAGGCTGGGTCTACATAACGATTTGTAACACTACAACGTTTTATACCACACAACTATATAACGCTGAGACACTATATCGCAGTCTATGCTAGTCAACTTTACGAGGCATTACCGAACGGTTGTTTGCCATGGTTCGGTCATGCTACACTGCCACCCTCTCTACCTACCAAACACATCAACTGTCATGTCAACTACTCTTCAACTGTCCACTTCATTCGCACTCAATTAACAATTTTCAGAGTTAAGCCTCATTATTCTCTTTCCCACTTCATCTATCACTTCTATTTTCATTTTTTTCAAATCAAATTTATTACATTTATTCTTTCCTCCTTTTCTCATTTTTAAACCTATTTTATCAATGCATAATTTCATGGCAGCCTGGCTGGCTCGAAGATATTATTCCATGATATTCACATCACTGCCAAGCGTTTCCGACGTGCTCTTTGCAAGTATTTTGACGCACCTTATGTGTGAAATATTCTTCAAGTCACTTTTCAATATATAATTAATAATAAAATCATAATTTGCGTAATTATTTTAGTTTAATTATTCAAAATATGCTTTAAAATTCGGTTTGAGGGGCATTGAAGATTTTTCTTCGGTTTGATATTATATATTCGTCTCTTATCATTGAAATCTTCAAAAAGAATGCATTCACAAAACAATAACTAGGCATGTTTGTATCAATATTTGATTATGTTTTGATAAAAAATTATTTTTTTAGCTCCAATTTTTTTCGACAAAATACAAAATTAAGCACAATCAAGATAGAAACACCGTCATGGTGGCATTAACCCCGAAGAGTTTCAAGGCCACGGTTTGTAATGAAGAGTCTCACGAGAGATGAGATGGCTCGGGTCACTGAGTGAATGAATTCTCGTTAACTTATTCACCTGCTCCATGTGTTTTAACAAGGCAAGCATAAGCATACACGCTTCAGCGGTGGTTGAGCAAGTGAAGAAGTGATCAAAAAGTGGGTCAAATGGAACAAAAGAGGTCAACTGCAATGGAGGGTAACAAACGTTTGAAGTAGATTTGAAAGCTGCCCTAGTTCCTTGAATTAAAAAAAATTCGTGCTTGCTCGCACTATGCACCGTCTTGTTAATAATATTTTTTCCTTCAGTAATATTATTATTTCTCTTATCAATAATATTTTTTATATTATTACTATTAATATTTCTCTTAATAATATTATTTATCTAGTTGTTATTATTATTATTATTATTATTATTATTATTATTATTATTATTATTATTACTATTATTATTATTATTATTATTATTATTATTATTATTATTATTAATCTTATTAATAATATTCTTACTAGTATTAATATTATTATTTTTTATCAATATTATTTTTTTCTTATAAATTTAATCCTTCTATTAATAGTTACTTTTCCATTATATTCTCTTTGCTCAGCACTCAGCAGGGGTGTGCAGGACTAGCCCTCCAAAGCCTTCCTCAGAACAACAAGCACCTCCGACCTATCCGCACCGGAGCCTGCTGCGGAGATGGAGTTTGGAGGTAAGAGGATGAGGATGAGGAAAATAATGTTTAAAAAAAAATTATATTATTATAATATTATGAAAATTAATTCAAATTAAAGTAATTTTATGTAAATTAATTCAGGTTAATGTAATTTTGTGAATTAATTTTAATTTAAGTGAATAAAAAGTATAACATAAATTTAATTTACCTAATTAATTGAATTAAAGTCGTCTAATGGCGGTAAAATGAAGATATAATGAAATAATTTAATTTAAGTTAATTTAATGGGACATCCAAGCATGCGTATAAAGCAGAAACCTTCATTCAGAAGTCTGGTCACAACATCCTGGCTGAGGTTCAAGTCGAGCAGGTTGCTGTAGTCTCCGACGAAGGAGGCGAGGCTTGCTATTGAGTCTGGTGGTGGTGATGATGGATGTGATGATAAAGGTGGTGTGGTGAAGGTGGTGATGGTGGATGTGATAGTAGTGGTAGTGTTGTGAGTACAGTGTGGGTGTGGTGGTGTGGTGATGACGGTTGTGGTGTGGTGATGACGGTGGTGGTATGGTGGTTGTGATGGTGGCGAAAGAGCAAATTTTTTCAAAAGTGGTACAAAACAATCACACACTAATCCCATCTAATATAATCAGCTCTCATCAACGCATCTGTAAGGCGCATTCAGCCATTAATCAAAGGCACTCTCCGAGGAAGGGTTTTACTCGCCTCTGGTCTACTTGGTGACTGAGCCACTCTAGACTAAGCCGGTGTTCCAGTGCTTGGAAAACCAACAGTTTTAATAATAAATTTATTTTTCATTAAATATTCTTTGTACATTCCTTTGTAGTGGGACACTTCGTTGGGTACATTGTACCGCTCACACGAGTCCGTTATTCAATCTCATTGGAGCAGCTTAATTTAAAGACAGCACGCAGTCTCTTATTGCTCCGAACCAATTAGACCCATGAGAAACTTCGAAAACACATCATGGTGCCGTCTAAAATATAATTAATGATTGTTAAATTTAATAGTATTTTTCCATCAATTTAAACACATATAACCTATTCAAAGCTAATCTGATCTAATATAATCAAGACATTTGTATGGCGCTGATCACACTGTCCAATAGCTCTTAAACCCTCTAAAATTCCACTTGACTGAACACGTGACAGCAATGACACACATTACACAACTGAATGGAATGGTGTCACACTCAGTCATGCTGCACGGCTGATCTTGCCGCTTCAACGTATTATGGTGTTTTATTGTATTTTACTTCGATTTTTTGTATTGTATTAATATCTACTTCAATGTTTTGCAATGTATTCCATTATACTTTAGTTTATTACATTGTACTGTACTTTATTTTAAGGTATTTTAAGGTATTGAATTATATTATATGCTATTTTTTTGTATTATATTGTATTGTATTTTATTATATTGTGTTGATTTCATTGTTTTCATAACAATACAGCACCAGTGTTTTAATAATACTGTACTAACAAAGAAACCACCCACCACGCCACCTACCGAACTTTCTTTTCGACACCACATTCAACAACAACTCGGTCTTGTCTCTTCTCAAAGCATCTTCAGTGTCAGTTTCATCATCATCATCAAAACCCCCTTCTTCCTTTTCTTCTTCCTCTTCTTCATCATCACCACTGCTACTATTATTATTGTTATTTTTATTACTAGTATTGTTACTATTATCGTTGAATTTATTATTTTTATTACTATTATTAAAATTATTGTTACTAGTATCTTTGCTAGTTGTATCACTGTAACTATAGTCGAGGTTAGTAATCAAGTTGTATGATTTACTGAGACCATGGTTCAAAGGGTTGTTCAGGGTACCGGCGTTCCTCCTGCCGTCGTACGACTCAGCCAGGTTGCCAAACGTGCTCTTGTGACCGCCTCTCGCATCAGCTGTCATCACAGACTCCTTGTCACCCTTCCTTCCTCTTGAGTTTCTTGTACCATTTCTACCTTCACCACCACCGTTTTCACTATTATTTTCAAAATAATCCGCATTCTCGGTATTTCCTTTATTACTCCTACCACCATCCTTGCCGCCACCACCACCACCGCCACCATCATCACCGCCACCATCATCACCGCCACCGCTACCACCACCATCAGCACTTCTCGCCTCTGCCTTCTTGAAGTGCTTGGATAGGTGCTTGAGCACAGCTTCATAGTCCAGGTGGTCGTGTCCTCTCGTGTACAAAGAAGCCACCAAACGCAGGTTCCACAGCGATACGTTTATCTGCAATAATTATTATATAATATAATAAAATTATAAAAAAATACAATATAACATAATTATGAGTTAATATGAAATAATTAAATATAATATAATTATAAGTTGATGAAAAAATAAACGATATAGTATAATTATAAAATATATAAATAAAAATAATTTTGATATAATCCATTATTATAGGATTATAGGTTAATATAATATAATTGCAATTTAATATAATCTATTTCCGAATAATTCAGGATAATATACGTTCCCTATTTAACTACACTATCACTGGGGTTTTTGAACAAGACTAACTTAGATAATAATTACTAAGGAGTTTTGAATTATTTAATTTAATTATTTATGATTAATTTTATTCAATTTATTTGATTATTTTGCTATTTAATACAAAAAACCGATTCGTGGAAATAATATTTTTTTGGATTGAATAGCTTGAAAAAAAGAACCAGCTAGATAATTATAAAGACGAGAATAGAAGCGTTTAAAAATGAAAAAATAAAAATAAAAATAAAAAATAAAACTTAATAAAAATAATAATAAAACGATGGGATTAATGAGTTTTACTCAAATTTTTAAATTGCAAGTTAGGAAAGGCCCAGATCGAAAGCACTCAAGCGCGAAGGCAACGTTGAAGCATGAACTTTGTGGCGGTAGAGAGAAGAGGCAAGTTGTTCGAAGTGAACGGTGGTACTCCTAACATCCACAACGCCATTGTCCTCCTTCCCGCCAGTACCTTTGTCCTTCCTGCCCCCACCCCCTGCCTCTTCAGCACTCTTCCGATGCAGGCTCAGAAAGCAGTTCTTGAGAGACGTCAAACTGGTGTTCTCCAACTCACGTCTGAGTCTGTTGTGTCCGTTGGCCTTATATGAATTAATCATTCTGTTTTAAATACAACACAATACAATACAATGTAAATACGGCTATTATTATAGGGGCGTTAACCCTGTAGAGTTTCGAGGCCACAAGGCACCAAGGTAACCACCCCAGGCCTTCAATTTCCTCTATAACTGACCCATGAACCACTCGTTAGTCCATTCAAGACAACATTCCATCATCCTATCCATCATCCTTTCTAGCATCCTATCCATCATCCTATCCATCATCCTATCCATCATCCTATCCATCATCCTGTCCATCGTTCTATCCATCATCCTATCCATCATCCTATCCATCATCCTATCCATCATCCTATCCATCATCCTATCCATCATCCTATCCATCATACTATCCATCATTCTATCCATCATCCTATCCATCATCCTATCCATCATCCTATCCATCATCCTTTCTAGCATCCTATCCATCATTCCATCCATCATCCTATCCATCATCCTATCCATCATTCTATCCATCATCCTATCCATCATTCTATCTATCATTATATCCATCATCCTATCCATCATCCTATCCATCATTCTATCCATCATCCTATCCATCATCCTATCCATCATTCTATCCATCATTCTATCCATCATCCTATCCATCATCCTATCCATCATCCTTTCTATCATTCTATCCATCATCCTATCCATCATCCTATCCATCATCCTATCCATCATCCTATCCATCATCCTATCCATCATCCTATCCATCATCCTATCCATCATCCTTTCTAGCATCCTATACATCATTCTATCCATCATCCTATCCATCATCCTATCCATCATCCTATCCATCATCCTATCCATCATCCTATCCATCATCCTATCCATCATCCTATCTATCATCCTATCCATCATTCTATCCATCATCCTATCCATCATCCTATCCATCAATATATCCATCATTCTATCCATCATTATATCCATCATCCTATCCATCATCCTATCCGTCATTCTATCCATCATCCTATCCATCATCCTATCCATCATTCTATCCATCATTCTATCCATCATTCTATCCATCATCCTATCCATCATCCTATCCATCATCCTTTCTATCATCCCTTCTATCATTCTTCCCATCACTGAGTCTTCCTTTCAGCTAATGTATTTGGTAAATGAAATTTCAAATAAATATAAAATCTCTTCTTTTGCTAAGTTGCTTGACCGCCTTACTAACTTGTTTGAATATATATATATATATATATATATATATATATATATATATATATATATATATATATATATATATATATATATATATATATATATATATATATATATATATATATATATATATATATATATATATATATATATATATATATATATACATATATATATATATATATATATATATATATATATATATATATATATATATATATATATATATATATATATATATATATATATATATATATATATATATATATATATATATATATATATATATATATATATATATATATATATATATATATATATATATATATATATATATATATATATATATATATATATATATATATATATATCGATAAAACAAACCTTTTACCAAGTTCTTTTCCTTCTTCTAGAGTGAGGGTGATGGGGTGGGATGGAAGGATAGATGGAGAAAACTTCAAGTGTAGGTCCAGACTATGGTTGTTTTCTTGGTAGATTTATATTTTTAATTATTTAAGTAATTTTTTTCGTAGCAATAGAATACCTATATATTTACTACCACCTAAGTTATACACCAAAACAATGACAAAAAATGTGTATACATCTATATAACATTGATAACAAGTTTAAAGTGGCAACTACCTTGGAGACTTTTGTTCCCATAATCAATGTGCTTGGCGTGTTTCTGAAAATCATTCATTAAATATTTTATTCGCCGTTTTATGCATTTGAAATTTTAAGTTATTTTATAAGAAAAACTCAAACTAAAGTGAATTGACTCAAATATTGTTTCACATTTACTTCTGAGACTTTTCTAGTGTTACTTTTGGGTATATCGGGTTCTTTAATGCGTGAATTTTCATAGCTTGACTTTTTTAGATATTCTTTATTTTCTCTTTCTTTCAAATTTCTATTACTTTTGGAATTCTCGTCAAAATGTGAGTTGGTTGAGCTGAAATTATAAAATTAATTTTTCAATATTTAGAATATTTTGGTTTTCAACAACTTTGTTACCTGCTGTCTTTGTATCTTATTAGTTTTCCACCAATGATTTTTACCTTAGTGTCTTCATCATTTCCGTAAATTTTAGAAAAGCTACTATTTAAGTTCATTTTATTATCATAAAATGTAAACTTATATTTTAAAATAGTGCCTAGCTTGAAACTACAAGTTAAAAATATTATAAAAAATATTCATAACTTTCTTTAATCATTCAAAAGTTTTAAAAACTAAGCAAACGCTATTTATTAATTTAAGACTGCATAGAAGTCAAGTGGTTGAGCTAACGTGATGTAAAAGACATGAAGAGTACTTTTTTGTGTTTATCTTAGTAACGTTGAAATGGGAATGTAACTAGAAAAAATAATTAATAAAAAAAGTAATTATAACTTTTCGGTATTAAAAACAATAAAAATAATTTAAAAAATAAGATGTACGAAGCGCCACAGGGTGTTTAAAAGGTGTTCACAGAAACTAGGTAAAACCTCGCCTACATATGGTTATATTAAAGTTTGATTTATTATTATCTTTTATTAATTTTGGGCTAATTTAGTTTCACCTTTAAGTTTATTTTAAGTTTGTTTCAAGTTTTCGTAAAGAATATTGCTTCAAGATGTTATAAAGTGGGTTTTAAGGCTTCTAGATGTAGTTATCAAATATTTAAATTGAAAATGGATTTATTAAAATAATCTTATAATGTTTAGATATGTTTAATTATTTATATTTTTGAAGTATAAAACTGAAAAAAACTTTTCACACGATTTTTCCCTCACGTAGGCCTTACTACACATGAAATACAGTTAATATCACCACGATGGAAAGTTGGCTTTTGATAATTGAAAAAATATCAAAAGAGGAAAACGAGGATGAAAGTTTTTTATTTTTGGAAGAATCTCTCCACAAATTATCAACAAGGGGGAGAGAGTGTGAAAGATTAATTTCCCCAAACAGAAGTGTTGAAATTTGGCAATTAGTGAATTTTAAGGAAACTGAATCACTTGCTACAAAATCGACTTTGGAAGAAGATGGAAAATTCAGCATTCAAATGTGGAGAAGAGAAAATCGAGGCATTCTTTCTCTTATTGAGGTTAATGGCATGACGTGTCAGTCATGTGTGAAGTTGATTGAGGCCGGTGTGGGAGATTTGGAAGGAGTAGCCAACATCAAAGTTTTACTAGACAAAAAACTTGCCATTATTCAACACAACTACATCACCACCACCACTCAACAAGTCTCCTCCACCATCTACGACATGGGTTTTGATGTTGAACTTATTTCCACAACTACACATTTTTCATTAGACACTCAGGGATTGAACAATGATTCCAAGACTATCACTTTTGATAAGACTGATGTGAATCTTGATGATACTCAATTATTTTTGAAAAATGCTGACAATGCTGAAGATGGAGACCACTTTTCAAATGTGCTTTTGAATGATGAAGTGCTGTTAATCAACCGTGTGGAAACTGTTGATGGAAAAACTGCCGCAAATTTAATCACAAGTAAATTTACAAAAGAAGAAAATGTTGTAAACCATAAAAAAAATATATTTAACACCTTTGACATGTCTATTAATACAAGGACTAGCCTCAATAAACAGAGGAATAAAACTTATTTTGGTAATAATCACCACAAAGACAACAAAAAATGCAACGTTTATAATACTAAGAATGACCAAACCATTGAAAATGCTAAGAGGAATGTTGAAAGTTTGGAGGGTCACTGTTACCTGGAGGTGGAAGGGATGACGTGTGGATCTTGTGTGGCTCATATCGAAAAGCATGTCTCAAAACAAAAAGGTATTTGTGTGTGTGTGTGTGTGTGTGTGTGTGTGTGTGTGTGTGTGTGTGTGTGTGTGTGTGTGTGTGTGTGTGTGTGTGTGTGTGTGTGTGTGTGTGTGTGTGTGTGTGTGTGTGTGTGTGTGTGTGTGTGTGTGTGTGTGTGTGTGTGTGTGTGTGTGTGTGTGTGTGTGTGTGTGTGTGTGTGTGTGTGTGTGTGTGTGTGTGTGTGTGTGTGTGTGTGTGTGTGTGTGTGTGTGTGTGTGTGTGTGTGTGTGTGTGTGTGTGTGTGTGTGTGTGTGTGTGTGTGTGTGTGTGTGTGTGTGTGTGTGTGTGTGTGTGTGTGTGTGTGTGTGTGTGTGTGTGTGTGTGTGTGTGTGTGTGTGTGTGTGTGTGTGTGTGTGTGTGTGTGTGTGTGTGTGTGTGTGTGTGTGTGTGTGTGTGTGTGTGTGTGTGTGTGTGTGTGCGTGCGTGCGTGCGTGCGTGTGTGTGTGTGTGTGTGTGTGTGTGTGTGTGTGTGTGTGTGTGTGTGTGTGTCTTCGTCTGTGATGGCAATGATAAGGAGGATGGAAATGGCGCTGAGAATGATAATGAAGATGGTAAAGATGAAGATCTTTAGGCAGATGATGAGGAGAAGCAGGAAGAGAAGGAGAAGAATGTGGTGATATAAGGATGTTTACAAACAAAAATGATGAAGACATCATATAAATCGGTTGAAGGTTAAGCCTGCTGGTCTCTGGGTGGATGCCACAATCAAAACATTTTTCTGACAATAACTGGAAATTAATAATTTTTTAACAAGTTTTCATGTGTCATTCGGTTGATGAATTGTTCCAAAGTCTATAGCAACACCCCAGCCAATTCTTGACTGCTACAGAACAATCAAAAGCTCACAGCTGTGGAAGCTGTGATAAGTTCACTGATTTATCATTGATTCTGTGTGAAACAGCGTGGAGTTGATTGATTTTCACTTTTTTTGTTTCAAGAACTGTTTTTATTTCACATTTCCCAAAGTAGTTTTGAACACAAAATTTGTAAATGTTAGTTTAATTGGTTGATTTTTTATTTTCATATTAAAATATCAATTGTGTAAGTAATTAAAAAATTAATGAATTAATTAAAATAAATTAAAAACTTGGAGCTTTCATTTAATGAGTATAACACTCTGGATATGAGCAAATCAACGGGTTTTACTGGGATCTGACGATGAGTCATAAATCACGTCTTTCACAATGGTCAATTGATTTTTTTAACCTTCAACTTATTGAATATTACTTTTGGTTATTAATTCCACTTTTCAAATCGACTATTTTAAAGATATTTTTAATAGTATTTTCAAACAGAACCATAACTCACGAGATTGAAAAAATATTTTAGTCTTGTCACTAACACAACTCTACCAAAGTAATTTTTGCTACCACTTCTCAATCATTTACCACCATCTTCATTTACCCAACCCACAGTGGTTTGGCTACCTCACATATAAACACCGCCCACCACAAGCTGAAAACACTTCTTATCATCACCACAACATCTATATGGTTTATCTTTGAGCCAATACCATCAGCTACCAAAATTACCATGATTTATACACACTACTTTACACACACACACACACACACACACACACACACACACACACACACACACACACACACACACACACACACACACACACACACACACACACACACACACACACACACACACACACACACACACACACACACACACACACACACACACACACACACACACACACACACACACACACACACACACACACGCACACACACACACACACACACACAAACACACACACACAGGCATTCATTCCATAGTGGTCTCACTGATGGCCCGCAGAGCAGACGTGATCTACAACACCTTCCTCCTCAACCCTGCCTCCATCGCTTCTCTCATTGACCACATCGGCTTTCAAGCCACTCCAATTCCACTTTCCGACTTCTCCACAATGATATTCCAAGTTGCTTCTTCGTTACTTAATCTTATCGATTCAGTTAATCAGATCAGATCAGATTAATTTCAGATTAATCACTTTATGTATCAGCGCATTTGTAAAGCGCCTTCTACCTGTGGAGTTTTCAGGACTTCCCTTCTATGAAATAGCTCATTTCATGAATAAAATTAATCTTCACGCATGGTGCGCATCATTTGTTTCATTTGAAAACAAATGATTTCATAATAGTGGCGTTACCACATGAAACCTTGAAACCATTGCGTATTTTCGCATTCAAAAGTTTACAAATATATTTTAAACAGTTTGTAGCATAGCGTTTTTGAACAGTGTGTAATCAGCGCTATAAAATTGTTTGATGAACTAAAGTTAGATCAGATTAGATTAAAGTGAATGATAGAATATTTTTCCTTCTTTCAAACTTGTTATATTCGTCAGGTGTCGGGTTTGAAACATGCAAGCGAGGTGGCTCAGTTGGAGGAGGAGGTAGGCAAGTTGTCGGGAGTTGTGGAGGTGCAAATGGATTATCCACTCTGTCAGCTGAAGGTCCTTTACGACCCTCTTGTGCTTGGTCCTCGAGCCATACTGAAGCTGATAGAGGTGCTGAGGTTGCGTTTGGCTGGTTGTGGGTGGTTTTGGCCAGTGATAAATTAGTGGTGGGCGGTGGTTTGTTGGTAGTCATTGGTGGTGTTATAGTTTCATAGTCGCTCTGATGATGGGGGTGCTGACAGACTTGTAGGTTCGCTTGCTGGTGGTAGCGGTTGGAAGTAGCAAGTATTGGTTGGTGTTATTTTTGGCGTATACGCTTGGTTGCAGGAAGCTCAACCATCACACCATGTTATGTTTTCCAAATGTAACCAAATCCAAACTCCACTGCTGTTGCCACGCAACCGACGCCACTTTTGCCACACTTTTCTTTTATACACACCACAGCTGTGGTCATACCTCCCTCACCTTTAACAACCACCCTCACCTCTAACAACCACTCTCGTCACCACCACCTCTAACAACCACCCTCACCACCACCACCTCTAACAACCATCCTCACCACCACCACAGTTCGAAGGATTTGCAGCAGTAGTAATGAGAAACCAATCGACCTGCATGGCCTCTGTCAAGTGCACCAAGGAAATTAACAAGTTCGTCCGTGTTTGTTTCTATGATTGTAGAGTGTTTTTAGAGTGTTCATGTTTGTAGAGTGTTTGTTTGTATGTTCATGTTTGTAGAATGTTTTTGTTTGTAGAGTGTTTGTTCATGTTTGTTTGTGTTTGTTGTGTTTTTTTTTGTTTGTAGAGTGTTTTTTCATGTTTTTTTGTGTTTGTTGTGTTTGTTTGTGTTCGTAAAGTTTTTTTTTGTTTGTTCTTTCGTTCATTTTCATTGTCGTTTTCAATTTGTCACAAAGAATAAATAAATTAATTAATAAACATTTGAAGAACGAATAATCAAACAAAGAATACTTTGAAGATTTGACAATCAATTTCAAGAATTTAACATAAAAGCAAAAAATTAATTAAAAATAAATTAAATTTAAATTAAAAATAAATTAAATTTAAATTAAATTAAAAATAAATTAAAAATAAATTAAAATTGAATTAAATATAACTCAAATAAAAATTAAATAAACCTAAACTCGTACGAACCAGGTGGAGGAAATCCATGTGGATTGGCCTGTTGGTCTTGGCCTGTTGGTCTGTCTGCCCACCATTGTCTACATGCTCGCCTCCATGTTCTCGTGTCATAAATACTCCATGAATAATAACAACAATAATAATATTATCCATAATAGTACTATTAACAACAATAATAATAATAATAATTTTAACACAAATAATAATAATAATATTATTAATAATAATAATAATATGGGAAGCAGTGTTAGCAATGGCGTTGGCGGTTTGTGTGCATTCAACATGGTGCACGTGGTAGCGGGTCTGTCCGTGAAGAATCTGCTCCTCTTCCTCTTCACCACTCCCATCCAGGCACTCCTTCTTTATTGCTTCTTCGTAACACAACAACCAATCCGCATCCACAATCACCATAACAACAGCCCCTACAAAATTACTATAATATTACCACACGAGCAACTTACTTCACAAACGCAACATAACCACTATCACTATCATAACCACGCAAACAAAAACACCACACAAACATAACACCACTACACCACACCACCACACCACTACACACCACCACACTACACACCACCACACCACACCACACACCACCACACCACATCACACCACTACACACCACCACACCACCACACCACACCACACCACACCACCACACCACACTACCACAGTGGCTTACATACAAGTGCTTCTACCTGCCAGCTTGGAGGATGGTGAAGCATGGACAAGCCAATATGGACGTTCTTGTCACTCTTGCCTCACTCATCTCCTACCTCTACTCTCTCGTCGTTCTCATCATCTCCATTGGGGCGGCCTACCTTTCCACTGAGGTGGGCGGATCTAAGAGCCATCAATCAAGCATGAACCATGTCAAAACTTTCTTTGAGACCGCTCCCATGCTCTTGTTCTTCATTTCCTTCGGCAGGTGGCTTGAACATAAAGCCAAGGTGGGTGGTGGAGTGGTGGAGTGGGATTGAAAAGTGGTGGAGTGGTGGAGTGGTGGAGTGGTGGAGTGGTGGAGTGGTGGAATGGTGGTGTGGTAGAGTGGTGGATGGTGGTGTGAATGTGTGGTGAAGTGGTGGCGTGGTGAGTGTTGGTTTTGGTGCTAGTAGAAATTTTGTTGGGGTTGTTGTTTGGATCGGTGACTTGTTAGTAGTAGTAGTAATAGTTGTTGTTGTTGCTGTTGTTGTTGTTGTTGTTGTTGTTGTTGTTGTTGTTGTTGTTGTTGTTGTTGTTGTTGTTTATCTTAAGCGCCTGAGGATAGTCCTCAGATGCGCTAAAGCTGGTTGTGGAAGGCGCACAAGTTCATCATAGTGTGGTTGGATGTGTGATTATTATTATTATTATTATTATTATTATTATTATTATTATTATTATTATTATTATTATTATTATTATTATTATTATTATTATTATTATTATTATTATTATTATTATTATTATTATTATTATTATTATTATTATTATTATTATTATTATCATTTTTATTACTATTATTATTGTTATTATTATTATTATTATTGGTTGTGTGTTTGCCATTAGTGTTGTTGGAGGTTAAGATGTTATGGTTACAGACGTGGCAGCACCAATTTACGTGTGGTGCATAGAGGAGACATTAGCACATTTCCTGTGAGAGATGCCACGCAACTATGACACCTGATGGCAATGCTGTTTAGTCTCATTTTCTTATTGCAGACACAGCATTGTTTTTTTTGTTCCCATCGCCTGCGTGATTGTTGGAGTCGCGAGTCCAGCGCAGGGCCTGCAGATGAAGCCTTGAGTTCTCTTTTTGTTTCAAGTAAGGCCAGAGCAAGTCCTGTGGTATGGCTGGCTGCAGCTTGAACAGGTGATTGGGGTGATGTCACGTCTGATTGTCTTAGTGCATCCTCGGTACACTGGCCCGGGATTTACCTCGACGTCGCCCGCCCTCAAGAGGAGAGACCGGAGGTATAGGGCGGGATGTGCACCTTCGGCTATTGAAAAAGGGGAGGTGGGAATGGAGGGGGTTTGTAGTTTGCGCCTTCCACAGCACAGCTTGGTCGATGGGTAAGTTGGGTTCGAATGTCGCCACTTGGCGGCATCTCGTTGGACACCACGTGAAGGTCCCAACTCTTGTCCAACTGTTGTTGTTGTTGTTGTTGTTGTTGTTGTTTAGACTCATTGAGGTTTGTGCTGGAAGTTAATGCAGGCAGTGTACACTGAAAATATGCTAATTAACGCAACTTTCATCTTTACCGCCGTCTTAACCTTGTTTTTCTATTTAGTTATTCATATTTTATATATTATTATTTTAAATATATATATATATATATATATATGTATGTATATATATATATATATATATATATATATATATATATATATATATATATATATATATATATATATATATATATATATATATATATATATATATATATATATATATATATATATATATATATATATATATATATATATATATATATATATATATATATATATATATATATATATATATATATATATATATATATATATATATAATTTATAATATAATTTTAATATTCATATGTATTATTTTTAATTTTATATTTTTCAAGGGTTTCATCGTACCCCTTTTCATCGTCGTTATCATTTATAATTTAATCCCTCTCCTTGAGTTTATTATTATTATTATTATTATTATTATTAATATTATTATTATTATTATTTGTTTACTTATATTCTTCTCATTTTCACCTTGTTCTTCTTTCGATTCATGCCCAGTTAGTCAATATTCAGCTAATCCAATGAGTCTTGTTGATCGATCACCTGACGAAAGTACTTCATTTATTTCCTGCAGGACAAAACCTCAGAATCGCTGGCTAAGTTGATCTCTCTTCAATCTTCCGTGGCTACGCTGGTGGAAGTGGAGAGAGGAGGAGGAGGAGGAGGAGGAGGAGGAGGAGGTGGGAGTGGGGGAGAAAAGGAAGAGGGTGAAGAGGTTGGGAGGGTGGTGAAGGAAGAACAAATACAGCTTGAGTTGGTTGAGAAGGGAGACTTACTGAAGGTGCTTTCCTCTTCATTCCATCGCTCTTTTGTGCCTCTAAATTAACATTCCTTAATCGGCCGCTTCAGTTGCTTTCTTTGGCGCTTTCAAAATTATATTCACTATTATTATTATTACCTATTTTATTATTTTTTAAAATCATTATTTTTATAATAATAATATTATTATTGTTATTTTTATTATTATTATTATTATTTATACTATTATTATCATTATTTATTATTTTTATTTTTATTTTTATTTTTATTATTATTATTTTATTTTATTTATTTTTTTATTTATTTTTATTATTATCATCATCATCATCAATATTATTATTATTAATTTTTTTCAAATTATTTACTTATAAAGTGTGATTACCACAATGGTCCATCCACCACTTTGAGCATCCACTCCAATACAGGTGAGGCCAGGTGAGAAGATCCCTGTGGATGGTGTGGTGGTGAAGGGCTATTCCACGTGTAATGAGTCATTGATTACAGGTGAATCAATGCCAGTGGCCAAGGAGATAGGGTCCAAGGTGTGAAAGAAAAGTTTATTTATGTTTTAGAAATAATGAAAAAATTCTAAAACCATTTAAAAAATTTTTTTCATTGTTCTCAATGTTTTTGTTGTTTATCCTCCCTTCAGCAGCCGTAACAGGCACTGAAATGACACTATAATGACCAGTTCTATCCCTAACACAACTACAAAAACACATCCACCACAGCAACAATCATGGCCACAACAACAACCACAACTATCAATATTGATCAACCACCAGTAACAATAACAAAGCAACAATAATAAACCATCACCACCAACAAAAACAAACACAACAATCAACATTAACAAAAACAACAACCAACACTATCATCACCAACAACCACTAACACAACAACCTCCAACACCACCAACAACAACCACCAACAACAACCTCCAACACCACCAACAACAACCACCAACAACAACCTCCAACACCACCAACAACAACCACCAACAACGCCAACAACAACCACCAACAACACCAACAACAACCTCCAACAACAACCACCAACAACGCCAACAACACCAACAACAACCTCAAACACTACCAACAACAACCACCAACAACGCCAACAACACCAACAACAACCTCAAACACTACCAACAACAACCACCAGCAACAACCACCAACAACAACCTCCACCAACAACAACTTCCAACACCAGGTGATAGGGGGCAGTCTCAACGAGAACGGGCAGTTGCTGGTGAGGGCCACCCACGTGGGACAACACACGGCACTCTCACAGATCGTCAAGCTGGTGGAGGAGGCTCAGACATCCAAGGTTGTTAGTGGTTTCCTGTGGCTCTTAGTGGTTTCCTGTGACTCTTGGTGGTTTCCTGTGGCTCTTGATGGTTTCCTGTGGATCTTTGTGGTTTTCTGTGGCTTTTGGTGGTTTCCTGTGGCTCTTGGTGGTTTCCTGTGGTTCTTGGTGGTTTCCTGTGGCTTTTGGTGGTTTCCTGTGGTTCTTGGTGGTTTTCTGTGGCTCTTGGTGGTTTTCTGTGGCTCTTGGTGATTTCCTGTGGCTCTTAGTGGTTTCCTGTGGATCTTTGTGGTTTTCTGTGGTTTTTGGTGGTTTCTTGTGGTTTTTGGTGGTTTCTTGTGGTTGTTGTTGGTTTCTTGTGGTTGTTTCAGCATCGATGCATGAGGAACAATGTTTTATTGAATGAAGTAGTTAAAAAGAGTTTTTAAATTGTTGCGTTGAGGCTGAATAGAACGGTGGTTAGACAAATAAATACGTTTGCAACCCTCACAACCACCACACTACCACTCCATCACCACGCACCACCATACAACCACCACATGGCCACACAACCACCACACCGACATACAACTACCACCCTTCCGCCACACAGGCACCCATACAGCAGTACGCGGACAAAGTGGCGGGAATTTTTGTCCCCTTCGTCACCATCCTCTCCCTCGTCACCCTCCTCCTCTGGACGCTCTACGGATACATGGTACAATGCATCAACATCTAATAAATAACAAAATAATAATAAACAACAAAATATTAATAAACAACAAAATAATAATAAACAACAAAATAATAATAAACAACAAAATAATAATAAATAACAAAATAATAAGAAATAACAAAATAATAAGAAATAACAAAATAATAATAAATAACAAAATAATAATAAATAACAAAATAATAATAATTGAATAAATAAATAATAAAATAATAACAATAAAATCCGATTTGTAAAGTGCTTAGGCAAGCGGCTGAGGCGCAACTTGGCGGCTGAGGCGCAACTTGGCGGCTAAGCCACTCTAAAATTTTCTTGTTTTTTACTTGAATTACCGCTTTTCAAAACTCAAAACTGAACTTAGTCGGGATTCGAAGCCTGCGTCACCTTTTCATAGTGGGCTTGCTACCCATTATGCTACAGACGCAACATAATAATATAATATAATAATGATAATAATATTAAAAAATCACGGTCCAATAAATCACAATATATTAACATACAATACAATAACATACAATGGATAAATATACAACACATAAACGTACAGGGCAAAAACAACCTTTGTATTTGTATGTTGTATGTTGTACTAAGGTTATGGCTATCATTAGGAATACAACTTTTGTGTATCTTTTCAAACCGGTTGCCTGCACTTGAGTGTAGTTATTGATTGGAACTAGTCGAAGGTGGTTGGATAGGAGAGTCTTTATATGTTATATAAAAACTAAAATTCATTGAAAATTCATCAATCATCCGTGACATTTTAGTTTTGCATTCATACTATTATTATTCTTTGTTTTTCATTCATTTTATTATTCTTTGTTTTTCATTCGTATTATTATTCTTTGTTTTTCATTTATATTATTCTTTGTTTTTTATTCATATTATTATTCTTTGTTTTTCATTCGTATTATTATTCTTTGTTTTTCATTCATATTATTATTCTTTGTTTTTCATTCATATTATTATTCTTTGTTTTTCAATTGTTTAATCAGTCGTGTTTTCTTTCGAATCAGACGCCAGTGTCACTGGTGCATGAGGCCTCACACCACGGCGTCTCTGTCATCCCACACTTCAACGTTCATAGTGGCGGTGGTGGCAGTGGTGGCAGTGGTGACGGTGGTAGTGGTGGCGGCGGTGGTGGCGGTGGCGTACATTTTGATCATGCCACCTTCACACAAAGTGCTTTGGAAAGGCAAAGAGACTTCGAATCCACGTTCATTTCCACTAACTCTCCCACAACACTCAACCACTTCCTAACCACCTCTGGCGACAACTCGTCAACGACACTTGGCAACAACACTTCGACAACGTCTCATTCACACACCTTCATCATCCAACGAGCCTTCAAGTTTGCCATCACAGTACTTTGTATCGCGTGCCCTTGTGCCTTAGGTCTGGCCACCCCCACTGCCGTAATGGTGGGCACCGCTGTGGGAGCCATCAATGGCATTCTCATCAAAGGAGGACAGCCTCTGGAACGAGCCCATAAGGTGGATGGGTGTGTGTTGGGAGGTTACTATGGTGAATAACCATGTATACATATACATATATTATAATAAAAAAATAATAGTGTAATATAAATAAAATGTATATTTGTATGTATATATAAACACACACACACAATCAGGTGGACGTGATAGTATTCGACAAGACAGGCACGATCACACAAGGAAAACTTCACGTCATCAACGTCAAACTTGTCAGAAACATCCTCAAAGCCAAAAATAACAATAAAAATAACAATAATAATAATAATAATAACAATAACAATAGCAACGAGAATAATGCTGAACTCATTAATACTAGAGGCATACAAGTTGATATTAATGATACAACAACAACATCAGCTGCATCGCTTCTCACCTACAAGCAGTTAGTCTTCCTGGCAGGCTCAGCAGAAGCAGCAAGCGAACATCCTATGGCTTTGGCTATTGTGCAACACGCCAAGAAGGTGCTAAATAAACTAGCACTACAATGATGGCATCAACCATCACTAACTTAACAAATTTCATAATATCCACCACAACAGCATCCAAACAATAAAAACAACAACAGTCACAACACCACAATAACAAAAACCATTAAAAAGAAACTTAAATTACAACAACCATACCACAAGCCCATAGAACACAGCACCACAACAACAACAACCACTATCAGACACTGCAGACGACTCAGTTTAGTGACGTAACAAACTTTAACAACGTTCCAGGCCTAGGTCTCAAGTGCTCTGTTGCCATGGTGAGACCTCACACTGCACGCACGCACACACACGCACACACACACACACACACACACACACACACACACACACACACACACACACTCACACACACACACACACAAACACACACATTAAATACTTTAAATTACTAATCAATAATAATAATATGTAGTGATAAAAATAATTTTTAAAATAAATAATTATATAAAATAGAAAATAATATAAAATAAAATGATATTATAGAGAATAAAATAATATAAAATGATATAATATAGTATAATATAATATACTATAATATAATATAATATAATATAATATAATATAATATAATATAATATAATATAATATAATATAATATAATATAATATAATATGATATAATATAATATAATAATATATAATAATATATAAATTATATTCATTATTATATATGGAATATTTAGCTACTCGATTTTTTCAGAAAGTTGAAAGTCTTCCCGAGTCTCACGCTTCTAACGAAGGTGAGCGAAGCAATGTTATTGTTTTTATTTCATCCATATTATTAGTTTTATTTTTATTAAAATATTCCTTCCTCCATATTATTATTATTATTTTTATTAAAATATTCCTTCCTTCATATTATTATTATTATTTTTATTAAAATATTCTTTCATCCATATTATTATTTTTATTTTTATTAAAATATTCCTTCGATCATATTATTATTATTATTTTTATCGAAATGTTTATTTATGCATATTTTCATTTTCATCCTTAAGCCGCACATAGAAGAGACTCTTTTATAATATTCTATTAACTGCCATCTTCCTCCACGTCTTCATCGAAGTCACCAGCTTCCGACTGTCCAATCTTTTTTTATATTTTGGTCTTCAAACCCATCGTAAGGGCGCTCATATAAAGTATCAGCATGACATTTCCATACGTGCATACACACATAAATATACATACATAAACACATACAAATATATACATACACACATACAGATACATACATACACACATACAAATACATACATACAAACATACAAATAAATACATAAAAAAAGCAGATACATACATACAAACATAAAAATACATACATACACACATAAATATACCTACATACACACATACAAATACATTTATACACCCATAAAAATATATACATACACACATACAAACACGAATATTGTTGTTGTGGTTTCAACGCCGGAGAACTTTGAAGACAATCAATCCTCCAGACTACTCAGTGGTGGTTGGCAACAGGAGGTGGATGGACGAGAATCATATTCCTGTGTCTGAGGAGGCCAATGCATGGATGGATGAGTGCCAAGAAGGAGGGGAATCTGTGGTAATGGTTGCAGTAGATGGTAGGTGGGGTGGTTGGGTGGGTGGGTGGTTTGAGTGGTGGGTGTGTTGTTTAAGTGGTGGGTGGTTGGGTTGGCTGTTTAAGTGGTGGGTGGGTGGGTTGGTTGAGTGATGGGTGGGTGGATTGGTTTTTTAAGTAGTGGTTGGGTGAGTGGGTTGTTTAAGTAGTGGGTGGGCTGGTTGTTCAATTGGTGTGTGGTTGGTTGGTTGATTATTTTGTAGTTTTAGTTGCTTGATTGATCAACTATGCAAGCTTTGTAAAAGATAATAATTTATGATGACTTTGCAATAAATGGTGATATAAAATATTAAAGCTAGCTCAATCCAATGACTAAACCTTTTTAAAGTATAAAAGGTAGAAAAATAATTCGAAATATTTGGAAGTTGAGAAATTTATTCAAATAATAAATAATTTTACTAATTAAATAATTAAATAATTTTAATAATTAAATAATTTTAATAATTTTAATAATTAAATAATTTGGACACACCATCCAAATAAATAATTTATGGTGATACTTTCAAACCACAGGCATCCTGGAGGGCCTCTTTGTGGTGTCAGACAAGGTGAAGAACAAGGCGAGGTTGGCAGTGCACGCCCTGCAGAGGATGCGACTGAGGGTGGTTCTAATGACCGGGGACAATGCCAAAACTTCCGAGAACATCGCTAGACAAGTGGGTGGTTGCGTGGATGGATGGATAGATAAAGGGATGGATGGATGAATAAACGGATAGATGACTGAATGAAGGGATGGAGGGATGGATGAAGGGATAGATAGATGAATGGATGAAGGGATAGATGGATGAATGGATAAACGGATGGACTGATGGATTAATGGATGAAAAGAATATACGCGAATGGTGTATAAATAACATTAATAGAAGGAAAGAGGGATACCTTGATGCATAGCTGGATGGATAAATAAATGGATAAATAAATGGATGGATGGATGGATGGATGGATGGATGGATGGATGGATAAATGGATAGATGGATCGAAAGATGATAGATGGATGGATAGATAGATGGATGGTTAGATGACTGGATGACTTGACTAGGTGGGCATAGACGAGGTGTACTCTGAAGTGATGCCAAGCGACAAGGCCTACATGGTCAAGAGGTTCCAAGTGCGTGCATCCTTTCTTTATCCAGGCCTCTTTCATCCATCTATATTCATCCATCCATCCATCTTTTTTCATCCATCTATCTTCTTTCATTCATCTTTCATCCATCCATCCAAGCATTTTTAATGCATGCATTCACTTTTTAACCATCCATTATTATCCATCCATGCAACTGCATCCATCCATCCATCCTCCATCTATTCATTCATCCATCCATCCATCCATCCTCCATCCATCCATTCATCTATCCATTCATTCATTCATCTAACCATCCATTCATCCATCTATTCATCCATCCATCAACATCACCAGAGCAAGGGGCACGTAGTGGCGATGGTGGGGGACGGGGTGAATGACTCACCAGCCCTGGTGCAGGCCGATGTGGGGGTGGCTATAGGAGCCGGTACTGACGTGGCTGTTGAGGCTGCTGATGTGGTCCTTATCAAGGTGCATGCTCTCTGCATGATCCCTGCATGGTGCTTGTATGGGTGGTTGTATGGTGGTTGCATAGTGGTTGTATGGTGCTTGTATGGTTCTTGCATGGGTGTTGCATGGGTGTTGCATGGTGCTTTTATGGGTTGTTGTATGGTGGTTGTATGGTGGTTGTATGGTGGTTGCATAGTGGTTTTATGGGGGGTTGCATGGTGGTTTTATGGGTGGTTGTATGGTGGTTGCATGGTGGTTTTATGGGTGGTTGTATGGTTGTTGCATGGTGGTTTTATGGGTGGTTGTATGGTGGTTGCATGGTGGTTGTATAGTTGTTGCATGGTGGTGTATGGGTGCTGGCATGGTGTTGCTACTAAAATTGAAATGTTTACAGCTACTATTACAACCAGCATTTCTACAACCAATACTACCACTACACTCATCGCCGCCACCACTACAACCGCCACTTCAACCACCGCCACCGCTGCCACTACTAAAAAAGTCGCCACCGCTGCCACTACCAAAAAATCGCCACTGCCACAGAACGACCTGTTAGACGTGGTGAGTGCCATCATGTTGTCTCGCAAGACGGTCTCCAGGATCAGCAGCAATTTCATGGCGGCTGTAGGCTATAACGTCATCGCTTTGCCACTGGCTGCTGGTGTGTAGTGTGGCTGGTGGCAGCTGGTGTGGCTGGTGTGGCTGATGTGGCTAGTGGTGGCTGGTGTGGCTAGTGGTGGCTGGTGTGGCTAGTGGTGGCTGGTGTGGCTAGTGGTGGCTGGCATGGCTGGTGTAGCAAGTGTGGCTGGTGGTGGCTGGTGTGGCTGATGTGGCTAGTGGTGGCTGGCGTGGCTGGTGTGGCAAATGTGGCTGGTGGTGGTTGGTGTGGCTAGTGGTGGCTGATATGGCTGAAGTGAAAGGTATCACATAGTAGCTCTGCAAAGACATAGTCTTACGAAGACCCTCTACCCACAGGCCTCTTCACGCCACTGGGTGTGCAGTTGCAGCCCTGGATGGCCTCCCTTCTCATGGCCCTCTCTTCCGTCTCCGTGGTCTCCCTGTCGCTCCTTCTCAAGTTGTGTGTGTGTGTGTGTGTGTGTGTGTGTGTGTGTGTGTGTGTGTGCGTGTGTGTGTGTGTTTCTGTCTTTCTGTCTTTCTGTCTTTCTGTCTTTCTGTGTCTGGGAAGGCTGGTTTATCTTTGCGTTTATGTTTGTGCGGTTGTCTGTCTTTTTACATAATACCAAAGGATGCATTACTTTTTTTCGATTAGATTATGTTTAATATTAAAAGAACTTTTATCGCTTTCAACAGTTTTGTTGTTTTCATCACCACAATCACCACCATCACTACCACAGCCACCATCATCACCACCATTACTACCATTACTACCACCGCCACAATCATTACCACCATCACCGCCACAATCATCATCACCATCACCACCACCACTACCACCAGCTGGAAGAAGCCTTGTTTGGACGACTTGATGGGTGACGACTACAGCGACGAGCCGTTGAGTGAGCAGCACGTGACGGTGCACAAAGGACTTGAGAAGGTGATGCATGGGGAGGAGGGGATGAAAAGACCTCCAGCTTATGCTCTTTACGTTGATGATGACGAACAAGAAGAAGATGGTGGTGGTGGTGATGATGATGATGATGATGAGGATGATGATGATGGGGACGGCGTCGCTTACAAGCTAAATGATAATATCATTATCAATGCTTGCAATAAAAAGAATAAAAAAATAAAGAAAAGTCTGCATAAGAAGCAGAAGAAAACGAGTAACAACAGGTTGTACAGGAAAGTGCCATTGCTGGAGAGGCTGAGGAGTCTCTGGCGAGGCTCCAAACCCGAAACCAAGTACTTCGAACTGACGGAAGATTCGCCATAGGCATTATCTCTATGATCATACTTTGAATCATCACAAAGTTGTTGTCATTTTTATTATTATTGTTTTTTTTTCTCATTTTTTATTATAATAATAGTAATATTAGTCGTATTAGTAGTAGTATTAGTATTAGTAATAGTAGTAGTAGTAGTAGTAGTAGTAGTAGTAGTAGTAGTAGTAGTAGTAGTAGTAGTAGTAGTAGTAGTAGTAGTAGTAGTAGTAGTAGTAGTAGTAGTAGTAGTAGTAGTAGTAGTAGTAGTAGTAGTAGTAGTAGTAGTAGTAGTAGTAGTAGTAGTAGTAGTAGTAGTAGTAGTAGTAGTAGTAGTAGTAGTAGTAGTAGTAGTAGTAGTAGTAGTAGTAGTAGTAGTAGTAGTAGTAGTAGTAGTAGTAGTAGTAGTAGTAGTAGTAGTAGTAGTAGTAGTAGTAGTAGTAGTAGTAGTAGTAGTAGTAGTAGTAGTAGTAGTAGTAGTAGTAGTAGAAGTAGTAGTAGTAGTAGTAGCAGTAGTAGTAGTAGTAGTAGTAGTAGTAGTAGTAGTAGTAGTAGTAGTGGTTAGTAGTAGTAGTAGTGGTAGTAGTAGTAGTAGTAGTAGTAGTAGTAGTAGTAGTAGTAGTAGTAGTAGTAGTAGTAGTAGTAGTAGTAGTAGTAGTAGTAGTAGTAGTAGTAGTAGTAGTAGTAGTAGTAGTAGTAGTAGTGGTAGTAGTAGGGGTAGTAGTAGCAGTAGTAGGAGTAGTAGTAGTAGTAGTAGTAGTAGTAGTAGTAGTAGTAGTAGTAGTAGTAGTAGTAGTAGTAGTAGTAGTAGCAGTAGTAGTAGTAGTAGTAGTAGTAGTAGTAGTAGTAGTAGTAGTAGTAGTAGTAGTTGTAGTGGTATTAGTAGTGGTATTAGTAGTGGTATTAGTAGTGGTAGTAGTAGGGGTAGTAGTAGGGGTAGTAGTGGTAATATCAGAACTACTTCTTGTAACATCAGAAAAATTATAAATTTTGTTCGTAAAGTTTGTTTTAGAGCTTTTCGAATGGCTTCTCACTTCAAGTTGAGTCTGTGTCTTTCAACGAGTCACGCTGTGACTCTTGTATTATGCAAACGCTGCCGAAAGAATCTGCTTCAAAGTACGCCGGCTTGAAGTGGAAGTGTCAACTTCATCATGCTGCACACCGTTTGTTTCTTACTTTCCTCCTTTATTTCATTGGAGGCCATTCAAATGACCAATTCAATTCGTCTTCTTTCAGTCCTATAGCTACTCTTGCTCTCATCGTCACCAGAATTTTCTCTGGAATTATCGCGTCAAAGCTTTCGTGCTGATTTAATTTTGCTTGGATTTTTCAGACGTATTGTTATGCTGAGTTGTTATGGTACTGGTGGTTACAGGATGTATGAAGTGCGCTGAATTGTATAAAAGTACACAAGAGCTGTCATGACGTATTTACATGAAAATATATTCTTCATCATTCGTGTTTATAATAATAATAATGATAATGATAATAATAATAATAATAATAATAACAATAATAATAATAATAATAATAATAATAATAATAATAATAATAATAATAATAATAATAATAATAATAATAATAATTTTTATTATTATTACTATTATTATTATTATCATTATTATTATTATTATAGTTTTTTTCTCAATACTATTATTTATGTTATTAATCACTTCTTCACTAGTTATTTCGAATGATCAAAGACTTTAAAATCAAATTTATGTGGTTTATTCACTTCAACTTTCCAATCCACTGTGATTTTCCTTCATTTTTTAACATCTCTTTTCAACAAACGTTTCTCCTTCCACATCCACCCTCTCTCCTTCTTCATCAACCGCTCCAGGGCACCAGTTTTCTCCTTGCACTGAAAAAATCTGTTTATGTATTTTCACTTATTTAATGAAAAATTCACAACAATACCCCTTTGTTCCGATCACTTATTAATTTTAGATTTTTAAATACTTTTTCATTTTGAGTATACCTTTCAATAATGAGCTGCAGTACCTTATTGAACTTTCTATAAATTTTGCTCTTGTTACTGCAAGACGTAGTTGTGTCTGGTCCGAACTGCGGGCTCCTATTGAGTAGAACAATTCGTCATTTCTCAATTGTATACATCTCCTTTATCAGCCATATCTCACTATTCGTGTGAACTTAGTTAACTTTTCACCTTATAATGAAGAATTGTTGCAAGACTGCTGGACTTGAAAGAACACCAATCAACTCACCATAAGCTACTATAACTTACCATGACTCGCCACAACTTAACGAAACTCATCACAACTTCACAAAACTCACCACAACTTAACCAACTCACCACAACTTAACAAAACTCACCACAACTTAACAAACTCACCACACCTTCAGACTCGTTTTTCCGTTTCTTTCAGTTGTTTGCACCACCGTTTCTGATCTCACTTTCCGCCTCAAGCCAGTCTTACTCCCAATGCTTTATCAACGCTGCGTTGTTTATGCTTGCACCAAACTTCATCATTCAATATCCACCGTTTTTTATCGAATTTACGAACGTTGCGCTATATATAATCACGTTTTAACTTATCTCATCAGTCGTCATACATTGACAAATGACTTCGTTACTTTGGCGCTGATCAAATTTGTTGTACGAACGACTGAGAATATTTTTTAGGACCATTGATGTCTTTGTGGTTCTATATCAAATTTAATTTCTGATTTATTCTCATTTTCATCGAATTCAATCAAATCGAATTCATTTATTTCCTTAATCCTTCTTTTATCCAATATTATTTTAGATTTTATGTGAAATTAAATATTTTTGATTTTTTTAAAATAGCTTTTAAACGGTGATTTTAAAGTATTTTTATATTTAAAATATAAAAATACTCATTTACACTCTAACTTTAGTTGTACCATTGTTTTTTGAAATTTCTTTGACTGATTACTCGCGGTTTTTTGAAAGATTAAATTATTATACAAATTATTTTTGACATAAAATCCTCTAACGAACATGACTTAATCAATGGTTGTCTCATGTTATGCTGTGTTTTATCAAAAGAAAAAGAATCACCTTCAAACCGGCTCATCTGATCTAATCTATTCAATAGATTTGTAATAGATACAAAAGCGCTTATTTTTCTAACACTTGATTCCTTATCGAAAAAATATTAAAATACTAAAAAGTTATTTTTCTAAATTGAATTTTAAATTTTAACTATTAGGCAAATAATAAGGGAGAATGGTTATTTTAAGAAATTATAAAAGAAGGAATTGCTTCGCACGAACGTTTGTAGAACGCTTTAGAGCGGTCAGGTATAGTTTGTGAAGTTCGAAAAACGGCAAACAGCTAATCTTATCGCCTGGATAAGGTGTATTGTTGTCGCGTTTCTAGTTAAGAGTCCTTCAGATAAAGAACTGTAAAGTTAAGGCGAGAAATATTTTTTTAATTAAAAGAGAAATAGAAATACAAGGTAAAGGTGCTAGTAGGGACATTATGCCATGTAGGCTATATAAATACGACGGTTGTGAAGATGGAGAAAATATCGCAAGGTTAAAATGAGGGCATTGTTGTGTGTGGTGTTGCTGTTCGTGTCGCAAAGTAGTTCTCAAAAGGTCGACTACTCGAAGTAGGGACGTTGAATAACCATTTAGAAACTCAAATAATTTTAATTTTAAAGAATTTTTTTAAATTTCAATTCTAAAATCTGAAAGTTCATCTTATTTTGATGAGTTCATACCATCAAGATGTTATTTGTAAAACGAGGATATCGTCCTCTAGGGTACTTTTGCTAGTACAGCGCTGGTGTTTGTACGGTGCTTCGAATGAAAAGACTAAACATTTCTAGCTTTCTACATCATCTCACTATCACAACCTACCACACCCTTTTGACACTATTCCTGGTGAAAATAGAAGCAGAATGACATGAGCGGCAGAAAATAATTCGGGAAAATGAATAGATTAGATTAGGTAGTGTTGAAGCTTCACGGACAATCCCACCCAAACACCATAAATAGTTTTATTCTGTCATCAATTGCAACCACCACCACCAGCTACAAGATAGTGAGTAGTGCTGATGGCAGTGACTTGTCGAAGCTTCTGAACTTCAAGCAGGTCGGTCTTAACGGTGCCGTGTGGCATCAGCTACTTCTCGCTTCCTTCCGTGTTCTAACATTTATCAATAATCGTTCATATTTTGAAGAATCACGTTAAATATTTTTAAAATGCAATAAAACACGAAAATGGTGATCTTTTTTCTGAACCGGTCAGTTTGAAAGGGTGTCCCAGGACGGCAGTGCTCTCTTGTTAGACCCTTCTTCGCTGAACACTGCCTTGCGACTGCTGCAAGCCGCCAATGTCAACTACCGCATCGTCACTCAAGACCTACAAAAGTACAAACATTACTTTTACCGACTCTAAACAAGTCATCTTATGTACATGGCTGCACAAAAAAACACTTCATATTTTCATTCAATTTAAGTCAAGTTTGGAGCATCGTATCTTGAGCCTTTCAAAGATTAGCAATTCAATTTGATGCTTGGAACTTGAAGCTCACGACTCAAGAGCTTTTCAAACCCACAGAGACATAGAGCTCGAAGCCACTCCCTCTGACGACTGGTTCAGCGCCTACCACCGACATGAGGAGGTGAGGCGTGCAGAGGAATGCGAGGGATCAAACTAAACATCCAGTTTAAATATTTTTTGGAGTAAAAAAATCAGGAAATATTATTATTCAGTAAAATATAAAATTATAAAATTTATTTTAATTAAAATTTATTAAAGATACTGAAATGGCTTGATGATGTGGAAAAAAAACATCCGAACCATACCTCTCTGATAGACATTGGAAAGTCATACGAAGGAAGAGTTTTAAGAGTTCTGAAGGTTTTCAGCCATTTCTTTATTTTCTTAGTTTGAAATTTCATTGAGTTTCATTCACAGTTATTTATTAAAAGTTTAATAAACTTTCGAAAAAATCTATGAAAAAATTAAATCAATAACAATTTCAATTTAAGTTGACTTTTTTTATAAAAGACATAAATCAAATATTATAATTGCGTATTGAATCAACAACTTCAACCACCACTGGGCAGCTGACAGGCAAGAAGAACAAGTGTAAAACGAAGCCTGCTATTTGGATCGATTCTGGCATTCACTCGAGGGAATGGATCACACACACCACCAACACTTACTTGATCGATAGGGTAGGGGGAGGTTTTAGTTACGTAAACTTTTGTGACGTTACCCATTTGATGTTTTATACGCTGAATACTTGTTTTCTTATAATGAAACCATAGTCAAAATGAAATTCGTGACAAAAAATGGACAATAGAAACACAAACCCTCCCAAATCGGTTCACGAACCATCAAAGCGAATCGACTCCTCGTCCACAGTTGTTGAAGGAGTACGACACGGACGAGCAGGTGAGAGAGATCAGAGACTCGTACGACTGGTACTTCCTCGTCACCATGAACCCGGACGGCTATGAGTTCGCATGGGACGTGGTTGGTGCTGACGTGTGTGTGTTTTATATGTCCTTTGTAACTCCTTTCATCTCCGTTTTATTGTTGTTTTTTCTATACTTTATTGAATCCAATTCAGACAGATGCTAAAAATTTTACAAAAAAATGTTGAAAATTGAACAAATTTAAATTGAAAATAATAAATACTTGGGAGTTAAATTCTAACAGCCTAACTATTAATATATAAATATTCTAACATAGTTTGTTTTTCTACAAAACAAATGCAAGATACTGGTCTTGAAAAAAGGTCAGTTTTCAAAATCTGCACTCTCATGTATAAAATAAAAAATAATCACACACCTAACTATTTAGCTGGCCTTTTAAGCTGCCTCCTTGTAAGGAACTGAGATATTCTACTCATTCTCATTTTGTTAAAATACTTTCCAATAGTACTTATGCTAAATCTGCACTTTCCTACTATGGGCCTCTTCTATGGAACTCTCTTCCCCCTACTATCACTTCTATTACTTCTAAACTTTCATTTCGTAAAGTTCTTCAAACTTTGTTGTTAAAACAGTTTGTAGTAGAATGCTCTTGAACAGTGTGAGATCAACGCTATATGAATGATTTGATTAGATTAGATTAGATACTTCAAACCATAAGACAACATTCGAATATCGAACAGAGGTAACTTAAATATCCATTTTTAGTTTATTATTATTATTATTATTATTTTGTTTATTTTTTATTTTTTCATTATAATTATTATTAGTTATTTTTTTCAAATTACTTTCGTTCGTTACTCCCGTGTATTAATTATATTCGCGTTCACTCATAGTATGAGCCTATTCCATTTCGTTATATTGAATAAATTATTTATGAAGGATAGAGCTATTGGTAACTTGCACCACCACTCGTTCGGCGGGTGACGAGTTTGAAAAGAGATAAGTGGAATAAAAAAAAATTTTAAGTGGTGATTAGTTGTCTGTGGCTGGCTAATGCCCGCCAAAAGAATGCTTTTATGATTTAACCTGCGGACTTTTAGGCAATGTCGTTAATTTTTCTAAGCGGGCCTTATGTTGGCTTTTGATAAAGTAAGTTTTTATGAAAAAATGATGACAAAAAGTGAAAATAGTTTTTAAAAACTTGTTGAAAAAGATAAAAATGGATGAAAAAAGTTTATAACTACTCCGTGGTAATCAGCCGAAGTAAGTTACGACAGTATTCTCAATTCTATTTGTGAGAATTGTTTTTGAGAATGCAATTTGGTGTTCCATATAAAAAATTGGCGAAGGACTCGCAAACGCCTCGAGAAAAGCATCTGAACTCTTGAAAATGATAGCTATTTATATTCGATTTTTTAAATATTTATTTTTATTTAAGTTATTGAAATCTATTGGAATAGTTCTAATAACAAGTAATGTTAGTCAGTGCCTGTAGACTTGCAAAAAGCCGCGGTAACAAATGTTTGATTAATAATTTTTTTTTAATATTCTATATTATAATAAGCAATAAAGCCTGCAAGACCACTGTACGCTTTGTTGACTTTAACATGGAACTCAATTTCGATGCAGGATAGGCTGTGGAGGAAGTCGAGGAAGCCAACTTCAAACAAACTTTGTGTAGGAACGGACATCAACAGAAACTTCGACCACAAGTGGAACCGTGAGTGCTTTCAAGCTTCGAATTTGCAGCTAACTCAACACTGTAACTAATATTTCTTCTCATGGCTGTGATATATTGTGGAAACTTGACTAGGAAACAATCTTTCGAAGTTTTGCATCGGGATTTGGCGTTAATTCTGAAAAATTCTTTAAAAAAAATTTAATTTCAAATTTGAAGTATATTCATTCAAATTAGATGAAAATCTCTAATACTTTATTTGTCTTAATGATTGAACGGGAACACCTCGGTTTCTTGTTTTGGCGCTTCACAAATTGGATTTATTATTTATCATTATTAAAAATATGGCAGCTGGTTCACAAAAATGGAAATTGATTAAATTAATTTTAAAAAATTTCAATGTTTTTTGCCTAATCATGCTTTAACAACTACAGAAATTGGCAGCAGTAACATTACTTGCTCCCAGTCATACGCTGGTCCTAACGCCTTCTCTGAGTCTGAGGGCAAGGCGGTAGCTGACTTCATCATGAAGAAGTTTGGCCACTGGGACATCTTCACCACCATCCACTCCTACGGCCACTACCTCCTCACTCCATGGGGATACACCAAGGAACTCCCTCCCAACTATGCCGACTTGGTTTGTAAAGATTCCACTGTTTGTAACAAGGATTGGGCGTTAAAGAGGGGAATAAAGTCCTTATCTTTGAACTTTTCTCATTAAGTGATGCGTTAAGATCTGGATAAAAATGTTTCACAAGAATAAAAAGAATGTATATTATCAGCTATAATATGATATATCAACGATACAATTCATAGTAAAGCTGAATATTCTAGTTGACTTGAACTGCAGGAGTCGGTGGGCAATGCCACAGTGAATGCCATCAGAGGAGTTCATGGACTCGATTACACACTAGGAGCTTCTGCTGTTGTCTTGTGTGAGTGAGGAGGAGGCATTAAAGTCAATGTATTAAATCGGGTTTTTAAGTTGGAACGAAGGTTGCTGGTGGATTTTATTGTTTTTTTATGTAAAAAACTGAAAAATATATTCTTTTAAATAAATATTTTCAATATGTTTTCTATGAGTGAGTCTTGAATAGTAGACAATCAATTCGGAACCATTCCAACGACCTGCAGACCCAACGTCGGGAACGAACGACGACTGGGCATACGGGGTGGCCAAAATTCCCTACTCGTACACCTTTGAGCTGAGAGACCAGAAGACCTTTGTGCTTCCGCCCTCGGAGATCATTCCGACGGGAGAGGAGATCTGGGCTGGAGTCAAGGCGATGGTCTCTCAGGTGATCAAGACCACGCCTCCACAGTGCAAGAAATAAACGCCCAGTTTTCAAAACCAATTGGTTCTCATCGACATAAAATTTGAAAATTATATTTGACTTTCTTGCTGAAATTATAAATGTTTGAACTTGAATTCAAAATTCAATAAACTCCTCAACCAAACCTTTATAAAAACTATCCAAAACGTCATTGTAGGCTTGAAAGTTGGGTTCTCGAAATCGAGAAAGTTACATTAATTATAATGAGAGCTTTTGTAGTCTCACAAGGCAGGCCTTGATTCTTGTGAGACTTCCAATGGCTGATTTTACTATGTTCTATTTTACCTTATCTCTTCAGCAAGTCTCTCTTTTATAAACTTTTGAGAATACCACAGAGTTGTTTCTATAATTATTCAAACTCTCTTCTTGTTTTGCTCAAAGGAAAGTATTGAAGGGCTGTCGAAGTGATTGTAGCTTTGTTCGATCAGCTTAAGGGACTGAGATCTACTTTCTCTTTTTTAGGATACCTTCCGATAGTACTTATCTTAAATCTGCACTTTCCTACTGTGGGTCCCTTCTATGAAACTCTTCCCCCAGCCTTACCTCTATTACTTCTCTATTTTCATTTTGTAAAGCCTTCAACAATTTGTTGCAGAGTGCTCTTGAACAGTGTGGATCAGCGCTATATAAATAATTTTATTAGCTTGGTCTAGATGAGCGAGCTTGAACGCCTGTCGAGGCATACAAGTTCATATTGGAGTTTTTGTATGAAGAAAGTCAAGTTCCCAGTGCCTGTGAGGTTAGGAGAAGGTAGCTCTCAACGTCCTCATACGCAGGCCTGGCATCATAGAGCGTGATAGAAGAAAATTCAGCGCTCTTGAACAGTGTGAAATCAGCGCTATATAAATGATTTGATAAGATTTGAAAAACAGCTCAAAGGCAAAGCGTCATCGAGCTTCATTGATCATTGTACCAACACCGTCCTTCCATCCCCACCCTTCTCTTCTTCCTCCACCATCACCCCCATAGTTTTCATCAAAGTTTTTTTCGACTTGGCTGAACCGCTTTGACGTTCCAGGAACATAAGGGAGTCATTAATAATTGCTTGAAGTGGATAATCTAATCTACTCATTTGCATAGCGCTGATTCCGCATTGTTCATGAGCGCTCTGCTACGAACTGCTTAAACAAAAAGTTTCAAGGGTATTACGAATACAAAGTAGTGAAGTAATAGAAATGAGATTGGATGGAAACTGATGACCCTTGGCTCGTCATTCCCATAGAAATTGCTCAAATTAGAACTAGACTTCCCATTTGCATGGGCAGTCAGCATTCAATGAAGTAATATTATTGAAGTATTTTTTCTCCACCTATCCCAAAGTAGATGAGAAGTTTGCAACGTCTGCTAACCAAAGATACAAACATTTTTTTCCCACTAATCCGTCGAACCTTCCCTCCAATCCAGATTTGGATGTAATTAATTGAAAAAAAAAATTATTAGAAACATGAAGTTACCAAAAAATTCAATCCTAGTCTAGTGGCTATAAAAACCCCAAGTAACAACAATAAGCAAAAATTTGATTGAAAAAGTCAAAAAAGCCGGGCTTAATCTTATCACCAGAGTAAAGTCCGTTCCTTCTGGGCCTTTCTTTGTAAGTCCTTCAGATAAAACCGAAGAAGTCAGCCTGAAGAACAATCTTCTTCGTTATTTTTCTATTATTTTATTAAAATTCTTGTGATTAACCAGAAAAAAGATATGGGACCACATAAGCTATGTATATAAATACGACGGTTGTGAAGATGGAGAAGAGATCACAAGGTCAAAATGAGGGCATTGTTGTGTGTGGTGTTGCTGTTCGTGTCCCAAAGTAGTTCTCAAAAGGTTGACTACTCGAAGTAGGGACGTTGAATATTAGTTTGGTATTAAGAATGGTTTTATATTTAAAATATTTCTTCAAAATGCTTCAAAAATAGCATTGTTGTGACAATCAATTTATATGTTATTAAACTGTTCCACCACACCGAAATGTATTGTCACCTTCAACCACCACCACCAGCTACAAGATAGTGAGTAGTGCTGATGGCAGTGACTTGTCGAAGCTTCTGAACTTCAAGCAGGTCGGTCTTGACGGTGCCGTGTGGCATCAGCTACTTCTCGCTCTTATTTCATATTTGGTAGTTATTAACAACCATTCACAACTTGAAAAGTACGTTGTATATTTCAAACCTGCAATTATACACGTGAAAGTTGAAATTTTTTCTGAACCGGTCAGTTTGAAAGGGTGTCCCAGGACGGCAGTGCTCTCTTGTTGGACCCTTCTTCGCTGAACACTGCCTTGCGACTGCTGCAAGCCGCCAATGTCAACTACCGCATCGTCACTCAAGACCTACAAAAGTACAAACATTTATTTCAGCATTTTAAACTCTAACCTAACCTCACTGAAAGGCACTCGAGATGTTCCGAAGTTAATGATAAGGCTCAATGTGGATTGATGCTTGGAACTTGAAGCTCACGACTCAGGAGCTTTTCAAACCCACAGAGATATAGAGCTCGAAGCCACTCCCTCTGACGACTGGTTCAGCGCCTACCACCGACATGAGGAGGTGAGGCGTGCAGAGGAGTGCGAGAGATCAAACATCGTTTTAAGCATCACTTTCTAAACGCGCTCTTGCTGAACATAAGCGGAGAATCTTTTGATTTGTTTAATAATTTCAAAAAATATTCTCTCGAAAATTCATGAATAATAAATTACATTTCAAAGATATTGATTTGGCTTGATGACGTGCAGAAAAAACACCCCAACCATACCTCACTGATAGACATTGGAAAGTCATACGAAGGAAGAGTTTTAAGAGTTCTGAAGGTTTTCAGCGTTTATGAGTTTTTCGCTATATTTACTTTTCAATAACTGAAAAACTCACAAACAGTAAATACAAGTATCAACAATGATTTATTTTCATTTTTAAGTATTTTGTAAACCACCACTGGGCAGCTGACAGGCAAGAAGAACAAGTGTAAAACGAAGCCTGCCATTTGGATCGATTCTGGCATTCACTCGAGGGAATGGATCACACACACCACCAACACTTACTTGATCGATAGGGTAGGGGGAGGTTTTAGTTACGTAAACTTTTGTTACGTTACCCATTTGATGTTTTATACGCTGAATACTTGTTTTCTTATAATGAAACCATAGTCAAAATGAAATTCGTGACAAAAATGGACAATAGAAACAAAAACCCTCCCAAATCGGTTCACGAACCATCAAAGCGAATCGACTTCTCGTCCACAGTTGTTGAAGGAGTACGACACGGACGAACAGGTGAGAGAGATCAGAGACTCGTACGACTGGTACTTCCTCGTCACCATGAACCCGGACGGCTATGAGTACTCGTGGGAAGTGGTGGGTGATTGATTGTTTATGTGTTTCACGGGGTGTGTGGGGCTTGTTTGTGTTTCATACCTTGTGTGTTTACCTTTTATGAGTTTCACATGGCATGAATGCCCTGCGAAATACTTATCAAAGGTTATAAGTGAATGAACACTTTTCTGCCACGGGTTTTCATTTAATCGTATTGGGAAGAATGACGAATAAAAATGTAAAATTGTAAGATGATAGCTTCAACGGATAAAATGACTGCTTTTTGTGCACCTGAACAAGCTGTACAGATGTTTTTACGGCTGTTACAATGGCAATTGTTTCCGTTCAAACTTATCTTAAAATTATTTCATAAAAGTACTCAACTATATAAGTTGGTGTGTTGTTTGGTTGCAGGATAGGCTGTGGAGAAAATCAAGGCAGCCAAATTCGAACAGCAAATGCATTGGAACCGACATTAACAGGAACTTCGACCACATGTGGAACCGTATGTCTTGTCATCCTTCTGTGTTTCCTCTTACCTTTGCGGCTTTTAGAGAGGCTGCGACGGAACAGTGTGTCTCTACAAAAATAAATCAAATCACCCATGGCGGTGGAAATGGAAATGAATGTATGTAAAGTGTTATGGAGTTTATTTAGCTTTATCATGCACGTGGAATGACCATTGGCTTTTATGAGAGACGCAGTATTGGAAGCCTCTTTTCCATTCGAGTGCTCACATTGTGCGTGTTGCACTCAACCCCCAGAGATTGGTAGCAGTCCAATTCCTTGCTCGCAAACATACGCTGGTCCCAGGGCCTTTTCCGAACCTGAGGGCAAGGCGGTAGCTGACTTCATCATGAAGAAGTTTGGCCACTGGGACATCTTCACCACCATCCACTCCTACGGCCACTACCTCCTCACTACATGGGGATACACCAAGGAACTCCCTCCCAACTATGCCGACATGGTTCGTTTGCAATCAGGTATCGGAATTGGTCGTACAAGGGCCAATGGGGGAGAATGAAGAGAGTTGGCGGAAGTTCGAATTTATCGATTGAGATCAACCTGTGTTTTTGATTTGATGAAAAGACCGTTTGAAGATTTATTTGTTTCCGAAACTATTGAAATATAAGATGAAAAATCAATGAATATTAAAGTCAACTTGAACTGCAGGAGTTGGCGGGCAATGCCACGGTGAATGCCATCAAAGGGGTTCATGGACTCGACTACACACTAGGAGCCGCCTCTGTTGTTCTATGTGGGTGGAAAACATGAAAACTTGAAGGAGTTAAAATAGCAAACTTTGAATTAATAACTTATTCTTTTTGAAGTTTTTCAAGCTAAAAAAACAAATTTACATATTTTAAAAACTCGTAACAATTCGAAGCCGTTCCAACGACCCTGCAGACCCAACGTCGGGAACGAACGACGACTGGGCATACGGGGTGGCCAAGATTCCTTACTCGTACACCTTCGAGCTGAGAGACCAGAAGACCTTTGTGCTTCCGCCCTCGGAGATCATTCCGACGGGAGAGGAGATCTGGGCTGGAGTCAAGGCGATGGTCTCTCAGGTGATCAAGACCACGCCTCCACAGTGCAAGAAATAAACGCCAACTTTTCGTCAAAGATGGTTGTTATTTCACATGAAGTTTCATATTTTTTTGACTTTTTGTTGAGTTTTGTTTTATTTCCGAAAGCTCAATGAATAAAGTTTAAAATTTTTATTTCATTTGACGGTTTTTAACTTTTAATTTCCGTGTTGAAGTCCGCTAACTTTGACAAACCTCTTAATCTCAAAAAGTATAAAGTATTGAGTCATTCGTCCCCATCTCTAACTATACAGAAGTACCTTTCCGAATGGCTAGGTGTTCGAAATACTGAAATGAACAATACAAAAATAATAATAAATTCAAAACAAAAAAAAACAAATAAAAGCAACATGGGTAAAATCAACGTAATAATAAAATAAAAATTTTGAGAGTTAATGAAAAATACAAAATACCTAAAAATCTCTAGCACCTCAGAATGCACCCGAGCACCTCAGAATGCGTCCAAACACCTCAGAACGCAACTCCTTCAACAAAGTATCCTTACCATTAAAACCCCCTGTTATTATGATGTGATTTTTAGCACTCAAACCATTTAAAATCGTATTTTTTGTTTTTTTATTACAACGTCTTCTATTATTTGTATGCTGTTTGTTAGTTCTATTAACATTTCCTGATGCATTTTTTAAATAATTTTTTCAACTTTCATTTTTGGTGAGTAAGTTTATAAAAGTGTTCTTCGTTAGAATCAATATTTTTTCATTAGTATACTACTTGGTAATGCCATTTATTTTTCAACTCTACATGCTTAGGTCATTCATTTATTTAAAGTTTTTATTTTTATTATTACTATTATTATTATTATTATTATTATTATTATTATTATTATTATTATTATTATTATTATTATTATTTTTATTATTATTATTATTATTATTATTATTATTATTATTATTATTTTTATTTTTATTATTATTATTTGTTTTGTTGAATTTTTTTTTGACTATTTTATTATTATCATAGTTTTAAAAATATTTTATTAATAATATTTTTAAAATATTATTTTATTTAAACATTTTTTCTTTGATTATAACACCACCATTGGAAATATAATTTTGGATAATAAAAGTTTTTAATGGTTGAAGAAGGTTTTTTCGGTCAATCCATATTTTATTTTTCAAGTTGTACTTTATATAGCGCTGTTTTATGTTACCAAACATCAATAGAATTGGTGTAATACTATCATTTTATTGAATACAGTTAAGTACTTAAGAAGAATAGTTTTCTTGGTGAACAATACCTTTTTGATAAAGCTTAGAAGAGAGTTCAGATATTAAAAAAAAATTAATTGTGAATGTGCGAACTAAGTAGATTAGATAGGATTATCTACATAAAGGTACAATACACCCCACGCAATAACATCACAATTGAACACATTTGAGGCAACCTCAGATAATAATATGATGAAGCTCCAAAAATTGAAACAACAAATAAAACAGCTTGGAGTGTTCAAAAGAATAAATATTGAAATCAACAATAAAAAAGTATATAATTTTAATAATAAAAATAATTTATATAATAACAATATATATATAATAATACTAATAATATATATATATTTTATAATAATATATATAATAATGAATAAAATACAAATAATCCGGCTTGAAGATAGTAAATAAAAATGAGCTTGTGAGTTAACAATTGGTAGTGCAAAGGGCGAACAAAAGCTACAATTACTCACAACTTCGACACTCCATTGATTGGTGTTTAGAAGGGCCCTTTCGGGTGCAAAGCCGGTGCAAGTTTGATGCTGTTATTATAACTTCGATCGCTACTCAGTCACCTGAAGCAGTGAGGAGGTGCGCAAGTAATTGTGGAGTGATTACGCAGGGGTTGTTGCTATTGAAAAATTGATTAGGCAATCCGCAACTTGTCTTCTTACGAGTTGTGAGACTGCTCAGCTGAAGACTTTCATCAACTGCAATGGCAAGTGTTGTGGCTTGAAAATATTTGGCAGACGAGTCATTTTATTGCTGAGCAATAACTATTGACTAACAAATCAAGGAAAGCTCTTTTGTACATCGACTATTTAGCTCTTCACAGTCTCGAGTCAAATGGACGTAGTCATCAGAGGCACCAAGGCTTCTAAGTGCATTTGACTCCTTTAAAAAATATCGAATCAGGTGTTAAAAATCCGAAAAAAAGCGGTCTTACCATGGTCTTCGGTGGATCCTTAATTACTTAATTGAGCCTTGCGCGTGGATTTAATTTGTGAAAGTTTCTTGGGGTTAAGTCCACTTTAATTGCACGTTGTGAGAGCGCAAGGCAGTAGCGGATGTCATTGTGAGCGCTTCGTTTGACGTAGCAAATAATTTTGGACGATCTCATGATGGAATAAAAAAGTTCTAATCAGCAATTAACTTTTAGTGCTCGCTAATTGCTCCCTTCTCCTCTTCACACCAGCCTTCGTGCGTTCTACTGCCTGTTCCTCCAAACGGCTTCTGTGCTTCACTGCAACGGAGGCCCACTGTGGCAATTAAGTCATTACAACACTGCCTTCTCATCTGGTACACACCTACACCCACGTGCATACACCCACACATACATACATAAGTACAGACTCACGTACATACAGACAAAGATATACACGTGAAGAGACATAAACACATACACGCGCAAACACACAAACAAACACACACTCTATCTCTTTCACACACACACACACACACACACACACACACACACACACACACACACACACACACACACACACACACACACACACACACACACACACACACACACACACACACACACACACACACACACACACACACACACACACACACACACACACACAAGAATGAACCGACTCACACGTATGCTCGTAAAATGAATAAAGACCAATAAACAGACAGACGCAGACGGATAAAGACACAGACAAAAAATACATGTATGTCTAATACCACGGTATCCATGACCACTTGGTTACCACGACAACAACTCTAGTGCTCTGTCATTTGGGCGTCCGTTTGTTGTATGACCCAACAAACAAAAGAAATATATCTAAATATATTTATTTTATTACAAATTGTTTTTAATGGATAAAAATTCCTCCAATAATCAATATTTTTCAAAAAGAATTTCAAAAAGTTGAAAAAATAAATATGTTTTTAGTCACCGAATGGACGTTTGAATAAATCAACAGAAGCATGCGAGAGACCTCTCGGAGATCTCTTGGGAGGCGTCCATTAAAGACACGGCCAGAGCCATAAAGGCCCTCTCATTAAGACACTGTGCAAACAGGTTGGATAATTAAAGGAGGTGATGATCTATCGAATGCTTGTCATTGCTTGATGGCATGCTGTATCATTTATGTCCTTTCGAAGTGCGTCCATTACCACCTCCTGTCACGCTCTTGAACCCTTGAAAGCCCTTTTAAACTACTTGTGAAGTGTTGTAAACCCCTTGTAAGCTTTTGTAAACCTTTTGTAAACTTTCGTAAACTTTTTTAAACTTTTGTAAACCTTTTGTAAACTTTCGTAAACTTTTTTAAACTTTTGTAAACCTCTTTTAAACTTTCGTAAACTTTCGTAAACTTTTATAAACCTCTTTTAAACTTTCGTAAACTTTCGTAAACTTTTATAAACCTCTTGTAAACTTTCGTAAACTTTCGTAAACTTTTGTAAACCTCTTGTAAACTTTCGTAAACTTTCGTAAACTTTCGTAAACTTTTATAAACCTCTTGCAAACTTTCGTAAACTTTCGTAAACTTTCGTAAACTTTCGTAAACTTTTATAAACCTCTTGTAAACTTTCGTAAACTTTCGTAAACTTTTGTAAACCTCTTGTAAACTTTCGTAAACTTTCGTAAACTTTTATAAACCTCTTGTAAACTTTCGTAAACTTTCGTAAACTTTTGTAAACCTCTTGTAAACTTTCGTAAACTTTCGTAAACTTTTATAAACCTCTTGTAAACTTTCGTAAACTTTCGTAAACTTTCGTAAACTTTTATAAACCTCTTTTAAACTTTCGTAAACTTTCGTAAACTTTTGTAAACCTCTTGTAAACTTTCGTAAACTTTTGTAAACCTTTTGTAATTTCTTTTCAATACTTTTAAACTTTTGTAAACGCTTTGCAAAACTCGCCTTAACAATGTTCATAGTGCTTATTCGCTCGGAGTTTATAACTTTTCTTTTTGTTTTGTTCATTATATCAATCTTTTTTGTCGAATTGTGTGTATTGTTCGGTATTCCTCACCAAATGGGTTTTTATTTGTGTAATACAATAAAATACAATACAATACAATACAATACAATACAATACAATACAATACAATACAATACAATACAATACAATACAATAAAATACAATACAATACAATACAATACAATACAATACAATACAATACAATACAATACAATACAATACAATACAATACAATACAATACAATACAATACAATACAATACAATACAATACAATACAATACAATACAATACAATACAATACAATACAATACAATACAATACAATACAATACAATACAATACAATACAAAACAATACAAAACAATACAATAAAATAAAATACAATACAATACAATACAATACAATACAAGAAAATACAAAACAATACAATACATTACAATACAATAAAATACAATACAAAATAATACAATAAAGTACAATACTATACAATACAATACAATACAACACGATACGATACAATACAATACAATACAATACAATACAATACAATACAATACAATAAAATACAATACAATACAATACAATACAATACAATACAATACAATACAATACAATAAAATACAATACAATACAATACAATACAATACAATACAATACAATACAATACAATACAATATAATACAATAAAATACAATACAATACAACACAAACACGAATATACAATACAATACAATATAATACAATAAAATACAATACAATACAACACAAACACGAATATTATTATACTGTCATTAACCCATTAAATTTAGTGTACTACGATACAATACAATACAATGCATTACTTCACGTAACCTTACACAATAAAATCCAGAAAAATTGCCACGGAGCACGACGCAATGTGATGCAGTAACAAATAACACAAACCACACACTACGCTACCAAATGATGCCATAAAATACATGGCGAGTGGTGAGTATTATTTTAATGCTTGTAAACCCTGGATTTTATTGAAAGTTTGTAAAAGAGGTTTTACGACAAAATAGCTCGAATGAATGAAGATTTAAAGAAGGAGTAAGGGAATGAAATAAGGAACAATAAACCAACGAAGAATGAGAGAAAAATAAAAAAATAAAAAAACAAAATTTGATTGAGGTGAAAGTTTTGAAGAAGAAAAATTGAACAAAAACTGAAAAAAAATTGTAAAAAAAGAATAAAAAGTGTGCAAAATATATTTTAAAAAATAATTATATTTTTAAGCAGCTTCTGAAGCATCACTTTTTGTCCGTGGTTGTTTGCGTTTAACTCCACTCGATCTTAATTTTCAAAAAAGAGATTTTGATGGGTCTAAGACGGGTGAGGCTTTATTGAAGTCATTGAAAAGGTGGTTTGAAATGAAATTCAAGCTGTTACTCTTTCTCACGAGAAGTCTTCGTGAAATAGTTATCAAAAATACTTACATATCAGAAATGGTTCAAGGATGGCAGAATAAATACGACAATTAGAATGGCAAGAAATGAAGGAGAAACAATGAAGTGTGATAGAGTTCGGAAGAGGCGTGAGGTGAGGAATGTTTCGAAGGATGAGCACCAGACTGAAAGCAAGTTGTATGCGAAATTGTTTGTGACGTCGTATGTGGAATCATTTGGGAAATTGTATGTAAAGGTGTAAGTGAAATTGTATGTGAAAGTGCATGCAAGGTTGTATGCAAAGTCGTAGGAGATGTTTCAAGCGAAGGTAAGGCTGGCAGAGAATTTTAAAGGCACATGTCAGAGCAGCAGGTGAAGGCTGGGTGGCTAAGAAGGGTGAGACACTCACGAACAACATGACACAGGCCTCAACAGCCACAAGAGCTGGACGAATCACTGTTCTGGACTGACTTCCAAGAGCTTGAAATAATGTCGACAATTCTAAAAAGGTTTTGTTTGTTTGATTTGGTTGCCGTGTTGCCATGCTTGATGTCGCTGCTTTTTGAATATTCTTTGTTCAATAAAGAACTTTTATTCAGTTTATGACCATTTTCATCCTTGTGGCTTTTGTTAATTTTACTTTTTTCGCCGTATTCAATGATGTTGTTGTTGTGTTTTTCTATATATCTGTTGTATAATTTCGAGTGGTCGTCGGCTGGGCTGTTGTCATCAACAACAACAATTTCTGCTTCTTCCAAACCAAACCCACTCAACCGCTTGTCGACAGGTGTGTCCTCTCCAAACTGCGTCAGACCAACCTCTACATGCAAGTCTCTGTGAGTTTTTCTGCCGTGGTGGTCGGAACTCTGCTTGCTTGGAGGATTGTACGTAAGTTGATTATCCTCTTCCGCTGGTTGATCATTTTTTATTTCTCCCGCCATACATCTTGATTGTGGACTTGAAGATTTTTTGTCGTCTGAGATTGCAAGTCCAGAAAGAGTCCAGTTCACGAAGCTTCTCTTGGTGCTTGAAGTGTTTGAAGAGGCTTGCAACTGTTTGACTTCCACCCTTCCAAACACGGCATCCGTTGGAAGCTTAGCTTGACTGGTTTCAATGAAGGAATATTCTTTGCTATCTTGCCCGTGTTTTGATTGGTTGTTTAATCTTTCTATTATTTTGGTGTTTTTGTTCTCAAAGATAGTGGCTAACTGTTCGTTGTTGCTGTTTATTTCATTGAATACAGCTTCAGAAGGTTTATAAGAAGCACCAACATCCACTGTTGTACTTTCCATGTTCCGATCTACCTTCCTGGCTCCACCACCACATGCATCGGCATAAATCTCTTTCACGAAATGTTCTTTCCGGCTTGCACCATAACAGACCACAATCTCGGCGCAGTCTTTGGTCTTTTGATGGATCTTCTTATGTCGGTCAAGGTTGCTCTTGTGGCTGGTAGCGTACGAGCATCGTTCACACCTGAACTTCTTGTTGCCGCTGTGGACTGCAGAATGTCTCTTGAGCAGAGCTTTGCGGTAGAAATTACGACCGCACTGCTTGCACAAATAGCCGGTGTTGTGGAAGATGGATACGTGATTCCTCAGAGCAGCTTTGCTACTGAAGGCCAAACCGCAACACTCCAGAGGGCGCAGACACTTCTGGTGCATGGTGAAAACGTGGCGCTTGAGATTGTTCTTGCGGTCTGTGAGGTAGGTGCAGTGTGGACAGGTGAAGAAGCGACGTTGAGAGGCGGTTGGTGTCGTTGCTGTCTGTGGCAGCATGGATGTGGGAGTGGTGAAAGAAGGTGTGGTGAAAATGTGACTTTGAAAGAAAGAGTGAAACTTTGCTGAGAGGTTGCTGGCGGGAAAATAGCTTGAATCACTGGCAGTAGAAAGAGCTGTAAGCTGTGAAGCGTAGTGGTTGTAGAATAAATTGTACAAGACAGGATCTGAGAGGTATGATGAAGGAGAAAGACATGGAATAAACGGATTTTCTGGAGTTTTTCTCGGACTTTCCAGTTGGCTGTCATGTTGAAAGGTAAATGGCGTTGAAGACTCGTAGAAAGCTCCACCGTAACTAAGCTTACGGCTTGAGAAATTATTCTTTCCTGGACTAATCATTACCACTCTTTTCGGCTCTTGAGCAGCTATGTTGGTAGAAGTGCCTTTTGGTTGAGAGGCACAAACGCTTGCAAATTTTTTATTTTAAATTTGTCGTTCTTTAAAATAATTTTCCAACGTTGTTCAATGGTGTTGTCAAATCGGCTTCGTTAGTCCTTTTTTTTTCGTTCACCCTCATACGCCAACTTCAAGTTGTTTATACATTCAAATTTCTCAAATAAAGACTATGATTCACATTTATTGTAACTTAACTGAAAAACCATGTTTTTTTCAATTTTTCAGCCAATAAAAGTTAAAATTAAGCAACAAAAAAATTTTTTTCAAAAAAAAAATGATAAAGTCTGTAAAAAGTAATAATATGTAGGGACGATCAGATGAAAACGACAATTTAACATTAGTTGACCAACTATTTTTCAAAGAGCCTACAGACCATAAATCATTTTTTAGCGCAGAATCTATCATTACACCAGGAGAGCTCTAGCCTCAACAACATGATTACTACAGAGACATTTTAATATATAAAGATCTGTAAATAACTATTAGATTCATAACAACGACTACGCGCACTTATATATACACATGTATTTCCTTGTTCATATATCTATATACTCATATGCGTCCTCAAAGGATCTAAGAAAATATGATACTCAGCTGCTCGCTGGTGCATACACAAAGCTATGATCTGGCCTCGCTATATCACTGTTCGGTGCATCAGACTATCGATACGAAGCTCGAGTTTATGAACACCGCGAGGTGGGAAAGATTGATCGATTGCACAGAAGCGCCATCGCCTTCATCACCACGTGTTCTCTCGTTTTATGGTCCTGAACTCACTCTTCGCTACGAGTGAGAAAGATGATGGCAATTTTTATCGTTCAATCAACCCCGCCCATTTCGCATTATTGCCATTCTCCCATTGGCTGCTTCAAAAGCTATCCACCAATGAAAAGCGAGGTGAGTTTTGTTTGAAATAATTCGTTGGTTTTATATGGTGTTAATCTAGCATACCGTATTTTATTTTATTCGATAAAGACCTTTAATTGATTCCACTTGAAACTTTCACACGTGAGCATGGGGGGATGGCTGGTTGGTGTCGCACAAGTGGTGGCAGCGCGTAAGAGCTAAGACAAGCTAGACAGCGTGAGTTATTTAGTCTCAAAGTGTGAAGTTAACTTAACTTTTTAGCTCATTGTTCGCAACATTCTTCGAAAATAACTTGATCTAAAATTTACCTCGTCTGCAGATTTGTATGAGATTAATTCTGCACTCTTCAACCCGGCATGTTTCAAACTGTTTCGAAACACCTTGAAAAATAAGTTGAAAGTGTGTTATAAAAGCTAAATGACCGCAATTCGTCAATTCATGTGAAACAAAGAGGTTTGATAGTTTGAAAAAAATATCCTCCAGAGTGAGATATTCTTCCACGTGGGCGGTGATTTGTAGATTATGAGTTGTTATGTTCCAGGTGGTCTGCCCAGCCAGCTATTGATCGGCAAGCTTTAGTACAGCCACTATTTCAAATGGTTCTTTAATACCTTTGAGTACTTATTTTTCCAAAATCTCTGATAAACTAGTCTTCCAGCAGATTCGAGTTGTTGCGGTGTGGTACAAAGGCCAGTATCCAGCCTTGAATATCACTGCCTGAAGCGGACTGGATGCTCTGGAGGATGGTTAAAGAAGTTTCTAGAAAAATTAAAAAAAGATACAAGTTGATGGAACAGATGAAAGCTTTTGATGCTACTAAGTTAAGAACAAGACTAAGGGGTGAAAGATAGGCAACTGAATAAAGTGGATCCTAAGGGAAACTGGCATATGGTATGAAATTGAAGTGTCAATGTAGATAAAAGAGCTTACATACAAGATTAGATACAAGATAAAACACTGAAGGACTGAAGGAAAAAGATGACATTAGTTTTAAAGTTTGAGGAAGTGTGCACAATGTTGGGATGAGGAAATGAAGGTGATATGGCAATGAAGGGACCTCCAACCTAGGTACTTAAGGCGCGTCAATGATGTATGTATGTTGTTATTGAAGTTGTTGATGTTGGTGTTGGTGTTGTTGATGTTGTTGATGTTGTTGATGTTGTTGTTGTTGTTGTTGTTGTTGTTGATGTTGGTGCTGTTGAAGTTGGTGTTGTTGATGTTGGTGCGTTGATGTTGGTGTTGTTAATGTTGTCGTTAGGATTGTTAGTTTCGATGTTGTTGATGTTGTTGTTGATGTTGTTGTTGATGTTGTTGTTGGTGTTGTTGAAGTTGTGTTGTTGATGTTGTCGTTGGCATCATTTTTGCCTTTGTGGATGCTCTAGTGTTGCTTTTCTCAGTGGCTTGTAACACTAGTCAGTCAGAACAGGAAAGGGAAAAGTAGTAATATAAAACAAAGAGGAATAAAGTGAAAAATGAAAAAGAGAAAAAAGTATATAAATTATTAAAAAAAAAAAGAAGAATGAAAAAAAGAAGATTAGAAAAAAAGAGAAGAAAAAAAACTGACTAAAAATGAAAAAAAACATTAATTGGATGCAACTCTATCTTTCTTCAAGCCCTCCCATCCCCCTTGGAACCTTGTTGAAGGATGCTCATCCTCTTTGGAGTGTGTGGATTATTAAAACAAGTGTGACATTAATCATTTGGGATGAAAAGCAAATTACAATACGCTCTCACACATGCAGACACAGGTTAAGCAAGGTTTCTATACCGCCTCGAAATTCTACGGTGTTGACGCCACTATATTTTTTCGTACTTGTATTGTATTTTACACATAGAAACACTCATAAACACACACTTGCACAACCATTCACAGACACATACACACACAAACGTTCATGAACACACACGTACACAAGCACTCACAAAATGCACAAAGACACATGCTTGTTCAAGTGTCGTGTCCTGGGAGGTCCAGTGTTACGGGTATCAATTACTGGCCACTGCTTGTTCCTAATTACCAAGGAAGCCTGACTGGTGTCACCGATGATGGGAGGCTGGTGGTATGTGCTTCAAAGATTTTATGTCTTTCGTGCACATGGGAAGTGACGTGTACGCTATGTATTCGTTATGACGTGTACACATTCAAAGTTATTTCAATGGCTCATTTCGTATTTGGCGTTAGATGTTTTTTGATATTTTTACATTTTGAAAAAAATTAGGAAATTTTGCTTTTATAAAAAATTTTAATTGCAAAAATGGGTCACAAAGAAAAGTAAAAATAGTACAACTTTAATATCTTTTGTTTTTTGTGGTTTAAGTTTTTCACTTTTTTTTTATTTTGTAAAAAAACGAAGTGAAGTTTATTTCTTTTTTAATAAGATGTCATAATTATTCGTAAAAAAACCCCACAAAACATACTAAATTGCTTTTCGAAGTTCACAAGCCTCAGGTATTTTTAAGGCATTCGCGTTCCATTCATAATGGTCCTTCTTAACGCAGGACCGCCTACAGAGGTCCCTCATTGTTTCGTCGCAGATGCCTCGCTTGACACTGCTCTTCTGTTTGCCTTGCGTCGATCGTTGCGTCACAGTCCTGACTCCTGTCAGCCCGCTTGTGCTCAATCAGTGGAGATTTTCAATAATTTATTTGAAATTTACCAAAGAAATGTTCGGCTTGCTCCACAGAAAATTAAGTTTTTCAGCAATTTTCAACCAAGGTTTGCTCTATCAGTTTATATTTCACAAAAATCAACTGCCCCTACAAGACAAAAACTTCAATAACAATTAATTCTCATCAAATAGCACAGTCTTCGACGGTGATGAAGTTTCAAATGGCTTTAATTTGTCAGAGATCCATTGTCGATAGCGTCCTGAATCAAACGAAAACATTTTCACCTCAGTAGCAAAACAACAACAACAACAACAACAACAACAACAACAACAACAACAAAAACAACAACAACAACAAAAACAACAACAAAAACAACAACAGCAACAACAAAAAGATTTGTTAACTTTTTGTTGTAAGCATTGAAAAAGCTGGAACAGAGATATCTTTTGAGAGTTTGAATGCTTTCTTAGTGCACAACTCCAAACTCTACGGGGTTAGAACCAATATAATAATATCCGTGTTTGTATTGTAATGCAACAACACCTCATTGCATGGGTGCGTGCGCGGATTGAAGTACCGAGACTAAGAAGATATTATCTTTTAAGCTACCTAAGAAATTATTTTTTTTTGAGTTTTAAATATGAAATAATAACTCCGAAGCTTACCAGAGCCCCAACTAACATCCATCTGGCCAAAACCATTTTACAGCCAAACTTCAGCAAGTTTGCATCTTTCCAAACACCATCCAACTAACTCCCATCCAAACACCATCCAACTAACTCCCATCCAAACACCATCCAACTAACTCCCATCCAAACACCATCCAACTAACTCCCATCCAAACACCATCCAACTAACTCCCATCCAACACCATCCAACTAACTCCCATCCAACACCATCCAACTAACTCCCATCCAAACACCATCCAACTTACTCCCATCCAACACCATCCAACTAACTCCCATCCAACACCATCCAACTAACTCCCATCCAAACACCATCCAACTAACTCCCATCCAACACCATCCAACTAACTCCCATCCAAACACCATCCAACTTACTCCCATCCAAACACCATCCAACTAACTCCCATCCAACACCATCCAATTGACTCCCATCTAAACACCATCCAAACACCACCCAACTAATTCTCATCCAAACACCATCCAACTAACTCCCATCCAACTAACTCCCATCCAACACCATCCAACTAACTCCCGTCCAACACCATCCAACTAACTCCCGTCCAACTAACCCCCATCCAAACTCCATCCAAACACCATCCAACTAACTCCTATCCAAACTTCATCCAACTAACTTCCATCCAAACACCATCCAACTAACTCCCATCCAACACCATCCAACTAACTCCCATCCAACACCATCCAACTTACTCCCATCCAACACCATCCAACTAACTCCCATCCAACACCATCCAACTAACTCCCATCCAACACCATCCAACTAACTCCCATTCAAACACCATCCAACTAACTCCCGTCCAACACCATCCAACTAACTCCCGTCCAACTAACCCCCATCCAAACTCCATCCAAACACCATCCAACTAACTTTTATCCAAACTTCATCCAACTAACTCCCATCCAAACACCATCCAACTAACTCCCATCCAACACCATCCAACTAACTCCCATCCAACACCATCCAACTAACTCCCATCCAACACCATCCAACTAACTCCCATCCAACACCATCCAACTAACTCCCATCCAACACCATCCAACTTACTCCCATCCAACACCATCCAACTAACTCCCATTCAAACAACATCCAACTAACTCCCATCCAACACCATCCAACTTACTCCCATCCAACACCATCCAACCAACTCCCATCCAACACCATCCAACTAACTCCCATCCAACACCATCCAACTTACTCCCATCCAACACCATCCAACTTACTCCCATCCAAACACCATCCAACTAACTCCCATCCAACACCATCCAACTAACTCCCATCCAACACCATCCAACTAACTCCCATTCAAACACTATCATAACTTCATCCTTTCCTCTCTCGCGCCAGAAACTTTTCAGTATGAAGCAGCGTGTATGCCTAATTTACTTCACGCATCTGTGTTACCTCTTTTATGGAAGCCTTCAAAAGGAAAACAGCTCCTTCGAGGACTACCAGGTGACCACGCCACACTAGCACATCCCCTGTCCTTCATTCGAGTTACAATTTTTTAAACTCAAACCTGACCTCAGCCTGGAATTGAACCTTGATCCTGTAACATCCTGTTTTCGTATATCATTAAGAAGTACCAGCATTTGCCTTATAGCCAATTCATACGCCGGTGTTTTTTGGCGCTTTTAAAGAATTTTCACTAAAGAGGGTCTGAAATCATAATCATTATTTTTTCATTTGCGCCTGTAACAAAAAGGTTAGCAAGCTCCACTGTAGAGCGGGAGGCTCAGGGTTCGATTCCTGGCTAAGCACAGGTTTGAGTTGTAGAAAAGGGTTGTTCAAGTAAAGAACAGACGCCGCGCTAGAGTGGCTTAGCCACCTAGTGGCCCGCAGTGAGTGAAACCGTTTCCATGGGAGCGCCTTTGAACAAAATTTTGAAAGACTCTGTAAAAATGCAAATAAGGAATAATAAATAAAAACAATAATAAATAATAATAAATAAAAACAATAATAAATAATAATAAATAAAAATAAAAAATAATATATAAAAATAATAAATAAAAACAATAATAAATAATAATAAATAAAAATAAAAAATAATATATAAAAATAATAAATATTAATAAAAAATAATAATAAATAATAAAAAACAATAAATAATAATAAATAATAATAAATAATAATAAATAATAATAAATAATAATAAATAATAATAAATAATAATAAATAATAATAAATAATAATAAATAATAATAAATAATTATAAATAATAATAAATAATAATAAATAATAATAAATAATAATAAATAATAATAAATAATAATAAATAATAATAAATAATAATAAATAATAATAAATAATAATAAATAATAATAAATAATAATAAATAATAATAAATAATAATAAATAATAATAAATAATAATAAATAATAATAAATAATAATAAATAATAATAAATAATAATAAATAATAATAAATAATAATAAATAATAATAAATAATAATAAATAATAATAAATAATAATAAATAATAATAAATAATAATAAATAATAATAAATAATAATAAATAATAAAAAATAATAAAAAATAATAATAAATAATAATAAATAATTATAAATAATTATAAATAATAATAAATAATAATAAATAATAATAAATAATAATAAATAATAATAAATAAAAATAAATAAAAATAAATAATAATAAATAATAATAAATAATAATAAATAATAATAAATAATAATAAATAATAATAAATAATAATAAATAATAATAAATAATAATAAATAATAATAAATAATAATAAATAATAATAAATAATAATAAATAATAATAAATAATAATAAATAATAATAAATAATAATAAATAATAATAAATAATAATAAATAATAATAAATAATAATAAATAATAATAAATAATAATAAATAATAATAAATAATAATAAATAATAATAAATAATAATAAATAATAATAAATAATAATAAATAATAATAAATAATAATAAATAATAATAAATAATAATAAATAATAATAAATAATAATAAATAATAATAAATAATAATAAATAATAATAAATAATAATACACCCTAAAGTCACAACCGATGCTGTCTCTCTACTGCTTCATGCGTCGAAGCCACAGAAATGATTAGAGACTCTTCTGTGCAACGCATGTGTGAGTCGCTTTTTATGAGTTCTAAGCTTTTTATTGTCTTTATTAATTAATTATTTTGAAAATAAATTATAATTTAATTAAATTAAATTAAAAGTACACTCACCAAAGTATAAAAAAAACTGTAACACCATTTATTTATTTTGTTGACTGGTATTTTTCGGTACAAATTTACAAGCGGTCATCCAACTGCGAAGTATTCAATGCATAGTTGTTCCTTTTAATTCCTGTGTTGGAACAATAATGGCTCCTGTTAGGAAAGTAAGTTAATAAAAATACATGGATTTCCTTCTTCCCGAGAGTTTCACAAGCCTGATAAGCACAGAGACTTAGTCGCTTTGTAGTCGCTAGGCCCCTCTTTGGAATCGGACTATTGAGCTCGTCTATGTTAAGCTGTTTACTCAATGGATTTGTGAGGTGTCTTTCACAAGCTTTCAAAGAAGCTTCCAGAAGAACGGTTTCTCGTTGCTGGGCTACTAGGTGACTAAGCCATACTAGCATAGCGTCTGTTCTCTACTTAATCTAATCTTATCTAATCTAACCAAGACATTTGTAATGTGCCCTTTACTTAAGTCGCCGCTTTTTACAATCCATCCTTGAGCTTCACTTCTCACATCTAACTACTGCCTTCCGAGTGACAGTCTCAGAACCACGGTAACATGATGTGAACATTTTTAGTTTAATTGTTGAAATGGTGAATAAAATTTTTGAAAGTTCTACCAGAAACAGAACATGGTTTATTTGTGTTTCAAACAAGCTTAAACCATAAAGAAAAAATAACTCGTTTGTGAGAACGTTAATACACGCCTGTCAAATGTGTTCTCAGTCCATTGATCATAATTTGCCGTTATCTGTATGAAATTTGAATAGCCTTGAACAATCTATATTGCTGAATAATAACAAGCAAGTATTTGTGGAATTGTGAATGTTACTGCAAAATTATAATTATGTAAGTTCAACATCAATAAAGGCTCAACATAATATTTTAATTGGCTACTCGAGGGCCATAGTTAAGGTTTATATTATGAAAGAAGTACATTCGACTACAACCAACTTTCGGTTCAATTGAAGGTTTGCACGGTGTGTTATATGAAATTATTGATGAACTGAAGAGGTTCTAAATCTGCGTAAGAAGTATAATAAAGAACAAAGTTGACAAGGATAATGCCAAGCGAGCCAGTGGCTACGGAGGTTCTGAGTCGATACTTTTTTACTTCTCTAAACAAACCTCTTTAAGCTTTTCTTTTCTCAATTTATTTATCTTTTTTACGAATTATTTTTTTAATTTGAACACTTTCTGGAAAGATCTTTTTCTTATTTAAGTTTAACTTAAGTTTAAGTTGATTTTTTCTTATAAATATTTCCAACTCATCAACCCTATCCTCCTCAAAACTAATTCAATCAACTCATTAGATTAGATTAACTTTCCACTCATCTTCATCCAACTCCACTAGCATACCTTAATCATCGCTTCTAACTAACGAGATCTACTCAAAATCCTTCTTTGTTATTTCCGCTTTTAAAAATGTTGGTCATTTCTACGTCTTTCATCTTTCATCGCTTCAATACATTTTTTACTAAATAAAAACTCTATTACTTTATTTATTACATGCTTAATTGAGTTTTTTTATAATTACGTTAATATTTCCATGAGTATAATGTTGTTTGATATTTTTGTAATTTTTCTTATTTCCTTCTCCATGTTCATCACATGAGTACTGTTTACCGGCCCTTTACTTCGCCATTTCCTGGAAACTTTTGTTCCCTTTCTCGTTAAGACAATCTAATAAATTAATTTGTATGTAGCCTCGTACGCAAGCGTTCAAAGGCGCTTCAGAGAAACGGTTTCACTCGCTGCTGGGCTACTAAGTGAATGGGCCACATTAAGACGGCGTCTTACTTGTTTGAGTTTCCGCTCTTTACAATTCAGTCCTCAGATTCACGCTTTACACATCGCCTTGTTTACAGTTTCGACGCAGGCGATAGACTCTCTCGCTGTAAAAAAAAGATTTAATAAAATGGCGGCTGGATGCGCTCAATCCTTTAAAAAAGATACAATTGGACAAAGTATTCATTACTCAATTCTGTTGCTTGACTAAGACAATTGTTTACTGCTTAATCGGTCACCAAGTTGTTTTAGCATTGCTTTTACGAAATAATTCTCCTGAATTATTTCCTACTTGTTGTTAAAAATTAAACTATTTTAGTAAAAAAACTTTATGATAAAATATCACCTTAACAGTTTCTTGGCTGCTTAGGCGACAGAGGGAAAGGCACCAGTCTTTATGCCAATGTCAAAATCTGATGAAACCTTTTGAATGATTAGAAAAAAAGGTTAAAAAAATAAAAAGAACAAAAACTAGCCGATGGAACAGAAACAGAATTGAGTAGTCGTTGTATTGAAGAAACAAAGGTGATGAAATACAATACAATACAATACAATACAAACACGAATATTATTATAGTGGCATCAACCTCTTAGAGTTTCGAAGCCATTCATATTAAGCCTAAAGGTGATGAACATGGATGATAAATATAAATGAAGTAAAGAACACGCGTCGTGCTAGTCGCCAGTAGTCCAGCAGCGAGTAAAATCGTTCCTTCGCGAGGGTCTTTGAACGCCTAGGTGGGAAGCTAGATAAACTACTTATTAGATTGAACAAATAGTTAGTTTTAATTAATATTTTATATAAAAAATGACTTGAAAAAATTCATGCTGTTAATATGGATTCAAGGCTCTGGTTGTGAGTGAAAAATATGTTTTTAAAATTTGAGAGTAAGGGAATGCATAAATAAAAAATTCAAAGATGAAAGGGGCGTTGGAATAAAACGAGAAAAGATTTAAAGTAGCTATCGAATGGGTTATAAAATATTGTTTAAAAATCAATATACAACAACAAAATTTTTTTAAATTAAAGAAATCAAATTTTGTAAAAGAAAAAAACAAGGTGCAAAATCAAAAATAGTTGAAATTATCGAGTATCCCGTGATTACATGAAAGAGAATCTAATCAAATCTAATCAAGACATTTGTAACGCGCCCTTGAGCACTATGTTTAAAGGCGCTCCTATGGAAACGGTTTTACGCACTTTGGGCTACTAAAGGACTGGACACTCTAGAAGAAAGGAACAGAAGAAGAGGGAGAAGAAAAGTTTGGCTGGAATAAAGTAACCCTTTCACCACTCTTTTAGACTTTTTCAAACTCCTTGAAAAGCATCCGTGCTTCCTGTGACAGACGATTTTTTGATTAACACTCACTTCGACTAGTATTTATTTTAAAAATTTCAAGTCATATATTAAATTTATTCTCAATATTTAATAAAAGTTTTCAGGTAGTTTGGACTTGTTTATAGTTGTGACGTCTTTTCCAGAATACTTCTTTCTTCAAGATCATCGTAACGCTCCAAAAAGCTTTTCACGAAGTTCGTAGTGAGAGGCTTTTGAACTGTAATTATATCCAGGCAATTTATAATGAGATTATAAAATTATAGATTTGATGAGATTAGGTTTTTAAAAGCCCTAGCTCATACCATAGATTTATTTTCAAGAGGTGTATAGAAAAATAGTGTATTTCGTTTCTAAATGCCTTTAAAACGTTTTTTTAGACGTTGGAAGGCATTGAATGAAACTGAAGATTGTAGCTAATACTGAGATATAACACGGTTTTCCGAATCTTAAAATAAGAGATGAAAAGCCATAAAACATTTAGTGAAATATTTATGGCGAGACAACACTTAAAACTTATTGAATACATAATTAAGATTTGGATGATCACTAGAATGACATTTAATTATCTATGGAATTTTAAAAATTTATTATATCATTTAAAAGTTGCACTTGATTACACAAATAATAATTAATCTTGAAAATAAACTCTATTCATCAAGAAATTGAATTATTCACAAGAATTATCAAAAATCACAAGATTATTCTAATTAACTTTGAATGTGACTTTAATTTATTTAAGACTCCGTGCCAACTATGCTTCGTTCAATTTCTTTGCTTTCTTATTTTCACGTTTCTTCTTGTTCTTCAAAGCTGTCTTGTTCATGGGCTCTGCAACGTTTTACAAATTAAAAATTTTTTACACATCGTAAAAAAACACTTAAAAATCAATAATATAAAAAAATTAGTAAAGAGAAATTTAATTACTAGAATATTTGAAATATGGAATTAGTAATATATAAAAAAATTTTTAATCATTAGGAAAAAAGTTAAATAAAAGGAAAATAATATTTTCAATAATTACACGATGAGAAAAAAATGCAATAAAAGAAAGTAAAAAAAATACAATATAATACAACACAATGAAATACAATATAATACAACACAACAAAATACTGATACAATACAATACAAATACAATACAAATACAGATACAATACAAATATAGATACAATACAAATACAGATACAATACAAATACAGATACAATACAAATACAGATACAATACAAATACAGATACAATACAAATACAAATACAATACAAATACAGATACAATACAAATACAGATACAATACAAATACAGATACAATACAAATACAGATACAATACAAAACAATACAGATAGGAATATATAATATTATATTATTATGTGCATTAAATGCGGAGTTTCAAGGCCACGAAGAATAATAATAATAAAAAGAAGTCACGCACTGTTCTCTGCAGACTTGACGTTTGAGGGTGGTTCGTACTCATCGTTGAGTTTGGAGGCAGACTTCGCTGAGTCTCCCTGTTCTTCCAGGCGTTTCCTCATGGCGGGAGGGACGTAAGCCTTGTTGTTAGCTGCAGTGGGTGGTGGAAAGAGGAGGAAGAGTGGCGGATGGTGGAAAAGAACGAAATTGGAAAGCTTTGGTGGGTGAAAGGTGACGAGAGGAAGAGGAATTGAAGGAGTGGGTGGTGGAAGAGGAACAATTTTGGAACAAAAGGTTTGGTAGGTAGTGGAAAAGAAGGAATGGTTGAGTAGCTAAAGAAGCAAAAATGTTATATATATATATATATATATATATATATATATATATATATATATATATATATATATATATATATATATATATATATATATATATATATATATATATATATATATATATATATATGGCGGTTAAATGAGACAGTCAACAAAAAACATTCACAAAGCTCAAAAGGTGCTTACCAGCAGTGGTGGCAGCGATTTGGCGAATGGTGGCTGATTGCTCTGACGTCAGCTTCAAAGAAGGCTGTTGGAAGGTGTTTTTGGGAACAGGTTGCCAAGTTACCGTGTACAATTCCTCCATCTTCAACTCCTTGATCAAAGATCCCGAATAGTGCCAGACTTTATAGCTGTGGTAAGGAAATGAAGGATATGAAGACTGAAAAACCACTCGAAAAAAAGAGAAATACTTTCTTTACAAACTCCTCCCACACCAACCCACCAATTGTTCACACGCAGACGTGGAGAAAGAGTTGCGGTTATTAGATGCACCCCATCGGGCAGCCACTCGAAATGGGTGGTGTCGCGACACTCAAACTTACTCACTGACTTTTTCTGTTCCATATCCCAGAAGTCCAAGTTGCCTGAGCGATATGGTGTGGTGAGGATGGTATGGTGTGGTGCGATGTGAAAGACCTGGTGTGGTATGGTATGGTGTAGTATAGTATGGTGTGGTATGGTGTGGTTTGGTATGGTGTGGTATAGTTTGGTATGGTATGGTGTGGTGTGGTATGGTGTGGTCTGGTGTGGTGTGGTATGGTGTGGTCTGGTGTGGCGCGACCTAGAGGTTATGGCTTATTGTAGGAAGTATTATACAAAAAATATTATTCGGAACTTTTTTTATCATCCCAACCACACGTCCTCATCAAGAACCAAACCCTCTTCATTCTTCTCTCATGCTCCATATCACAAGCTCTTCAATCAGTTCTCCACGTCCAAACCGTACTTTGGTTAGCGCCAAAGATGGTGAGGTTGAAAACGAGGCGTGGTTATTGCTAGCAGCGCGAACAGTGATCCCCGCGAGAGGCAAACACACCTCCAATGTTTCCGAAGCCAGCCAGGCACAAAAGGTTGCCGAAGGGATTGTAGTGCACGCTATTGCGAGGTCCCGTGCCGAAGTCAAAGGTGACGTCGCACTTGAGGTTGTACAAGGTGGCCTTGGCTGGCATGTCTGTGGTGGTGGGGGGGGAGGATGGAGGAGGGAGGAAAAGACAAGGGTGTGGAAGAAGAGAAAACAGAAGGAAATGAAAGGAGAGAATATTGAAAAAGAAATAAAAGAAAAAAAAAGAAAAAAAAGAAATTTAGATGAAAGGAGAAAAGGTTTTGTGAGGATGGTTGAACAAAAAGGTTTCGAAGGGAAAAAGAGCGGGAAACTTGGTGAAAGAGTAACAAAAAACAGCACTGATGCTGACTTGGTGTTGGAGGTGGAATGTGTTTGATTGTGATTAAAAAATAATAATGAAGTTCTGACGGTAACGATGACGCGACGATGATGACGATGACGACGACGATGATGATGACTATGAAGATGAAAATGACGGAGATGAAGATGAAAATGACGGAGATGAAGATGAAAATGATGATGATGATGCTGACGATGATGACAACGAAGTGATGGTGATATCGAAGAAGTACCTACATCCATAAACGACACAGAACTCCTTGGAGTTGGGATGCCAGTCGAGGTTGTACACAGGACCCTCCTTTGCTGCGGATGGAGGGATGGGTAGATGAATGGATGGATGGATGGAGGGATAGATGGATGGATGGATGGGTGGAGGAATGGGTGGAGGGATGGATAGATGGATGGATGGGTGGATGTGTGGATGGAAGGATGGATGGATGTGTAGATACATAGATGGATGGATGATGAATAGATGGAAAGATGGGTAAATATACGGATGAATGAACGTTTCAATTGTTTGCTTTGGTGCTTTATAAAAAAAGATGTAATTTCATAGATGGATGGGTGATTGAATGGATGAATAAACATTCATTAATTCAAAAAAACCTCAACTACCATTCCTGTCAGACTCAACAGCAACCCCTACCACCACTCCTACCACCACAACTACTACCACCTCTCAACCATCCCACCACTGACGCTACATACCCCTCAAAAACTTCCACCACCCCTCAATATCTCTCCCACTCACCCCTTCAACATTCACAACACTCCTCAATACTCCCCATGAAATCCAATCACACAACCCTCCAACCATTCACACCCAGCTACACCACCCTCAAACCTCCATCCTCCAATCATCCACCACCTCACTTCCTTCCCCATCTCCTCCACCTCCCACCATTCACCCACCCATCCATAATCCCCTCTCGCACCCTTCAAACACCCTCCCCCGCCCACCTCTTGGCACCATGCAGCCCTCCTGCTTGAGGGAGATGAAATGTAGGTGTTGTTCCCCATAGTAGGAGTTCTCGGACGTATCCGAGGCTGTCAACAGAAGCACTGCTGTGGCTGTGGTGGTGTGGTTTTTGTGGCTGTGGTGGTGGTGTGGTTGCTCTGGCTGTGGTAGTGGTGGTGTTGTCGTCCGTGGTGGTGTAGTGTTGTTATTTTGACTGTAGTGGTATTTTTGTTGTGGCTGTGGTGGTGTGGTTGTGTTGGTGTGGTTGTGGTTGTGGTGGTGGTTGTTGTTATTATTAGTGTGGTGGTTGTAATGCGGTTTTGATACTAGTGTTGTGGTTGATGTTTTTGTGTTGTTGTTGCCATTATGGTTTTTATTGAAGTATTGTTTAATATTATCATCATCATTATCCTCCTCCTCCTCCTCCTCCTCCTCTTCCTCCTCCTCCTCCTCCTCCTCCTCCTCCTCCTCCTCCTCCTCCTCCTCCTCCTCCTCCTCCTCCTCCTCCTCCTCCTCCTCCTCCTCCTCCTCCTCCTCCTCCTCCTCCTCCTCCTCCTCCTCCTCCTCCTCCTCCTCCTCCTCCTCCTCCTCCTCCTCCTCTTACTCACCAGCAGAGTTCCACTTCATGAGACAGCTGTCGGCCTTGAAGAAGCTCTTGTTGGCCACAGGGGCAGTCAAGTGTGGGTACTGGAACAACTTCACAAACGAGGGTTCTGCCTGTGGTGGTGGTGGTGATGGTGATAACGGTGTAGATAAAAATTATAGGGAAAAAACCTATGTTATTATTATTATTATTATTATTATTATTATTATTATTATTATTATTATTTCATTAAGAACAGCGACAGTTTACTTGAAGAAAAGACCAATCGTATTAAGTTAATTACTAGTACTGTTACTAAAATCAGATAGTAGTATCACCGCTACCGCAACCAACCCAATACAACCATTAACAACCCATACCAACCCTTAACAACTTATATCAACTCTTAACAACCTATAACAATCCAAGACAACCCTTAACAAGCCATAGCAAGCCTTGACAACCTATAAGAATCCAAGACAACCCTTAACAAGCCATAGCGACCTTGGTGCCAGGCACGTAGATGGAGATGTGGTGAGAGGGGGTGGTGGTGGACCTCGAAGAGGCCAGTTGGAAGCTGGAGAGTTTGTTCTGATGAAGCTTGTGCTTGTAGGTAACTGTAGGAGATCGAGTTGAAGGAGTTGTGGTAGTGAAGGTGATGATGATGAGGAAGAGGAGAAGGAAGAGGAGGAGGAAGAGGAGAAGGAGGATGATGAAGAAGATGAGAATGTGATGATGATGATGATGATGATGATGATGATGATGATGATGATGATAACGATGATGATGATGATAACGATGATGGCGATGACGATGAGGATGCTAATGATGAAATAACAGAAATAAAAAAAATAATAATGAAAAATGAAAGGTATTCACGTATTGAAACTTCATTGGTTGTTAACTAAAACATAGCAAAAACGCCGCAACAACAACAACAGATAACCACAACAACAAACAACACTTGAAATAATGAACAATAACTCTAAAAACTATACAATACAATACAATACAATACAAAACAATACGAATACTATTATATTATTACAATACAATACAATACGAATACTATTATAGTGGCAGTGCCCCAACTATCAACAACGCTTCTACCAAACAATATCAACACTCACCAAAGTCGTTGTTTTCGTAAAAGTGGATGTCCGTGTTGTTCTGTCGACAAAACAACAACTCGTCATTGGACCACTGTGGAGCCCTGGTGATGATGATGATGATGATGATGATGATGATGATGATGATGATGATGTGGATGGTGAGGATGATGATGATGATGATGATGATGATGATGTGGATGGTGAGGATGATGATGATGATGATGATGATGATGATGATGATGATGATGATGATGATGATGATGATGATGATGTGGATGGTGAGGATGATGATGATGATGATCATGAAGATGGTGATGATGATGATGATGATGATGATGATGATGATGATGATGATGATGGTGGTGGTCTCGAAACTCTACGGGGTTAATGGCAATATAATAATATTCGTGTTTGTATGGTGATGACGATGACGACAAGGTTGATGATGATGATGATGATGATGATGATGATGATGATGATGACGATGATGTTGATGATGAAAGTTGAAAAAATGCAACGTTAAATTGAAGTTATTAAAATTAATCACTATCAATCAACCAACAATCAAAAACAACGTGGCAAAATAATGAAAAAAATAAAATTTGAAGTACAACAACACTAACAACGACACAATAACAACAATAACGATAACAACAACATCAACAACCAATGGAGCAGTAGCAACAACATAAACTGACCAATCAGTTTGCTTCTTTTGCAGGCATTCAAACACCAGCTCCCCCTTCACCCAATCGTACACAAACAAGTTGTTTGGTAGTTGTTGTGTTTGTGGGTCTCTTGAGGCTGTTATTTTTGTTGTTGTTGAAATTGTTGTTACTATTGTTTTTTTTAACATTGATGTTGTTAGTGATGTTGTGCTGTTGTGCTGTTGGTGGTCATGGAAACCAACTTCCCTCAATCAATATTCAATGATGTTTGTTATTATCTATAACTCGGTTATAATCAAAACTTATGAAAATTATTGACAACATGAAAAATAAAAATTAATAATTTATTATTATAAATCATCATAATAATAATTATTATTATAATAGCCATGGCCCTGATGCTACAATAATAATAATAATAATAATAAATGTTGTTGTTGTTGAGGGTGTAAGGATGTTCACCGGGTTGCCACATGGCAAGGTAGGTGGAGAGGGGGGAAAATCTGAGTTCCACCACCTTGACTCGATCCACCTCAAACAATACCTCTCTTAAGGAATCCTTGCTCGACAAAACCTTCACTCTAAAGTGAGGTGGCACAGAGAAGATGAATTTTTAAAATTTCAATGGTTTATATATATATATATATATATATATATAGTGATGATTTTGTAAGTTGAACAAAATTGTCTGTAACTATGACTATGAAGGATGAATTGATTGTGATTGATGAAAATACTAATTACACAAGTATATAACCCCTTAGCATCACAGAGAGCTAGAAAATCACCATTTGGTGAGAAGGTGAAGCATCTGTTGGTATTATCAATGATATTATAAGCCATTTTGTATTATGTATGTAAATGTATGTATGTTGTTCCACATTTTACATTCATATTTTCCATATACATATTTTTAAAATTTAGTATATATGTTTGTTTACAAAATTGATTTGAACACTGAGAATAAAACTGACACATCCAATATAACTGACACAGTTGTGTTGATTGTGTAACACTCAAGACTTATTCAAAAAGGTTGTACCTGCAGGAAGGTAGCTCAGTGCTGGTTGAGTTTTTTTGTAAACTTTCCAACTTCATACCTTTCATGCCCCGAGCTGTAGAGGTTCATGACGGAAAACTTATTGAATATAGTATTTAACGAACTGTTTCTCAAGTATTTAATTTATTTCTCAGCCTCGAAACTCTACGGGGTTAATGCCACTATAATAATATTCTTGTCTGTATTGTTTTGTATTCATTTAATTTTTTAATTTATAAATTTCAACATAGTCACTAGTAACTATGAAAACACAAAGTATTAACCGTGCTCAATTATACCAAAATAGCTTATATGGAAATTAAATAATCTTGATTAGATTAGATTTTGACAGCATTCGAGTGTAGCTTTAGGAAATCAATTTATCAATTTATCTATTTTTCTTCTGAGATATAAATTCAACAAATGGTATTTTCACAAACCAAGGATATTTATATCCAGTATATCCGCATTTTTCCCTTCAGCCATTTCTATTTTTTCCTTTATTGATATACTTACAAAACGTGCTCCCAACCTTATAATATAAACATTACGGCATAGAACATCTCTAACTTATTTAATATCGATTGAAAAAAGGGTTTTGTGTATACATTTGATTGAAAAAATATTTTAATTGAAAAGTAAAAATTTGAATTATAAAAAAAAATTTCAAGCACTATATTTATTTTATTTCATTTTTAATAGTTTTTTTTAGATCAAGTCCAGCAGACGCTGGAAATGGTACGGAACATGGCGAACAATCAAACTAAAAAAAAATTAATTTACAAAAACTTTATCTTGTCAATCATGAGAATGAGCATTGTTCATTAAAAAAAATTTCCTTCTTCAGCCGTACTCTATAGTCACAGAAAAGCCTGTCTTGTGAAGAACCTTTGAAGCTGATATTTTCAGTTTTATCAGTTTCCGGTTTCGCGACAGCGTGTCTGGCCAGTACTTTAATTTTCTTTATTTAAACTATTTGAAATTTTCTGTTTCAAATATTAGTTAAAATAAATTAATTCATCTAAGAGTTATAGTTTTTGCTGATTACAAAGATTTTAAAGATATTGCCGAATCCGCCATTTTCTCGTTTGAAATACAGGCATTGCAGTTAAATCGTCAACCAACGCCTACCTGAATATTGTTTGCCAAATTACTCAACAAGAAAAAAAACAAGTTTTGAAAAAAATTGTGGTATCCTGACGGAGTTGTGCATTTAAAAAATGGCTGAGGAAGAAAAAGACTTTGCTGAAAAATCGTCAATCAATCGGTTACAAGAATACCGTTTGCCAGCTTTGAAAAAAAGAAAGTGAGCGAGTGCTGAAAGCATCTCAAGGAAATGTGGTATCCAGAAAAACTTCCTTGTGAATATAAGAAATGGCCGAGAAGGAAAATAAAAGAAAAGAAATAACTTGAACTAACTCTGCAATAGTTATGTTATGTGGTTTAAAGATATGATTCAATTCTCAAATTTTAAAACTCATTAATTTGATTTAATAGACAATTCTGCTTTTGAATTTCTTAGAACTTTTAAAAATTCCATTTTTGGTTAATTTGATGAAACATTCTAGAATAGCCATTCAATATGAACTGAGTCAATTCTAAATTTTTAAGATCTATAAATTTGATTCTATAGTCAGTTTTAGATCTCTTGCAACAAACACTTGACATTTCTTATGACATTCAGTTATAGTTGATTTTGGTTTTTTTCTTTCATTTTGATTGTTCACCACGTTCTGTGCCATTTCCAGCGTTTGTCTGGATTTTTTTCAATAAAAACTATTAAAAAAAATATTTGTGTAGCCCTTGGTTGGCAATTTCAGCCTACTGTTGCACACTTCAACTACAGTAAAGCCGTTTTCGTCTGTTATCAGAATGTTAGCAGTCATAAAAGTCGTAATTGAACCTACGAACTGAACAAATTGCGAGAATTTTTTTTAAGGCGCTTCCATGAAAACGTTTTACTCGCAGTGGGCTACTAGAGGACTGGACATTCTAAAAAGGCATCCGTACTTTAAATGAAGCTCATTACACAAGAATGGTATTTGAGCACTTTTGAATATATCAGCGCTATATAAATGATTTGATTAGATTAGGTTAGAATGGTACATTTTTCAAATTCCATTGGATGTCATTATAAGCAATTATTATATTCTTATTTTTTAATGATTTTATTTTGATTTTGTTGTCAATTTTTCTCTTAACTGTCAACCTGGACTTCTTGTAACAACAGTTTTATTTGGTTTAATTTTTTTGCTTTTTTTCATGGAAAATCTAGCAACATCAAAATTTTTCTTTTTTTTTCATGTGATAATAGCTATGTTTAATTCAACATTTTTGAGATTCACTGATTTGATTCTATGGCCAATTTTGCTTTAAACTTTCACCTTGGGTTTTTTATGACAAAATTTTTGGTAAATTAGACTTTGGTTATTTATTTTGTTTTAAGCCATTCTTTTTAGGATTTCTTGTGATAAAAAACATTCATCACCATCCACAGTTTAGCTTTTATTTTCGGCTCTTATTTCTTTACACTGATTGCTTCTTAAATAAAATCTGTTTTCATAATCTGCACTCCCATGGTTGAAACAAAAAATAATCACTCCCCTAACTACTTAGCTAAACTTTTTAAGTTGCCTTTTCGTGAGGGACTTTCTACTTGTTCTCCTTTTTGAGATACCTTCCAATGGTACTTATGTTAAATCTGCAATTTCCTATTGTGGTTCTCCTTTATGGAGATCTCTTCCTTCCAATCTTATTTCTTAATTCTTTTCTTTGTTTAGTAAATACAATAAGATACAATACAACTACGATTTTTTTTATAATGACATCAATACCGTAAAACCTATAAAACTTTGTCATTGAAACAGTTCGTAGCAGAGAGCTTTTGAACAGTGTGGAATCAGCACTATAAAATTGGTTTAAATAAATTAGACTAGATGATTGGCCTCTTCCGCTGTAAAGTGTGGACGAGTGAACCCAAGTTATAATTTTAAAAGCAGCAACTTTTTAAAGTACAGATGCCGTCCTAGAGTGTCCAGTCCTCTAGTGGCCCACAGCGAGTAAAACCGTTTTCATGGGAGCGCCTTTGAACATACTTCTATAGGGCGCGTTACAAATGTTTAATTAGATATGATTAGACACATGAAATGACACAAAAAAATATATAAAAGATGAATAATATGCTTTAGAAAAAATTTGAGAATTTCAAACACTATGAGTTATTAATTGAAAACAATAAATTGTTAAAAAAAATAATTAAAATAGTGAAATTTCAAGAATGAAAACTCGACGGCAGAGACTGGCATCACGTTGGCAACGCATCCAAAGATGTAATCCAAAATATGTTTGAGAAGATTTTAATGCAAAAAATAATTAAATGTTTAAATACTTTTTTTTATTAACAATAGTCTAACTTTTAATTAACGTCTTCTCGAATATCTCATATCTTGGTTTTTTTGTGGTTTCTATCTGTTGCCTAAGTTTTGTAGTTTATTGCAACGATTTAAAAAAAAATAAATCTGGCATATGTTCAACTTGAAAAATCTTCAATTTTAACAGTATTTTAAAATGGCTTCTTCGGGCACGTGGAGTGAAGTAGATAAAGCGAAAAAAGAGAACAGAAGGGAGTTAGTTTTGGTGGGTTCTATATTCAAAGAAAAAGTGTTGAAAGGTGGGTTGGATGAAAGAATTTATTGTTTGGATCAGTTAAATTTTTTGGATCTGAGTGGGATTGGTTTGGAACATCTGTCGTCGAACATAGGAAACCTCGTCAATCTCACAAGTTTGGTGCTTGTTCAAAATAAACTGAGTGAGTTGCCATCAGAGTTAGGAAAGTTGAAGAAATTGAAACTATTAGACCTCAACAATAATTCTCTCATAAGTTTACCTCAAGAAGTTTCAAACTTAAAAGAGTTACAAACGTTAAACTGCAACAACAATCTTTTAGAAGACTTTGTTGAAGTGACAAATCTCACCAACTTGCATTGTTTGGATATTTCTCGTAATAAACTCGGCAGCCTTCCAGTTGGCATAGACTCTGCAGACTTTACAGCCTTGCTCACCATCAATGCCAATGACAACCAAATTGAGGAACTTTCCCAAAGCCTCTGGCAAATACCAACCCTCAAAAACCTTGACCTCTCAAACAACAAACTTACTTCTTTGCCAGCCAACATGGCTGACTGCTTCAAGCTCAAAGAATTCAAAGCTACGGGCAACAACCTTAAAGACAGACGACTCAAAAAGTTGGTGGAACAGTGTTCCACAAAGGCCATCCTCGACTATTTGGCCAATCAGAAGGGAGGAGCAGGAGAGGGAACAAACAAGGGAGTGAGTAAAAAGGCAAATAAGAAGGAAAAACAAAAGCTTGAGAAGGAGACAGAGTTGAACAATCAGCCCAGGAGCTTGATCAGGGTTTGTCATGCTTCCATTAAACATTTATAACATAATTTTTTGATATTATACTTCTATATAAGTTGTTTATACAATCTTAGCAATAAATTATTTTCAAAATTCAAATAATTTCAATCACCACCCATCTTCAAAAACTAATAATCAAATCAGTCTGTCATTTAACTTTATTCATCATCATATTGCTAATTAAGTAATTTATGGTTAATAATAAAAACAACTAATCAGTCATTTATCCTACAATTGTCTCATTATGGATCCATCTAATCAAATCAATTGGTAAAATATTCATTGTCAGGTTCTCAAGTTCTCAGAGGAGACATCAGCTCTGGTGAAGGCAACTTCACAAGTTCTAGAAACTCGACCCTATATGGTGTGTTGTGTGGTCCACAATGTCAACTTCAATAAGAATCCTTCCCTCTTCCGACTCTTCATCAACCTCCAAGTGATTTTTGACATTATTTCATTCTGATTTGAAAATTCATTTTATAATTATTATTATAATGAACCTTCCAAAGTATTATTTATTGATATTTAATGCATGTTCCATAATTTAATGATCTGATCAACTTGATGAATTCAAGCGTTACTTTCTATAAAATATATCATTTAAACTTCGAAAATAAAAATGGTGGACATTCAGTATCATGCCCTCTTCAATAACCTTCTCCACCCTACCCCTCCAAACAAGACCAAGTTACACGACGTCAACTGCGCCAAGCGAACCACCGCGACCATAGCAACCCACGACCTTGAGAAGATCTACCAGCCACTGGTGTACGATGCCAAAGAACCAAAGGATCTCAAGGTCAGTGCAGTGGAATGAGGTTGTTAGTTTCAGGAGGAATGTGCGTGTATTTTATTAAAGGGATTATTAAAAATTAATTTCGGAACTTATTAATCAATTCTGGACATCGATTTTGTTGATAAAACAAAAACTTTTGAGTGAATGAGTACAATTATGTTCACAATATAATGGATATGGAGAAATTTGGGATAACTTCAATTTACTGCTAAACTTTTATGATAAATAATGATGACGATGATGATAATAATAATAATAATAATAATAATAATAATAATAATAATAATAATAATAATAATAATAATAATAATAATAATAATAATAATAATAATAATAATAATAATAATAATAATAATAATAATAATAATAATAATAATAATAATAATAATAATAATAATAATAATAATAATAATAATAATAATAAAATAATGATAATGATGATAATAATAATAATAAGAATAATAATAATAATAATAATAATGATAATAATAATAATAAAATAACAATACTACTACTAATAATAATATAAATGATAATAATAACAAATTTAACTCAAAACGCCAAGGCGAGTGAGCGAGCGAGGCTGTCAGGCCACCAATGCACCTTCACACCTCGCCACAGATCACTCCACTGAACGACAGCAAGGCGGTATCGTCTGGAGTGCTGGTGAAGAGACTGCTGAAGGAGGCAGAGGCGCTGAGGAAGGAGAAGAAGAAGAGCAACTTGGGAGGGGTGCACAAGTGGGTGGAGTGGGTGGTCTAGCTGGTGAAGTTGGTGGTGATGATGATGATGACGATGATGATGATGATGATGATGATGATGATGATGATGATGATGATGATGATGATGATGATGATGATGATGATGGTGGTGGTGATGATGATGATGATGATGATGATGATGATGATGATGATGATGATGATGATGATGATGGTGGTGGTGATGATGATGATGATGATGGTGATGATGATGATGATGATGATGATGATGATGATGATGATGGTGGTGGTGGAAGTGGTAATGATTGGTACAGTTGACTGACTAGTAAATGAGCAAATGATGAGAAGATGTGCCTACGGATGATGTTTATTGTGATGTTGGTGGATAAATCGTCATTGCGTTTCCATAGTAACTCCTCTTAAATCGATTATTCTCCCAACCTCTCCATCATCAGGTACCTCAGTCTAGTCACCGACAAGAGCCTCTATGCATGTCTGGTGGACGATTCTGGAGTGGTGATCAGCTTCCCTCCAATCACCAACAGCCAGGAAACCAGGGTAGGCAACTTGAAAATCTTATTCCAATTGATTTCCTGACTGTCCATTCATTCGTCATCCAGCTTATGTGGCTACATTAAAGAAATATTATTGTTGTTGGATTTGATGACACGTGCTTCTCAATTAAGTACATAAGAATGGATTCGCTTCGAAACTCTGCCGTGATTACCGATACAATAATATTCGTTTTGAATTTGGCATGAGAAAAAAAATCACTAACTTTTAAAATCTGTTATTTTAATTAATTTACTTTTCCATCTTCCCTTCCTTTTTCTTCTTCCACTTCACCCTCATGGCCTTCATGCCAGGTGACCGCTTCGACCAAGCACTTGTTGTTGGAGGTGACGGGTCCGTCGTCGTTGGAGGTGTGCAAGAAGGTGATGGACGAGTTGCTGTACGCCATCACGCAGCTCGGAGTGGGTACGGACAATGTGGAGGTGCCAAAGAGACTCTCAAAACCCACCGCGGAGGAAGTCGCTTCTTCAGACGCCACTATAGGTGGGCAGGCCTCCGCTGGACTGGATGGCGTGGTGGAGGGTGTTTCGAAGGTTTCTACTGAGGATGTAGTTGACGACAAAGAGACAGCTATGAAGGAAGGTGTGTTGGAGGAGTGTGTTCAAGACGACGTGGTTGATGCTGCGGAGGCGAGCGGGTATGCTGACAAGGTGTTGGTGGTGGCGCAGGTGAAGGTGATCGATGAGTTCAACAAGCTCAAGGTTCTCTACCCTTCACGCACCGACCTCTCTAAGCAGGAGTTCAACGTTCTCAGGAACTTTGATTGAGATCTTGGGGTCACTTCGCAAGGCCCTTATGTCATTTTTGCTTGAGGCGTCTCCCATGCAAAGCTCCCTTGTTGTTTGTGTGTAAAATATTTGAAGTCTGACGTTTCAGGAGTACGGACTCATTCTTTTAAGATTTGCTTGCAATGGTTGGTTGCTTAGTGATGATGCAGTTACAAATTATATTTCTTATGTTTCGTGTGAATGGTGTTCAAGCTACTTAACGTTTCATTATGCTTTATATATTTTTTTCATAGTTTTTATTGAATCAAACCTAGACAGACGTTTGAAATGGTACGGAACAAGGTTAAACTCGAAAGAGTAGGAAAAATTAAAATAAAATGACTAAATGTTTAATCTAATCTAATCAACTCATTTGTATAGCGCTGATCCACACTGTTCAGGAGTGCTCTGCTATGAACTGTTTAAACAACAAAGTTTCAAGGGCTTTACGAAATGAAAGTAGAGAAGTAGTAAAGGTAAGATTGGGGTGAGGAGTTCCATAAAAGGGGCCCACAGTAGGAAAGTGCAGATTTAGCATAAGTAATATTAGAAAGTATACTGAAAAAATGATAAGTAGAAGATCTCAGTCCATTACGAGAAGAAAACTGAAAAAAGTCGGATAAGTAGTTGAGTGAGTGAATATCTTTTATTTTGAACAGGAGAATGCAGACTTTTTCAAACAACTGTCAATTGTCCGTTGCGAGAAATTGACTAGGATCAAACTGGTGAATCGCAGAAATTTATTATCAAGTCAATTTATTTTGAACGCCTATTGAAAAATATTTCATAAAATTAACCAAACGTAATGTTACGAGAAACCTAAAAAAATCAAAAGCATAAATTTCTATAGAATTAAATTGATAAGCCCTAGAAGGTGAGAATTGAATCATAACAGAAACAAATGGAAGTTTTAATCAGGTTATTTCTTTTTCTTCTTCAGCCATTTATCACGTTCACAAATATGTCTGTCTGGATACCAAAATTCCTTGCAATCCTTTCAACAATTGCTCACTTTTTTTTGAGTAAGTTGGCAAAGGTTTTCATGCAGCCATTGCTTGACGATTTCACTGTGATGCATGTGTTTTAAACGAAAAAATTGCGAATTCGGAAATTTTTAAAAAATCTTCGTAATCAGCAAAAACTATTATTTTTTCAACTAATAATTGAAATTATAAATTTTAAAATTATTAATATAAATAGTCTAAATAAAGTGCATTAAAATAACGCCTATACACGCTTTCGCGCAACTGGAATAACTATTTTATTGAGATCTATTAACATATAGCTTCTGTTCAAGTTCATATTGTGAAAATCCCCCAAACTCAAAGCTGTTTGAATTGTTGAACAATAAAAACTGACAATAAAATACGCCGGCGAAAAATGACGTTGGAGTTTGATATTTTGCTTTAAAATGAAGTTTATAAATTTATCAAAATTCTTTTTTACCAATCTAAAAAATAGACTTTCTTATAATTTTTTATATACAACTTCAAACTTCAACAAAACAATCGATCAGTTGAAATGATTTAAGTGTGAGAGGTGATAGGAGGCCTTGTCATAGGCTCCCAGGAAAATTGCGCCACCTATCGAAATGAACATGATTCTCGGTACACAGCCTCGGAACAAACTGGAACGATGAAATTGTATATTTTCATTTGTATCTTGTTGGAAAAATATTTTTTAATTAAAAATAGAAAAAAACTATTGAATTAAATTTTTTTTATTTATAAACAAAACTATTTATTTTCATAAAGAATTATTTATTCAAAATTGACAATTATTTTTAAAAATCGATCAGTTGAGTATAAAGGTTAAGACCGACCCCATGAGGGCCTCCTGCTCGTAGACTTGCTTCAAGGTGAACACCACATTGCCCTTGGAGTGCTCGCATGATTTCTGTGGAAAAAATGTCTCCATGAAACAACTTATAAAAAATAAAAATAAGGTGCCCTTCTGTCATTGCAAAGAGTGTTACAACAAAACCAGTGTCGCAACAAGTAACTTCTTTGAGTTTGAAACAACTATTATCGAATACCAGAAGCACTTCTGACCTTATTTATATAATTTTTTTGAGACTTTGATATTAAAAAATTTTAATGGATTTGATCACATTGTTAAAGCCTTCGTATGATCTATTTAATTGAAAACACGATGATTCGATAAATAACTTCTATAAATATTGAACCAAAGAACGAACAAATAAATAGTTTAAAAATAATTGACAGACTTTTGAAGATAAAATTGAGTTCAAAACAATTGTAAAACGCAAGGCGACCTGGTACATACCTCAGCCAACATGATTCTCGTCTTAGCAACATCAATGGGCGTGGTCAAAAAAGCAGAAATACCTCCTGTTAAAACATAAAAAATTATCTTTTGATTTTTTTTTAAATTTATAAACTTGCATTTCAGTGATATTGGAAAATGTCAGAATTCAAAGGCTAAAGGCAAGACAAGGCCCCAAATCTAACTTTCTAAGCAAAGCTACTGGTTTTAGAGTGAACGGTTGCGATTTGAAACAAGATTGTGAGATTTTCTTGGCGCTTAACAAATTGAATTTATTATTAGTATTTTTCAAAATGTATTTTTGTTGTTATCGTCCCACCAGCAAAACAACCGCACACGGCCGATTGCCAAGGAAGTAAGGGAGAGGATTGATAAGCGGCCCAACACACCTGAGTGTTAGAGTGGAAGTCGTATGAAGATGGTGGAGCTGTCATCATTGCGGGTGAGGTATAATGTGAACTTATCTAAACTGGTCTAGAAACTCTCCAACGTTAAATGACACTACAATGAAATTGGTCGTTGAAGGAAGCGATATGGTTGAGTTGAAACAAAATCCAGATCTATGGACTGGAGCCACTTAACAAATCCGATGAATACTCATGAATGCCGTAAATTGAATATAATAATTGAAAATCTCAATAAATAACTTAAAATTTGGTAAATTAAGCAAAGGCACCAAGGTCACGACCTTCATGTATTCCCAGAGAGGATATTGCAGAATGGCGAAAGGAATTTCCCGAAGAAGGGTGCTGGTGTAGCCTCTGTAGAAGCCCAAAAGTCCCTAAAGGTTGAATGGTTTGGAAGGAGGCTTGATAAGTGAGGTGTAATAAATTCAAAAGCAATGGTCCTCAACAAGGCACCATGGGGCAGCACCAACTTCAGTGCGGTAGGTGTCAAGACACAAAGTGAGGGGAGTTTTGCTCTTTGAAACCATCCTCCTCTGCTTGATCACCTCCGAAGGCACCCTCACAAAACAGGCAACCTGCAGAGGAGGTGCTTTCAGGAGTTAAATCTGAAATTTTAAATCTATCAGTCAAGTTCTTATTATACTGAATTCCATGGAAAATAGTTCAAATGAAGAATAAGTTTTTTAATTGAGAAAATTGTGTTGAGGTGTTTTGTTTGAAAGGTGTTTACCGTTTCTCCTACGCAAGCAGCCAGAATATTTGAAAAAAGGGTGGGAAGACTGTGTTGATTGCAGTAAAACTTGCTGTAGGTGTAAGTGCTGAAGAAGAGAGCAGCTGAGAGAATGCAGAAAAATGTTGATGATTTGAAATTTTTAAAATGAGTAAATAGAAATAAATTTGACAACTGATTTGTCTAATCAATTAAAAAAATTATTAATTAATTAGATTGGTTATTGTGTTTTGAAGTAAAGCCATGAACACCTCCAGGGGCAGAGGCAAGAAAGACTGGTGTGATGCCCTTGTAAATGTTCTTGAAGCCTCCAGCCTTGTGGAAACCCTGCTGGGACTGTAGGCGTGTCTTTATGGAATCCAATGGAAAAAGCACCATGTCCACACTCAAACCTGCAATCGCTCCAGCCTAAGTGGAATGGTGTCACTCAATTATTAATACAATTATCGTTATTACACTAGGGGTTGCTAATGTTTAAAAAATATGAACCTGGAATTATTTCTACTTAATTAAAACTTTAGTGAAAAACTAATAATTAAGAGGGGTGTAATGGAAGACTTACTATGAGAGAAGTTTTGAACTTGACATCTGAAGAATCCATCTTCGTTACCCAATTTTCAAATTTTTAGAAATAAATGTTATGAAAAAACTTTATCTCAGTATTTATTTAGTAATTATTATAAATTTTTTTCTTATATCATTATAAGATGTAGCTAATGTTGGTATGCAGGTTTCTACATTAGCTTCATGATGTATGAAACTACTTAAATTTTTATTTTGAAACACAATATAATTCATAAAAAAACGACCTTAACAAAAACTTTGTTTAAAACAGTTAGACCTTGTCTTATTATTTGAGAACATTTACGATATTTGAGAAGGTTAAAAGTGCACCATTAAGCTTTCTGTCAAAAGTACAAATGTGAATTCAAGTAATAAATTTGAAACTGGGGAGCCACTTTTCAAAAAAATATTTTAACGGCTTGACATTACTTTCAAGGTACTAAGTTTATTCAACTTATCCAATTCATTAGTATAATTAAAATAGGTATTTCTCAAGTTTGAGAAAGTTTCAGTTAATCTTCACATGTAAATTACAAATAATAATCAGTTCCTATGCAAGTCTTTAAAGCAAGTATCGTCAGTTTTAGAAGCTATGCTACAAAATCGTTGCCAAAGAGATTACCTATAGCGGGAGTAGAGAAGATTCTTTTAGTTGCTGCTGGCAAGGGAGGTGTAGGAAAATCCACTGTTGCAGGTAGATGTATGTCTATGGGTTTCTTTCGTTGAAAAATGACCTCATTTTGTAAATTACTAGTTGGCTTTTATTAACTTTGTTTTTTCAAATTTTTTCTCAAGAAAGTTAATAAAGAAATGGTTTCAGAAGGTTAATATTCAACATTCAAATTACAGCTAATTTAGCTCTGGGTTTTCAGCAATGTGACAAAGTATGTTGCCCCGTATTAATTCATTGAAAACTACCCACACAAATTACTAGCTCAATGTTGGGAATATGTAACATAATTTAAAACCGATTTTCAAAAATCTCAGCGATATTCTCACTCACTTTCAACTTTTCAGAGCTTGAGTGTAGGCTTGCTGGATGCAGACATTTATGGTCCCTCCATCCCCACCATCATGAACCTCAGGGGACCCATGGATGTTGATAAGAGTATTCCACTATATATTTCTGAGTTTATGGCATACAATTTTCACTAGGGTCACTCAAAGAAGTTTTTAAAAAATATATTTTTTTTCACCTACTGTTAGGTTATTGATCAAATCCACTATTTTTTATTGGTTATGTTCATATCAAATAGTTTTATTTCCTTATTGTTTCATATTAATCATTTTGACTATTCCCATTCACAGAAAATCTCTTAGTTCCTCTCAAAAACTTTGGCATAAAATGGTTATTTCTTTTTAAACCTCTCCAAACATCAATGCACTCAACCATCACCACCATCAACTTACAGACGTCTTTTCAAAACCAACGCGATTCGAACACCACATACAACTTTGAAATTTTTTTCTATCACTGCCAATACACTGTTCACGCCATTAAAATATCACTCCTTCATTGCCAAAATGTCACACCACACAAAATGATATCACTATAACATCACTACCACAATATCACTACACCACTATCATCACACCACCATAAACCACTCTAAAAACACCACAACACCACCTTTAAAATACACTACCATGTATCGCCACACCACCCTTCTTGAACCACACCACCCTCCTTGAACCACACCACCCTTCTTGAACCACACCACCTTCCTTGAACCACACCACCTTCCTTGAACCACACCACCTTCCTTGAACCACACCACCTTCCTTGAACCACACCACCCTTCTTGAACCACACCACCATCCTTGAACCACACCACCTTCCTTGAACCACACCACCTTCCTTGAACCACACCACCTTCCTTGAACCACACCACCTTCCTTGAACCACACCACCTTCCTTGAACCACACCACCTTCCTTGAACCACACCACCTTCCTTGAACCACACCACCTTCCTTGAACCACACCACCATCCTTGAACCACACCACCTTCCTTGAACCACACCACCTCCCTTGAACCACACCACCTTCCTTGAACCACACCACCTTCCTTGAACCACACCACCTTCCTTGAACCACACCACCTTCCTTGAACCACACCACCTTCCTTGAACCACACCACCTTCCTTGAACCACACCACCTTCCTTGAACCACACCACCTTCCCTGAACCACACTACCTTCCTTGAACCACACCACCTTCCTTGAACCACACCACCTTCCCTGAACCACACCACCTTCCTTGAACCACACCACCTTCCTTGAACCACACCACCTTCCTTGAACCACACCACCTTCCTTGAACCACACCACCTTCCTTGAACCACACCACCTTCCTTGAACCACACCACCTTCCTTGAACCACACCACCTTCCTTGAACCACACCACCTTCCTTGAACCACACCACCTTCCTTGAACCACACCACCTTCCTTGAGCCACACCACCTTCCTTGAACCACACCACCTTCCTTGAACCACACCACCTTCCCTGAACCACACCACCTTCCTTGAACCACACCACCTTCCTTGAACCACACCACCTTCCTTGAACCACACCACCTTCCTTGAACCACACCACCTTCCTTGAACCACACCACCTTCCTTGAACCACACCACCTTCCTTGAACCACACCACCTTCCTTGAACCACACCACCTTCCTTGAGCCACACCACCTTCCTTGAACCACACAACCTTCCTTGAACCACACCACCTTCCTTGAACCACACCACCTTCCTTGAACCACACCACCTTCCTTGAACCACACCACCTTCCTTGAGCCACACCACCTTCCTTGAACCACACCACCTTCCTTGAACCACACCACCTTCCCTGAACCACACCACCTTCCTTGAACCACACCACCTTCCTTGAACCACACCACCCTTCTTGAACCACACCACCTTCCTTGAACCACACCACCTTCCCTGAACCACACCACCTTCCTTGAACCACACCACCTTCCTTGAACCACACCACCTTCCTTGAACCACACCACCTTCCTTGAACCACACCACCTTCCTTGAACCACACCACCTTCCTTGAACCACACCACCTTCCTTGAGCCACACCACCTTCCTTGAACCACACCACCTTCCTTGAACCACACCACCTTCCCTGAACCACACCACCTTCCTTGAACCACACCACCTTCCTTGAACCACACCACCTTCCTTGAACCACACCACCTTCCTTGAACCACACCACCTTCCTTGAACCACACCACCTTCCTTGAACCACACCACCTTCCTTGAACCACACCACCTTCCTTGAGCCACACCACCTTCCTTGAACCACACCACCTTCCTTGAACCACACCACCTTCCTTGAACCACACCACCTTCCTTGAACCACACCACCTTCCTTGAACCACACCACCTTCCTTGAGCCACACCACCTTCCTTGAACCACACCACCTTCCTTGAACCACACCACCTTCCCTGAACCACACCACCTTCCTTGAACCACACCACCTTCCTTGAACCACACCACCCTTCTTGAACCACACCACCTTCCTTGAACCACACCACCTTCCCTGAACCACACCACCTTCCTTGAACCACACCACCTTCCTTGAACCACACTACTTTTCTTGAACTGCACAACCATAAACCACCACACAGCGCTTCAATGGGCTTCCTAATGGAACAGGAGGACAGCCCTGTGGTGTGGCGAGGTCTCATGGTGATGCAGGCCATCCAGCAACTTCTCAGACAGGTGCTTCGACACATTACCATTACCAAATCTACATTTTCATTCGCAAAATTAAATTTCTACGTCATATGTAAAAAGTGATTTTTAATGACAAAAAACACTCGTAAACATAACGTAATGGTAGAAATAGATTTAATTCAAGATTTTAGTTTCAAAAATGGCATTTTTCAATTTCTACAATAATGCACGAAGTTAACTCCAACACGGACTCCTATTTGAACATTGCCAAGGTGAGTTGGGGTCCTCTGGACTTGGTGGTAGTGGACATGCCTCCAGGAACAGGGGATGTGCTTCTATCTATGACCCAAAATGTCCCTGTTGATGGTTAGCGAACAATACAATGCAAATAGGAAAATTATTTTAATGGCCCCCGTAAAGTTGCCAAGCCGCATAGGCGAATGATAATTGAAAGTATGTAAAAAAATAGTAAAAATATCGGAAAAATTTACTTGAATTCGTTTGGATGGGCAACAAATGGTCTTCATTGGTATACTTCCCACCATTTGTAGCTTCACTGTAGCTACGCTATTGTCTTATAGACGGAAATGTGCCAATTCAATTCACCAACATCAACAACGGGGCATACAGAACTACGTTAAATCCCACTAGACTGTTTCTTACAAACACCCTTCTACCACTACTCAACTCTTCTGCCAACAGCTCCTTCCCTCCCCCCTCTCCAGGCGCTATTTTGGTCACCACGCCTCAAGACTTGGCTCTCAAGGACGTCAGGAAGTGCGCTGAAGCGTTAAAGAAACTACAGGTTGTTCAGGATTAGATTATTTCAAGTTTTATTACATTAAATTAGATTAGATTAAAGTAGATTACATTAAATTAAATTACATTAGATTAGATTAGATCAGATTAAATTAGATTACATTAAGTTGGATAAGATTACATAAAATTAGATTAGATTACCTTGGCTCAAAATACATCAGATTAGATTACATTGGACTAATTTTCAATCATGTAATTCAGATAGCTTGTATACGTTCGTAGTTGGATGAGCTTGGTTGAGTTAGAGTTTAGTGTTTTAGTGAAATACTAGATAAGATTTGATGCTTTCATATCAGTGATAATCTGTCTAGTCACTAATTCACCTACTTTGTTACCCCAGCCAGCTTACACCCGCCACTCGCTTAAACTTCCCATTCACTATGTTCATTATATATATCATTTCCACACATATTCTCATATTCAACGTACATTTTCTTATTTACCAATTTTTACGATCTATTATCTTTCTATCTTTCTTTACCCATCCTTTCATCTTCTCATTCACTTATCTACCCAATCATCCATCCATCCATCCATCCATCAATCTACCCATTCATCCATCAATTTACCCATTCATATATCCATCCATCCATCAATCTACCCATTCATCCATTTATCTATTCAGCATCCATCCAGCATCCATCCATCCATCCATTATCCATACATCCATTCATCATCCATACATCTATCCACCCATCCATCAGATACCGATTCATGGATTGGTCTCGAACATGGCCTTTCACAAGTGCAGCCAGTGTGGCCACGTGGAACATGTGTTTGGAAGCGATGGAGCCATCGACTATGCACGAGAACTGGGAGTTGACGTTCTAGGTAAGTCTTCTTTCCATCAGTCTTCATCGCTTCAAATATAGTCAAACACTGGATGGGTTGCACTCAAACACCAGTCTTTGGCCCCATCCATCAACACCTTCCACCCCCTCCAGGCAGCATTCCACTGAGCATGCAAGTGAGGGAGGCGTCTGATGTTGGAGCTCCCGTCGTTGTGGCCTCTCCTGATTCTCCCCAGGTGTGTGTGTGTGTGTACATGTATTTCCGTTTGTGTGTGTGTACGTGTATTTGTTTGTGTGTGTGCGTGTGTGTGGGCGGGTGCGAAACCTTAGTTCACGACCATATATCGATTCAGTTCGTACAAAACCTCAACAGGCTGGGGCGTTCGTTGAAATAGCTGCAAAAGTTAAAGAAAAACTGTTTGATCGATGACTGTTTTTTTTAATATTAAAAAAAATTAAATAAAACGTTGGAATCGTAGCAAACACAGAGTATTTTTACTTTTTATACATAAAACGGATCAATGATTCATTTGTTTGACAAAACAACGAAGTCACTTCAAACAATTTCAAACTTTGAATTTAAGAACGAGGAAAACAGCTAAACAAAAATGTTACTTAAGAATTTATTAAACAATAACCAATTCAGTCTTACAAACAACTCCATAACTCCCCTCATGCAAGACAACTGACAAACTAAGAGAGATTTATGGCGGAAAAAGTAAAAAGACAACTGTTTATAAAAATATAATTGGTGCGACATTATTGGGTGCAATGAGATTGATGATAATTTCCTAAGAGGTGACTTCAGTCGGGAACATCTTCCTTGTCCTGGTCCTTGTCTCCCGAGTAGAACTCGTTGTTTGACTCCGGTCTGAATGAAATATAATTTAATTAAATATAATTGAACGGGATATAATTTAATTAAATATAATTTAAAGATATATTAATTAATTAACTATAATATAATTTAATAAAATTTAATTAAACACAATTTAATTGAATATAATATAAATTAATAAAATTTAATTAAACATAATTCAAGCAAATACAATTTAATTAAATACACTTTAATTAAATATAATTAAATGGGACATAATTTAATCAAAGATAATTTAATTAAACATAATTTAATTAGATATATTTTAATTAAATATAATTAAATTAGATATATTTTAATTAAATATAATTTAATTGCATATAATTTAATTACATAAAATTTAATTAGATATGTTTTAATTAAATATAATTTAATAATGCCAAACTCGAAGTCCATACGAGTGTCCACCGATGAGTATATAGCTTAAATGTAAATATAAATATTAACTATTAATTAAAACAATTAACTGATTTGGCGAGAACCAATCGCATTAAAGTGACCGATCCTTTTCCTACTCAGAAGGCCAGTCAAAAATATCGCTCAAGATAGTCACCTTCAACAACTACTCACTTCTTACAACACCAAAACAACGATAAACCGCTTACTTCATGTGATTACAAACACAGATTATTTCTTAAAATAACAAAGAACAACAACTCACAAAAATAGATGATTTTTTACATTAAAAAAGAATAACAACAACAAAAACAGATTACTTCTTACAGTAACAAAGAATAACGACAAAAACAACTCCCAAAAACATCAACACCAACTTCCTGTCGGGGTCATCGGGATGGTTGCGAACATCGGGGCACACTTCGACGTCATCGAGGTTGTCGAGGTCGATGGAGTCAGGAGGGATGTCCTGCAACTGCACGCTAGGCGCATGCGCTATGTGCCGCAGGTTCTCGTGGATGAACTGCTTGAGAGAGTCAAGGTACTGCGGGAGTGGGGGGAGGAGGGAGTGATTTGATAGTTAGAAAATTGAAGTAGGAAAATTGAAGCAAAAAAGTAGCTAAAAATATGTTTTATTGAGAAAATAAAGTTTTAAAAAAATTTGTTATTAGCGAAATCTAGGTGAAAATAAATCGGAAAATTTTCTTTTAATTTTGAAAAAAATAAAAATTTTTAATTAAAAAGAATAATTGAAGAATAAGGATGCAGGCAGTGGTGCAAGGTGCTGACAGCTTTGGTGTTGAGGTTCTCTTGTTTGCCAACAATTTCTGGGTGCAAACTGAAGTCAGGAGCGAAGTATTCAAGATAATCTGAAGAGAAATATGAAAAAAATGAGAAAAAAAAGAAGAGGAAAAGGAAGGAGAGGGAAAGGAAGGAGAAAAGAAGAAGGAAGAAGAATGAGGAAAAAGAAGGAGAGGTAAAGGAAGGAGAAAAAAAGAAGAGAAAAACTATGAAAGAAGAGAAGATAAATTAAAACAACGGCAATAACAGAGGAACAAAAAAATCACCAACACAGAAACAGCAACAACAACGACAACAGCAACAATAACAGCGACAACAACAAATACAGCAATAACAACAGCAACAAACCATGGTAGGGCAGGTCGTTGCTGATATCTTCGTTCAGCAACACCGACGTTTCGTAGCACCAGCAACGAGCCACGTTGCGCAGTGTGTAGCCTCCTCCTCCCAACACCAGCAATGGAATGTTCAAGTCTCTCACGAACTTCACACACTCGCTTGAGGAGGCAAATGATCGTTAGGCAGCGATGTACAAAGGTGCTTTTTATTTGTTACCGAAAACGTTGTTTTCTTACGCGAACAGGTTGTTAAGAAGTTGTTAAGAAATTGTAAAGAGGTTGCTAAGAGGTTGCTAAGAGGTTTTAAGAGGTTGTTGACCTTAACAACAACATTGGTTGCGTGGGTGTTGATATATGAAAGAACATGCAACGTTGGTTATACAGATGCTTCGGCCATAACACCATAACCCTAGTTGATAATGAGAAAACTACGAATATTATGAGCTATATAAATATTGTGAGGATGATGATGCGTATATCAGAGAGTAGGATTTATACGAATAGATAAAGAGAATATGGAATTTAAGAGGAATCCTAGAAATTATGTGGATGGTGGGGTCTTGTGGTCCTTATAGCTGATGAGGTTTTTATTGAGTTCTCATAACGAAGTTGATTTTTTGGTATTGTGGTTTGCATATTGTAAACGGAATTGTAATCACAATAACCAGATTTATCATCACCACTGTCGTCACCAGATTTATCATCACCACTGTCGTCACCAGATTTATCATCACCACTGTCGTCACACTCATCAGCTTCACCAACACCCACCATTACCCTCCTCCTCCTCCTCCTCCTCCTCCTCCTCAGCACCTTCCATAATCATTCTCCTTCTCTTCATCACCACCCACCCATGTCCTCTAGTGGTGAGATTGAAGCATCCGAGGCGGTCACTGCCCAGAGAGTCAGCTCCACACTGTGTGTGGTTGTGTGTGTGTGTGTGTGTGTGTATGTGTGTGTGTGTGTGTGTGTGTGTGTGTGTGTGTATGTGTGTGTGTGTGTGTGTGTGTGTGTGTGTGTGTGTGTGTGTGTGTGTGTGTGTGTGTAGCGTGAAAAATTATCCTCAGAAGAATATATTTAAAAAAAATTATTTTATTATGAAAAGAAATTAAGTCCGAAATAAATTGGTAACAAGAATGTTGGAAAGCGTAACCACCTCATGATATCTCAAAATTGAAAAAACAAAAAAATTAAAATTTTCAGAGAAAAAAAAAAATGCACAAAAATGACAATTGGTGGGTGACAATTGGTGGGTGACAAGGGTGGGTGACAATGGTGGGTGACAAGGGTGGGTGACAATTGGTGGGTGACAAGGGTGGGTGACAAGGGTGGGTGACAAGGGTGGGTGACAAGGGTGGGTGACAAGGGTGGGTGACAATTGGTGGGTGACAAGGGTGGGTGACAAGGGTGGGTGACAAGGGTGGGTGACAATTGGTGGGTGACAAGGGTGAGTGACAATGGTGGGTGACAAGGGTGGGTGACAATTGGTGGGTGACAAGGGTGGGTGACAATGATGGGTGACAATGGTGGGTGACAATTGGTGGGTGAAAAAGGTGGGTGACAATGGTGAGTGACAATGGTGGGTGACAAGGGGGGGTGACAATGATGAGTGACAATTGGTGGGTGACAATGGTGAGTGACAATGGTGGGTGACAATGGTGAGTGACATTGGTGGGTGACAATGATGAGTGAAAATGGTGGGTGACAATGGTGGGTGACGAGGGAGGAGCTGAGACCTGCAGGACAATGGCGGTGGGTTTGTAGAAGTTGACAACGTCGGAGACGATTGGCTTGAAGATGGACAAGTATGCTGCAGAGGTTGAATGGTTAGTTGTATCAGCCACCCTTACCATAACTAATTGGTCAATACATTTATTTAGCGCTTAATTAATGAATTACAAAGTTTATTAAACATTCATTAGGTTGAATAATCAGCCGAGTGGTTGGTTGACTGATTGATTGGAAATAATAATAGTAATAATAATAGTAATAATAATAAAAATAATAAAAATAATATAAAAAAATAAATAATAAAATAATAATAATATAAGTAATAGTATAAAGTCATAAAAATAACTCTGGTCATCGATTCCCTCGCGCAGGGGGACATTCACCGAGTACAACTTGCCATGGTCTGCCCCCATCTCAAACATGTCCCCTGGTGGTGGTGTGTGGTTTACATCAGATGGATGGTGGGTGGTGTGTGGTTTACATCAGATGGATGGTGGGTGGTGTGGTGGTTTACATCAGATGGATGGTGGGTGGTGTGGTGGTTTACATCAGATGGATGGTGGGTGGTGTGGTGGTTTACATCAGATGGATGGTTGGTGGTGTGGTGGTTTACATCAGATGGATGGTCGGTGGTGTGGTGGTTTACATCAGATGGATGGTGGGTGGTGTGGTGGTTTACATCAGATGGATGGTTGGTGGTGTGGTGGTTTACATCAGATGGATGGTGGGTGGTGTGGTGGTTTACATCAGATGGATGGTGGGTGGTGTGGTGGTTTACATCAGATGGATGGTGGGTGGTTTAATGGTTTTATATAATATGGGTGGTTATAAATTAAAAGCTGTATGGCAGACAACAAAGTAGGGTGGTTGAAATGGTGAAAAATAATGGTTGAAGTGGTGGGGAAGGATGGTTGAGGTGGTGAGGAAGGATGGTTGAGGTGGTGAGGAAGGATGGTTGAGGTGGTGAGGAAGGATGGTTGAGGTGGTGAGGAAGGATGGTTGAGGTGGTGAGGAAGGATGGTTGAGTTGGTGAGGAAGGATGGTTGAGGTGGTGAGGAAGGATGGTTGAGGTAGTGAGGAAGGATGGTTGAGGTGGTGAGGAAGGATGGTTGAGGTAGTGAGGAAGGATGGTTGAGGTGGTGGGGAAGGATGGTTGAGTTGGTGAGGAAGGATGGTTGAGGTGGTGAGGAAGGATGGTTGAGGTGGTGAGGAAGGATGGTTGAGGTGGTGAGGAAGGATGGTTGAGGTGGTGAGGAAGGATGGTTGAGGTGGTGAGGAAGGATGGTTGAGGTGGTGAGGAAGGATGGTTGAGGTGGTGAGGAAGGATGGTTGAGGTGGTGAGGAAGGATGGTTGAGGTGGTGAGGAAGGATGGTTGAAGTGGTGAGGAAGGATGGTTGAGGTGGTGAGGAAGGATGGTTGAGGTGGTGAGGAAGGATGGTTGAGTTGGTGAGGAAGGATGGTTGAGGTGGTGAGGAAGGATGGTTGAGGTGGTGAGGAAGGATGGTTGAGGTGGTGAGGAAGGATGGTTGAGTTGGTGAGGAAGGATGGTTGAGGTGGTGAGGAAGGATGGTTGAGTTGGTGAGGAAGGATGGTTGAGGTGGTGAGGAAGGATGGTTGAGGTGGTGAGGAAGGATGGTTGAGGTGGTGAGGAAGGATGGTTGAGGTGGTGAGGAAGGATGGTTGAGGTGGTGAGGAAGGATGGTTGAGGTGGTGAGGAAGGATGGTTGAGGTGGTGAGGAAGGATGGTTGAAGTGGTGAGGAAGGATGGTTGAGGTGGTGAGGAAGGATGGTTGAGGTGGTGAGGAAGGATGGTTGAAGTGGTGAGGAAGGATGGTTGAGGTGGTGAGGAAGGATGGTTGAGGTGGTGAGGAAGGATGGTTGAGGTGGTGAGGAAGGATGGTTGAGGTGGTGAGGAAGGATGGTTGAGGTGGTGAGGAAGGATGGTTGAGGTGGTGAGGAAGGATGGTTGAGGTGGTGAGGAAGGATGGTTGAGGTGGTGAGGAAGGATGGTGAGGTGGTGAGGAAGGATGGTTGAGGTGGTGAGGAAGGATGGTTGAGGTGGTGAGGAAGGATGGTTGAGGTGGTGAGGAAGGATGGTTGAGGTGGTGAGGAAGGATGGTTGAGGTGGTGAGGAAGGATGGTTGAAGTGGTGAGGAAGGATGGTTGAGGTGGTGAGGAAGGATGGTTGAGGTGGTGAGGAAGGATGGTTGAGTTGGTGAGGAAGGATGGTTGAGGTGGTGAGGAAGGATGGTTGAGGTGGTGAGGAAGGATGGTTGAAGTGGTGAGGAAGGATGGTTGAGGTGGTGAGGAAGGATGGTTGAGGTGGTGGGGAAGGATGGTTGAGGTGGTGGGGAAGGATGGTTGAAGTGGTGAGGAAGGATGGTTGAGGTGGTGGGGAAGGATGGTTGAGTTGGTGAGGAAGGATGGTTGAGGTGGTGAGGAAGGATGGTTGAGTTGGTGAGGAAGGATGGTTGAGGTGGTGAGGAAGGATGGTTGAGGTGGTGAGGAAGGATGGTTGAGGTGGTGAGGAAGGATGGTTGAGGTGGTGGAAGGATGGTTGAGGTGGTGAGGAAGGATGGTTGAGTTGTGAGGAAGGATGGTTGAGGTGGTGAGGAAGGATGGTTGAAGTGGTGAGGAAGGATGGTTGAGGTGGTGAGGAAGGATGGTTGAATGGTGAGGAAGGATGGTTGAGGTGGTGGGGAAGGATGGTTGAAGTGGTGAGGAAGGATGGTTGTGGTGGTGAGGGATGGTTGAGGTGGTGGGAAGGGTGGTTGAGGTGGTGAGGAAGGTGGTTGAGGTGGTGAGGAGGATGGTTGAGGTGGTGAGGAAGGATGGTTGAGGTGGTGAGGAAGGTTGGTTGAGGTGGTGAGGGGAAGGATGGTTGAGGTGGTGAGGAAGGATGGTTGAGGTGGTGAGGAAGGATGGTTGAAGTGGTGAGGAAGGATGGTTGAGGTGGTGAGGAAGGATGGTTGAGGTGGTGAGGAAGGTTGGTGAGGTGGTGAGGAAGGATGGTGAGGTGGTGAGGAAGGTGGTTGAGGTGGTGAGGAAGGATGGTTGAGGTGGTGGGGAAGGATGGTTGAGGTGGTGAGGAAGGATGGTTGAAGTGGTGAGGAAGGATGGTTGAGGTGGTGAGGAAGGATGGTTGAGGTGGTGAGGAAGGATGGTTGAGGTGGTGAGGAAGGATGGTTGAGGTGGTGAGGAAGGATGGTTGAGGTGGTGAGGAAGGATGGTTGAGGTGTGAGGAAGGATGGTTGAGGTGGTGAGGAAGGATGGTTGAGGTGGTGAGGAAGGATGGTTGAGGTGGTGGGGAAGGATGGTTGAGGTGGTGAGGAAGGATGGTTGAGTTGGTGAGGAAGGATGGTTGAGGTGGTGTGAGGATGGTTGAGGTAGTGAGGAAGGATGGTGAGGTGGTGAGGAAAGGATGGTTGAGGTAGTGAGGAAGGATGGTTGAGGTGGTGGGAAGGATGGTTGAGGTGGTGAGGAAGGATGGTTGAGGTGGTGAGGAAGGATGGTTGAGTTGGTGAGGAAGGATGGTTGAGGTGGTGAGGAAGGATGGTTGAGGTGGTGAGAAGGATGGTTGAGTTGGTGAGGAAGGATGGTTGAGGTGGTGAGGAAGGATGGTTGAGGTGGTGAGGAAGGATGGTTGAGGTGGTGAGAAAGGATGGTTGAGGTGGTGAGGAAGGATGGTTGAGGTGGTGAGGAAGGATGGTTGAGGTGGTGAGAAGATGGTTGAGGTGGTGAGGAAGGATGGTTGAGGTGGTGAGGAAGGATGGTTGAGGTGGTGAGGAAGGATGGTTGAGGTGGTGAGGAAGGATGGTTGAGGTGGTGAGGAAGGATGGTTGAGGTGGTGAGGAAGGATGGTTGAGGTGGTGAGGAAGGATGGTTGAGGTGGTGAGGAAGGATGGTTGAGGTGGTGAGGAAGGATGGTTGAGGTGGTGAGGAAGGATGGTTGAGGTGGTGAGGAAGGATGGTTGAGGTGGTGAGGAAGGATGGTTGAGGTGGTGAGGAAGGATGGTTGAGTTGGTGAGGAAGGATGGTTGAGGTGGTGAGGAAGGATGGTTGAAGTGGTGAGGAAGGATGGTTGAGGTGGTGAGGAAGGATGGTTGAAGTGGTGAGGAAGGATGGTTGAGGTGGTGGGGAAGGATGGTTGAAGTGGTGAGGAAGGATGGTTGAGGTGGTGAGGAAGGATGGTTGAGGTGGTGAGGAAGGGTGGTTGAGGTGGTGAGGAAGGATGGTTGAGGTGGTGAGGAAGGATGGTTGAGGTGGTGAGGAAGGATGGTTGAGGTGGTGAGGAAGGATGGTTGAGGTGGTGAGGAAGGATGGTTGAGGTGGTGAGGAAGGATGGTTGAGGTGGTGAGGAAGGATGGTTGAAGTGGTGAGGAAGGATGGTTGAGGTGGTGAGGAAGGATGGTTGAGGTGGTGAGGAAGGATGGTTGAGGTGGTGAGGAAGGATGGTTGAGGTGGTGAGGAAGGATGGTTGAGGTGGTGAGGAAGGATGGTTGAGGTGGTGAGGAAGGATGGTTGAGTTGGTGAGGAAGGATGGTTGAGGTGGTGAGGAAGGATGGTTGAGGTGGTGAGGAAGGATGGTTGAAGTGGTGAGGAAGGATGGTTGAGGTGGTGAGGAAGGATGGTTGAGGTGGTGGGGAAGGATGGTTGAGGTGGTGGGGAAGGATGGTTGAAGTGGTGAGGAAGGATGGTTGAGGTGGTGGGGAAGGATGGTTGAGTTGGTGAGGAAGGATGGTTGAGGTGGTGAGGAAGGATGGTTGAGTTGGTGAGGAAGGATGGTTGAGGTGGTGAGGAAGGATGGTTGAGGTGGTGAGGAAGGATGGTTGAGGTGGTGAGGAAGGATGGTTGAGGTGGTGAGGAAGGATGGTTGAGGTGGTGAGGAAGGATGGTTGAGTTGGTGAGGAAGGATGGTTGAGGTGGTGAGGAAGGATGGTTGAAGTGGTGAGGAAGGATGGTTGAGGTGGTGAGGAAGGATGGTTGAAGTGGTGAGGAAGGATGGTTGAGGTGGTGGGGAAGGATGGTTGAAGTGGTGAGGAAGGATGGTTGAGGTGGTGAGGAAGGATGGTTGAGGTGGTGAGGAAGGGTGGTTGAGGTGGTGAGGAAGGATGGTTGAGGTGGTGAGGAAGGATGGTTGAGGTGGTGAGGAAGGATGGTTGAGGTGGTGAGGAAGGATGGTTGAGGTGGTGAGGAAGGATGGTTGAGGTGGTGAGGAAGGATGGTTGAGGTGGTGAGGAAGGATGGTTGAAGTGGTGAGGAAGGATGGTTGAGGTGGTGAGGAAGGATGGTTGAGGTGGTGAGGAAGGATGGTTGAGGTGGTGAGGAAGGATGGTTGAGGTGGTGAGGAAGGATGGTTGAGGTGGTGAGGAAGGATGGTTGAGGTGGTGGGGAAGGATGGTTGAGGTGGTGAGGAAGGATGGTTGAAGTGGTGAGGAAGGATGGTTGAGGTGGTGAGGAAGGATGGTTGAGGTGGTGAGGAAGGATGGTTGAGGTGGTGAGGAAGGATGGTTGAGGTGGTGAGGAAGGATGGTTGAGGTGGTGAGGAAGGATGGTTGAGGTGGTGAGGAAGGATGGTTGAGGTGGTGAGGAAGGATGGTTGAGGTGGTGAGGAAGGATGGTTGAGGTGGTGGGGAAGGATGGTTGAGGTGGTGAGGAAGGATGGTTGAGTTGGTGAGGAAGGATGGTTGAGGTGGTGAGGAAGGATGGTTGAGGTAGTGAGGAAGGATGGTTGAGGTGGTGAGGAAGGATGGTTGAGGTAGTGAGGAAGGATGGTTGAGGTGGTGGGGAAGGATGGTTGAGGTGGTGAGGAAGGATGGTTGAGGTGGTGAGGAAGGATGGTTGAGTTGGTGAGGAAGGATGGTTGAGGTGGTGAGGAAGGATGGTTGAGGTGGTGAGGAAGGATGGTTGAGTTGGTGAGGAAGGATGGTTGAGGTGGTGAGGAAGGATGGTTGAGGTGGTGAGGAAGGATGGTTGAGGTGGTGAGGAAGGATGGTTGAGGTGGTGAGGAAGGATGGTTGAGGTGGTGAGGAAGGATGGTTGAGGTGGTGAGGAAGGATGGTTGAGGTGGTGAGGAAGGATGGTTGAGGTGGTGAGGAAGGATGGTTGAGGTGGTGAGGAAGGATGGTTGAGGTGGTGAAGAAGGATGGTTGAGGTGGTGAGGAAGGATGGTTGAGGTGGTGAGGAAGGTCACCAGTGCCGGGGAAGAAGAAGTTTCCATATTTGTGGAAGGAGACGGTCATGACTCGGTCAGTGAGGTAGAAGGCCTCCTGCACCCCATCGCCGTGGTGGATGTCGATGTCGCAGTACAACACCCTTGGGTGGTACCTGTGCGGTAGTCTCCGAGAGTTTGGAAAGGGTTTGAGGTGTGGTTGGTAGTTATGGTCGGAGAATTAGTAATAGTATGGATGGAAGAGTTGTAATATAGTAGTGAGGTTGTTGAAGGTTCAGTACTGGATAGGTGAGGTTGTGTGGTGTTGAAAGTTATACATGAGTTGGTTGGAAAGATGAGGTATGGTGTGATGCCAAAAAAAAAATACTTGAAAAAAAATAATTAAAAAAAAAAAGAAAAAATTACGACCTATTTAAAAAGATTTTAAAAAGATTTTATTAATAATTAAAACATTTATAAAATAATTTTTAAATATTTTAATATTTATAAAATATCAAAAAGCATCTGAAAAATTGGAGAAGTGAGCAGGACTTGAGGAGTTCCAAGATGGCGAGGACAATGTCATTGACATAACAGAAGCCTGACGCCTGTGGTGTCAATTGCCAGTGCACCATGCTGCCGATTGTATGGGTGCAAAATCTAGGTAAAAACACCCACACAACAACCTCTGCAACAGTTCCCATAGCAACCCACGCAACAACCTCCATAGCAGCCCTGATAGAAACCCACATAGCAACCTCCATAGCAACCCACACAAAACCCATAGCAACCTCCATGGCAACCTTCACAACGACCTCACCTCATTCTTCTTGGCATGGTGCAAACCCCCGGACCAGTTTATGGCAATGTCACATTGCTAGGTTGCATGCAAGTGGTTAAATTAATAAAAATATAATTATATGAACAATAATAATAATAATATGGAATATTGAATAGATTAATTTAATAGGTATCATAAAAAACAGTATGATGATGAATAGCATTTTCATTATTGAAACTTTTATTATTATTTCTATTATATTATCCTCATCAACCTCATTGTTATCTTTATAAGTTATATAAAAATAAATGAGACAAATAATAAAATAATGATATTATTAATTCTATTATTGTTGTTATTACTTTTATCAAGTTAGTTTAAAAATGAATGATTGCTACATCATTGTTGAGCTTGAGAGCTCCCTCCAAAGAGCCACCAGTGTACAAGGAGCAGAAGTCAAAGAGGCCATCAAAAATGGGACTGTGGAGGGTGGATGGAGCTTTGATGAACCTTGTGAAGCTTCAAAATAACAAAACAACACTTTCATACTGAGTCTTATTCTTTGTTTAAAGTTATTGAAGTTCATTTGTCAAAAAATTAATTTTACCAGTCATCTCCAGCATTGAATAGTCCCGATCCCTTGGAGAACTTGTCAATGGTTTGTGGAGAGACATTCTTCAAGAAGTTGATGTACTCCGGAGTGTGGAACTTGCACATATCATAAGGACTCGCTTTGTATGGTCTGTACAACTGCATAGATGTGTATTCAATTTTTATAAATATTTAAATAACAATAAAACGATACAATAATAATTTAAAAACAAATTTTTTAGTCGTAGTTACATAAAATTAAACTTACTCTCATTTTTGAGTGTAAATCATAATTTAGAACTAAGCTATGTGTGACTGCTATTCTGTGAGGCTTCATAGGATGACCAGTGCCTGAAAAGTTGGTATTTAATGCAGACTCTCAATTTACTAGATATTTTATAACTAATTTCGTAACAAAAAATTTTTTTGAAAATACCATAGTGAAAATTTCCAACATCCGGATCGTAAAAATAGTTTATCCTTTTTTTATACATTTCAAAAAAAAAGTAACGATATGTTTGACATAAAAATAATTACGAACTAAAAGTTTGAGCGACAAAATATAAACAAAATCCTAGAAGTAAAATTCACTTTTGAGTGCATAAAGATAGATTCAAATAATTATTTTATTTGATAACTTAAATTGGGTTTTTTATGCAAAGTTGTACATGATTTTTCAAAATAATAAATTTCAAATAGTTTTAGCGTATTTGATTTTGCAATTCTGACGAACTGCCCTGGATGCCTTCAAGGCACTCCTCTTGGAGTAACGTGAAGTAGTTTCAGTGAATAGTTGACACTGTAGATAGCTTTTTTTATTATTTATATTCTTAATATCAATTGCTTGACTCACTCTGCGCCACTAACTCATTGAGTTAATTAGGCTCTATAAGAGCCCATCTCAATACATGGAAGAAGAACTTTAAACTTTTGACATGTTAACTTCAATAAACTTTGAAGCGCATTCCAAAAGCATAATACTGTGTTGTTTTATTGGATACTACAGTTTTACTTCCATTCATTCTTTTAATGGTATTTCAGTTGTTTTTATAAGATAGGTTTTCAATACTCATTGACATTTGTACATATTTTTTAAACATTAGGTAACGGCTTAACTTTTTTTGAGTTTTAAAATCTATTAATTCCAGTTAAAAAAGGTGAAATAAAATTTTGTCAAGTTTACAACATTGAATTATTAACATGTTATTGGGATGTGATTTTTGTCGACAACCAGAAAGTAGTTTTCGATTTATACTACAAAACAGGGTATGTTTTTGAATTTCAAATGTTATTATTTCTCTAAATAAAGTTTATGAAAACATTTATTGACTATTTAATTATGAAAATGTTTTTTTATCTACATGAATTCTTGAAATATTCAATTTTGAATTATTTTTTCGAATTTTTATTCTGTTTTTCAAGATGGAACTTCCAAGATGTGAGGTGAGCCAATTGGAGTGACTTTATTTTTACATAATCCCTACCGCAACAACCTTCCGTTCTCAGTGTTGTTAAACATTGCCCTCATGAAATATGCGTTTTTAAAATAAAAAAAATCTTTTATAATTTATTGTTTTTAAAATAACAATTAAACGGCTTAGTTTTCCTTGATTAACTTTCTCATGAACTTCAGACAACTTTAATGAGATTTTCACTTCCTATATTAACATAATGCTAAAAAAAAGAATTTTATTTAGAGTTCAAGTTCAATAGAGCCTTGTTACGATATAATGTTTCTGTGAAGTAATTTCATACTCTATTTTACATTTTTATTTCGAAACTTCTCTATAAAACCAACCAGTAGGTCCTAATACCTATTGATGATGGCAATTGCAAATGTCATTTTCAATTTTTAATGTGGTTGTATCCTGTAAGAAAGACAACAGAATGATGACTTAATTGCTCGAAATTATCAGGTCAAGATTTATAATTAGGGCGATAATCATATTTATGTAAATTTTTCGATTGTCTTTTCGGTCAAATGACGTGTATAACGAAAACAAAGAACTAAAAGCTTCCAGTGAATTGCCACAAACTTTGAAGCTTTCCACACTCCACAGTGAAATTCCCTTCAGTCAGCTATCGAAGTGTGAGCGATCAGACTTCACCGACAACAACTCCACTCTGGAGTGGTGCACACTGCACTACGAAAAACACTCCATTGTACACATCCCGTACACTTTTATTCTCAGATCGTCAAATCCTCTTCTTGCTCACCACTCTGAACCTCTCTACATTGAAGATCTCTACAGCATTTGTAAGAGTTTTGGAGTATTTCATAGTCTTTATTAGATCAAGTCCCAACCAACGCTGGACATGTTACAAAAACACGGCGAATAGTCGAACTAAAAATAAAAACATTGAATATACGAGAATATTAGAATGGCCTCGAAACTCTACGGGGTTAATGCTACTATAATAATATTCGTATTGTATTGTATTGTATTATTGTATTGTATTCGTGAGTTACTTGTGGACTTTAAACGCGTTTGGGTTAAGGCTACGTGAGTACTAAGTGGTCGACATTGTAAGCTTTATTTGTCACCGCTATTGTTTCAACTTTGTTATTCCAAACAAAAAGTTCCAATTTACTTGCCTGGTTACGTACGTAAACCGATAAAAACGCATTTATTCGATTTAAAACTGTTTTTAAAAGCTACCGAAAATGGTTTAAAACTGCAACTCCAAACTAAAAGTGCAGTGTTTTTCAAAACCGAATAAAAGTCATAGAGCGAATTTTCCAATAGACTTTTAGTTTCAAAGTTACTGAATGACAAAAAATGTGGTGGAGAAACAAGAGAGATTTGAAAAACGTTGATATAGCGACATGAGGTTTCACGAAAGAGTTAAGAAACTCCACACAGAATTATATTCAGCAATGACTGTTTGGTTCGACGTCTTCAGACAAATCTGGCGTTGTGAAAGAGCTGTGGGTCACCAACGTCACCAGCACCACTGCACGCATTCAATGGGCCCCGCCCAACTCCATGCCTCACTTCTACAACCTCCTGCTCCACGACTCTCGTGGAACGCAGGTTTTCAATGTTTACGGACTAAGTCATAATTTTTATTCAATCCGTGTCATTTTATGGTTTAGTTTCATTATTAAAAAATAAAAACTTAAAGTTTTCAAAAATCGTACATTCCGTTATATCGTTCGCGCTGTTTTGAGTCATT
>OX387246.1:3523681-3541181 GCA_947562095.1 Branchellion lobata
CACCCAAACGACTGGGTAAGGTTGCTTGAGTATAAAAAACGTAGGTTATAAAAGCTTTTTGCAAAAATTTTTCACTCAATCAGGAAGTGTAGAATTAACTTTAATCTACCATTCAAGCATTTTGTTGGAGATGACAACTTGCAAATAGAAAAATTAGGAATGCTTTTTAAACGCTGTAGGTTCTTGAAAGTGTCAAAGCACGATAAATTATTTATCGAAGAAAAGTTTGCCAAAAGTATATTATTATTATTATTATTATTATTATTATTATTATTATTATTATTATTATTATTATTATTATTATTATTATTATTATTATTATTATTATTATTATTATTATTATTATTATTATTATTATTATTATTATTATTATTATTATTATTATTATTATTATTATTATTATTATTATTATTATTATTATTATTATTATTATTATTATTATTATTATTATTATTATTATTATTATTATTATTATTATTATTATTATTATTATTATTATTATTATTATTATTATTATTATTATTATTATTATTATTATTATTATTATTATTATTATTATTATTATTATTATTATTATTATTATTATTATTATTATTATTATTATTATTATTATTATTATTATTATTATTATTATTATTATTATTATTATTATTATTATTATTATTATTATTATTATTATTATTATTATTATTATTGTTATTATTATTATTATTATTATTATTATTATTTTTTTTTTTATTTTTTTTTTTTTTTTTAATTATTTTTTTTTTTTTTATTTTATAGTTCAACAAACTCTAAATTTGTTCAGTCCCGGAGGGCATAGACCTAAGAGAAGTGAATGCCACGGTGAGGAATGAGGGCGACTTCCTGATTGAGTGGAGGAACATTCGGTCTTGCCACTCCTACAGCCTCATTTACTGGCTGCATGACGGCCACAAGGTACCTTGTCAATCGTCCCAATGGAAAAATGGAAATTTGGCGCTTCTACCAAATATTTTGAGCGCTTTTGAACAGTGTGCAATCAGCGCTACAAAAAATGAGTTGATTTAACTAGATTAGATATCTGTCCGATTGTTGGTTTCAATAAGTTGATTGCGCTTGGTATTCAACATTTCACAAGGTTTTCTCTGTTTTTTGGATTGAGGCACATTTTATTAATTATTAATTAAATTAATTTATTTTTCTTGAAACAATATAATGGACTCTCACTTTTGGAGGGCAGAATTCGAATTATTCCAGTGTTTCTCCAGCTAGCCCTCCTCAGCACCTTCGATTGCCACCCATCGCAATGAAAAGCTGGAAATTTGGCATTTCTACTCAATATCTCTCCGGTTGTTGGTTTCATCACTTATTGAAATTATTCAAATTTTTTATTCTGATCTAATCTCACCTACTTTGAGCTAATCAAATTTAATCTACTTTGAGATATCTAATCTAATCTACTTTGAGCTAATCTAATCAACTTTGAGCTAATCTGATCTTATCTGAGCTAATCTAATCTAATCTACTTTGAGCTAATCCAATCTAATCTACTTTGAGCTAATCTAATCTAATCTACTTTGAGCTAATCCAATCTAATCTACTTTGAGCTGATCTAATCTAATCTACTTTGAGCTAATCTTATCTAATCTACTTTGAGCTAATCCAATCTAATCTACTTTGAGCTGATCTAATCTAATCTACATTGAGCTAATCTAATCTAATCTGAGCTATTCTAATCTGATCCAATCTAATCAAGACATTTGTAACGCGCTCTTTGGTACTATGTTCAAAGGCGTTCATATTGATTCTTATTATAATAATTATGATACGTATGTACTGGACTCACAATGGACACTCACAATGGACACTCACAATGGACACTCACAATGGACACTCACAATGGACACTCACAATGGACACTCACAATGGACACTCACAATGGACACTCACAATGGACACTCACAATGGACACTCACAATGGACACTCACAATGGACACTCACAATGGACACTCACAATGGACACTCACAATGGACACTCACAATGGACACTCACAATGGACACTCACAATGGACACTCACAATGGACACTCACAATGGACACTCACAATGGACACTCACAATGGACACTCACAATGGACACTCACAATGGACACTCACAATGGACACTCACAATGGACACTCACAATGGACACTCACAATGGACACTCACAATGGACACTCACAATGGACACTCACAATGGACACTCACAATGGACACTCACAATGGACACTCACAATGGACACTCACAATGGACACTCACAATGGACACTCACAATGGACACTCACAATGGACACTCACAATGGACACTCACAATGGACACTCACAATGGACACTCACAATGGACACTCACAATGGACACTCACAATGGACACTCACAATGGACACTCACAATGGACACTCACAATGGACACTCACAATGGACACTCACAATGGACACTCACAATGGACACTCACAATGGACACTCACAATGGACACTCACAATGGACACTCACAATGGACACTCACAATGGACACTCACAATGGACACTCACAATGGACACAAAAGCCTTATTCTTGTCTTTGGAAACTTTCACTCAATTAATGAAGGAATAATGATTCGAACAAAACATTTAAGTTCTTTACAGTTCCCTGTCGCTCATCCATTCTTGCTATTTATTGGATTTATCTTGATTATTATTATTTTCATTATTATTATTGTTATAATAATAATAATAACAATAATAATAAAAATAATAATAATAATAATAATAATAATAATAATAATAATAATAATAATAATAATAATAATAATAATAATAATAATAATAATAATAATAATAATAATAAATAATAATAATAATAATAATAATAATAATAATAATAATAATAATAATAATAATAATAATAATAATAATAATAATAATAATCACCATCATCATCATCATCATCATCATCATCATCATCATCATCATCATCATCATCATCATCATCATTATTATTATTATTATTATTATTATTATTATTATTATTATTATTATTATTATTATTATTATTATTATTATTATTATTTGAACAGACGACGAGAAATTTATAAGTAGTGAAATGGCTGTTGTTGATTGTGTCTACAACATCACCAAAGGTGGAGAAAAAAAATTCTATAATGTTTTAAATGTTTCATTGAGGTTCTTTGAAAAAGAAAAAAATGTGCTAAAAACTTAGAAAAATTAGGAAAAGAAAATTTAAAAAGATGAGAAAATTGAAGATATATATGAAAATATAAAAATGGTTCAATGTTTTAATTTCAGAAATCTTTCTAGAACAACTGAGTCTGCAGCACACAGTCAGCGCATGCTCAGTGGACCTCCAATGGCCCCCTCTGAACTGCACAACCACCTACCCGCCATATCTCTCCTACTACACCCTCTCTTACTTCCCCACTCATCGCTCTGAAGGTTGAGGCCAATTGCCCTTTGATACTTCAGTTCTAGTCATATCCTCACGTGGCATACCAAACGATACAAATTATCACTTCTGCACATCCTCTAGTTTTTTCTCTTTCTTTTTCTTATATATTTTCCTCCCTTTTTAATTTTTCCCATTTGACCAAAACCATTTCGAATGGAAGCCCTGAAGGAGGTTCAGGTGTCAAGGGGGCAGACGAAGGTGACCCTAGGCAGCCTCGAGTGTGGCACCTCTTACAACACCAGTCTCTCCGCTGCCACTCTTACACACACGATCCTCCTCCACTCCATCCAAATCAGACTCTCTTCAAACATCACCTTGTGGATTTGTGAGTACTTCTCAAGCGTTATTCCCCATCAAAACGAATTAACGTTTGTTTATATTATTCAAAGTTAGCATTTTTTCATGTGCTTCATCAGCCATAGTTGACTTTTTGTTACGCATATAGACCACACGAAACAACTTTATAACTTTACTAGGGACGGTTGCCATTGTTTTCTTGGTGGTTGTTTCATTGGCGGTTGCCTGCGTCGTTTGGAGCTGGGTGCGTGACTCCAGGAAGACCATTGTGGTCCAGAACATTCCACTCAACTTCGTGGTGAGTTGTTGACATGTGCCCTACTTGCTCAAAAAAGCAGATTATTCAAGATACCCAGTATATGCGGCACTATTAAAGCAATATGGCCTGGTTTAAATAATGTACTGTTTAGATTTGAAATATAAATCCAACAACATTTCAGAATGAGTCCGAACTGCCACAGGACGATGGTTAAGGTTTATTGTGCCGTAATTTAGTTCTCTTGGTACCTCCAAGGGCTGGACTTGTATAGTGTCAATATCGGAATTACCGTTCAAATGTCACACAAGAGCTCAAATAGAAGACTCAATTCACATCAAAATATAACTTCAGTAAAATAAATTTCCGCTTAAAATTAACTTACAACAAAAAACAACTATAATAAAAATATTATTTAATATAAAAAATATTATTATTTCTAATAATTATTAGTTTTATTATTATTATTCATCACACATATAATTTTGAAGAGGCCATGAAGAGCGCATAAGTAAGCGCTAACAAGACCTTGGCAGATTCTGCATGAGTAAGCAACAAGGGTGCAACACAGAGTCTGTTGAGGTGGGCCTCTGATGTGCCCGATAACAATTATTTTTGTGTTACAAATAAAAACTCAATAAATAACTGGAGAGAGAAGGCGAGTTGGTGAGAGAGGTTGATATATGACTACAGGGAGAATGACAAGGGAGGTTGATATATGACTACAGGGAGAATGACAAGAGAGGTTGATATATGACTACAGGGAGAATGACAAGAGAGGTTGATATATGACTACAGGGAGAATGACAAGAGGTTGATGTATGACTACAGGGAGAATGACAAGATTGAATTTTCGAAAATTTCAGTGACAAATTCATCGATAAATATCGTAGAAAAGCCTCAGAAAAAGTTCAGCAGCAGTGAGATTCTCATAGGTTAATACAGGTGAGAAGAAGCATTGTAAGTCTCCTTCAATGATAGTCATGATACATTTTACGAACAGATAATACACATAAACCAGAGTGGACTGAACTAAAAATCAAGATTGCCTCTCTAGAACATTCTGACCTCTATTTCTTATTAACTTCAATGAATGTACAATGTAAACAACTTAAATCACAGCTGTCGGCAGCTTTGATCAAACAAGACGGCTTCTAGTCCTTTGCAAACGACCATCTCACGGGCGCATCTCTGCAGTCACTTGTGGCACGTGCTTCAATTCTGAGGGAGGTCCACTGAAGGCTCTTTCTCCGACGTTACAGCATGTTCCTTTTCGTTCTCCTCCTTTCTCTCCTTCTTCTCCTTTCTATCCTTTTCTTCCTTTCTCTCCTTTTCCTCTTTCCTCTCCTTCTCCTCTTTCTTTTCCTTCTCCTCCTTCCTTCCCTTCTCTTCATTCCTTTCTTTCTCCTCCTTCCTATCCTTCTTTTCCTGCGTTCCCTTGCCTCGCTTGTCTCTCTTCTCGTTCTCTGTGGTAATGGTGTTGAGTTGGCGTGCAGTTGCATGGAAGGTGGGAAAAACTGAAATCATGAATAATTAATGAATGCAAGTCCTCACGAGTGGCGAAGGAGTTGCGGAAGGGGAAGCGATGAGGGGGACGATGTGCGGTGTTGAAATGGTAGGTGTACAGACTAAGGTCGCCATTGCCATTGTAAGAATTAAGGAAACGGTTGTATTGGTTGGGAAAGTTGTTGTTATTGTAGTAGAAGTTGTTGTAGAAGTTGTTGCCCCTGAGAGGCCTGTTGAGACGTCTGATGGCTTGCTGGTTAGACACCATCTTCACGCCAAACGTCTCCATGTTAAGGCGCTTTTCGTCTCTCCACGTGTAACGGAACCTGGAAAATAAGAGATAAGGGTGTTGACAAATGCATCAAAATGAAAAAAAAAGAAAATAAGAATAATACTAAGAGTAACGTATGCAAACAATAGTACATATCTAATGACCAACCGGTCACTGCGATTGAAGACCTCACAAGAGATGGTGTCAAAGAAGGACCTTGATCTATCATAAGAAGGAGCAGCCTCCTCCTCTTCCTCATTTTTGTTCTCTTTTCCTTCATCTTCTCCCCCCTGCCTCTTATCAACCTCTTCCTTCACACCATCCTCCTCATCTGTCTCTCCATCTTGCTTGCCCTCTTCATGCTTGTACCCTTTTTTCTCTTTAATTTGTTATTTATCTTTTTATTGGGTAAATTGAAATAAATAACGACGCTTATGACAAAACCAAGGGTGAAACAGAAAATATGGTAAGAGCGGAAAAACAAACGAACCATAAGACATCTTCTTGGTGAGTTCCTTTTCTATTTGGTTCTTGTCAAACTGCGCATTGGACGATTCAAAGTCAAACTCCCTGTCAAACTTGCTCGACACGTCAACGTCGAAATTGGCCATCAAGCGCTTATTTGGCATCCTGCTGTGTCTGCCCCAGCCATTGTTATAGTCGTCACCTTTGGAGTGGTGGTCATTTAGATGGTGGTGGAATAAAAGAATGAAAATGAATAAAAGGATAAAAGAAAAAAGAGCGCATACCTCTTCTGTGGTACCAGTTGTTTCTGTGGTATTCCCCAGCAAGAAGGTCTCGAGGTTGGAAGGTGGCGCTGTTGCTAAACCATTGAGGAGCCAGTGGTGTCTGCACTCCCTGGTCCTTCACACAGCCCCTGGAAGCAGCACCTGAGTGGTGTTTATTGATTGGCAAAGTGCTCATTATGAGCACTATGTACAAGGTCACAATGCCAATTTTGAAATACATATAATGACGTAAAGCGACATTCAATGATGATTGATTCAGAACTGACTTTTGAGAGAAAACTAGCTATCTGATTTTTTACTCTAAACAAGAGCCATCAAAAAAGACACATTGCAAGTTATACTAATTTCAAAAAAGTAGATATTTTCACCTATATGACTTGTCTTGGGATAGATGGAAGCTTTATCTCTTAAACCTACCAAAAAATATTTTATCAATTCAAAATATGAAAAAGAATTGAAATGCTTCTTAAGTTTTTTCCATAGGCTTCATTGAAGCAAATGCAGGCATGATCAATCATATATATTTTTTTAATGCACTGTTATTCAAAAAATAAGGTCTGATTAGAATAATGTACCAAAACAAAAAAATATTATTTTTTTAATCAAAAGCGCCTGACGCAACTTAGTTTGAAAACTAAACGCTAAAAAAAATTGTAAATTCATTCATTTAAAATTATCTTTAATTGGAATTTATAGATACCTGGAAAGTAATTTGGAAAAAATGACGGTAGATGAGTGCCAGACTGAGAAAACTTTAAATGACATTTAAAGGTTGTTTGAGACTAATAAAACTTTGAAAATTGAAAAAAGTTTATAAACTATTTTACAAATATTGAAAAAAGTAAATAAATTTTACTTTAACAATAGCTGGGTCATGGTTGAGAACGTTTTGCTGGAGTTTTGGAGGTTCACAAACATGCAAGTCTTCAATGTCATTGCCTCTGAAAATTATGAATTCAAACACCTCCTTCCTTGGCGGAACAGGGTTTTCACTTGGACGGTCTTCGGTGCCGAAAGAGCGAACTGAAAATACAAAAAACATTTAAATTTATCTTTTATTTTTTGTGTTATATAAATATTATTTTAATTTTCAATATTTGCATTAATATTTCACATATTTCAGGCTCTAAGCACGGATATGGTTTCAATACAATTAAAAAAACCTTTTGCAAGTGCGACAGTGGATTCGTTTGGGTCAATTGTGTATAAAACTCCCTCATATCTAATTTTCGACTTGGAAATAAGACTTATTTTACTGCCAAGGAAAGGAATATTGCTACCCATGGCCACAAAACGCAAAGAAAGAAGAAAATTGGAAATTGAAATTGCCTCTCCAAAGATCAAGAGTGGTTCTTGCAGTTTTGTATAAATAATAAGCTAAAATTTGTTTAGTAGAATGAAACTTTTATAGTTTTTTCTCACAAAGCTAAATAATTTAAAATAAATAAATAATTTTTTGTGAAAGTTAAATAGTTAGTTCGACACTTGTTTCTTTCGCTTTTTTACCGATATAACACAAAATTCTCTTAACGAGATTATATACTTCTTCAACTTTGATGTAATAATTTTATTTCATAGCGTTTCAAAAATGTCACAATTTGAAACCACTGAACTTCTTTTTGTGGATACATTTACACATGCTAATGCAGAGGTAGCTTTTGATTTGCTATTGATATATGGTTTTCAATATAATAACCAAAATGTCGAAGATACCTTTCTAGTAATCATTCAATTATAATTTATTTTTCACTATACTTTTCCAAAGGATATAAATCTGGATTTAGTGCAGTTTTCCAAAGTTGTTGTGGTTCATGAAGTCAGAGTGATTCCTAATGCATCAAAAATAAACTTTTTCAATAGCTCTATTGGAAATAAAACCGGGTTTGTTAATTTCAAAAGTTTCAATTCTCAAACAAAAAACGACAACAGTTTGATCTAAAAAGTTTTATTTACTATTTTGACACTAAAAATGCCAAGTTTGTGTTTCCATGTAAATTCGTATTGCAGGGCGACAGTGCCTTCATCTTTTGCTTTGGAGTTGTATGTTAATAACAAGGCAGCCAATGAATCTACATTCAAAAAACTTGGACTGTGAGTTATCACAGTTTCGAAAAACCTCCATTTCATTTTTAATGTTTTCAACATCTTTTTTAATTTTTTCTATTTGCTTTTTTGAATAATTTAAATAATTTTAAATCTTTTCAATTTACCAAAGATTTGATTACAAAGAAAATTCAAAAATATCAACAAAAGTTGATTGCAAGGTGTGTTTAGCAATAAATACCCTTTACTTTAGTTTCACCATCAATCACCAGTAAATTCATCCATCACTGCATACCTAAACACATTTGTTCACCCATCCTTATCCTACCTCCATCACTCCGTCTACTTGTTCAAATTTCACCCAACCATCTCATCAAGGTTCCCACCGATGTGTTGATCATCAAGGGCTGGTATGAGAGCATCACTTTGGCAGTTTACGGAGTGGTCAGTCACTTGGAAACTGTTGACTACTACAGCAACAACCAAGACTCTCTTGTGGCCAAAGGAGATTGTGGGTGGTTGGGTGATGGTGAAGTGGTTGGGTGATGGTGGAGTGCTTGGGTGATGGTGGAGTGGTTGGGTGATGGTGGAGTGCTTGGGTGATGGTGGAGTGGTTGGGTGATGGTGGAGTGGTTGGGTGATGGTGGAGTGGTTGGTTGATGGTGGAGTGGTTGGGTGATGGTGGAGTGGTTGGTTGATGGTGGAGTGGTTGGGTGATGGTGGAGTGGTTGGGTGATAGTGGGTGGTTGGGTGATGGTGGAGTGGTTGGTTGATGGTGGAGTGGTTGGGTGATGGTGGAGTGGTTGGGTGATAGTGGGTGGTTGGGTGATGGTGGAGTGGTTGGTTGATGGTGGAGTGCTTGGGTGATGGTGGAGTGGTTGGGTGATGGTGGAGTGGTTGGGTGATAGTGGGTGGTTGGGTGATGGTGGAGTGGTTGGGTGATGGTGGAGTGGCTGGGTGATGGTGAAGTGGATGAGTGATGGTGGAGTGGTTGGGTGATGGTGGAGTGGTTGGGTGATGGTGAAGTGGATGAGTGATGGTGGGTGGTTGTGTGATGGTGGAGTAGTTTGGTGATGGTGGAGTGGTTGGGTGATGGTGGGTGGTTGGGTGATGGTGGGTGGTTGATTGATGGTGGAGTGGTTGGGTGATGGTGGAGTGGTTGTATGATGGTGGAGTGGCTGGGTGATGGTGAAGTGGTGGGTGATGATGGGTGGTTGGGTGATGGTGGGTGGTTGTGTGATGGTGGAGTAGTTTGGTGATGGTGGAGTGGTTGGGTGATGGTGGAGTGATTGGGTGATGGTGGAGTGGTTGGGTGATGATGGGTGGTTGGGTGATGGTGGAGTGATTGAGTGATGGTAGGTGGTTGGTTGATGGTGGAGTGGCTGGGTGATGGTGAAGTGGATGAGTGATGGTGGGTGGTTGGTAATGGTGGGTGGTAGGGTGATGGTGGAGTGGTTGAGAGATGGTGGGTGGTTGGGTGATGGTGGGTGGTTGAGAGATGGTGGGTGGTTGGGTGATGGCGAAGTGGGTGGGTAATAGTGGATTGAGTGAAATAGGTTTGTGAAGGATGATAGACTCATCTTTCAAAGTAACATCTTTGATAATACTCTCAGCAATAACAATCAGCTTAAAAATATGTTTAAAACACTAGTAGTGATAACTGAATTAGTAAAAGTAAATTTTAAATTTATAATAAAAAGAATATTAACTTTTACTAACTTGTTTGATAGCACTGAAGGGTAAGTACAAGGACTATGGCTTGGGTGATGATCAGCTGCAAACATCTTTCCTCTCTTCACACCCCTCCTCCGATCCTCAAGATCACGTCAATAAATACCCAGTCAATAACCAGCTGTTTGTTGGTGGGTGGGGGTTGGTTGGTGGGTGGGGGCTGGTTGGTGGGTGGGGGCTGGTTGCTTGGTTGAATATCATCATCTTCATCATCATCATTATCAGGAGTGCAACAGCAGCAGCTAGACAGCAATCCTAAAGCCATTCCATTGGAACACGTTGGAGTCACCAGGGATCCCAGAGAAGTGGCTGCTGCTGCTGATGGTGGTGGTTGTGGTTGTGGTGGTGGTGGTGATGGTGGTGGTGGTGATGGTGGTGGTGGTGATGGTGGTGGTGGTGGTGGTGGTGGTGGTGGTGGTGGTGGTGGTGGTGGTGGTGGTGGTGGTGGTGGTGGTGGTGGTGGTGAGGGTGGAAGGTCTGATAAGTTGTGTCGCCTGCCCTCATGCCTTCAAACCAGAGCAGCTGTAGTATAAGTTATAATGAAATGTAACACAAGAATATAAGTGGTGTAGTGTACTGTAATGTAATGAACTGCAATGTTAAATAAGAATATAAAAATAATAATAATAATAATATTATTATTATTATTATTATTATTATTAATATTAATAGTAGTAATAATAATAATATAAGAATGTGAATAATATATTTTAACATAAGCAATGTGTTGCAATGCACCGTACAATACAAATCAAGTGACAGCGAGGCATCCTTGCACCACAGACCTGGCTCACAAGATGACTGACATGACTGGTGAAGACGACGACGAAGATGACGCCAACAGGAAGGAGACTTTCCAAAACCTCTACTTCGACGACGACAATGACATCGGTATCGTCTTTGCACGTCATATGACATCACTAAATCTCATCTTTATGGGTCATATGACATCACTAAACCTCATCTTTATGGGTCATATGACATCACTAAATCTCATCTTTATGGGTCGTATGACATCACTAAACCTCATCTTTATGGGTCATATGACATCACTAAACCTCATCTTTATGGGTCATATGACATCACTAAATCTCATCTTTATGGGTCGTATGACATCACTAAACCTCATCTTTATGGGTCATATGACATCACTAAACCTCATCTTTATGGGTCATATGACATCACTAAATCTCATCTTTATGGGTCATATGACATCACTAAACCTCATCTTTATGGGTCATATGACGTCACTAAACCTCATCTTTATGGGTCATATGACGTCATTATTAGTCATTGCTTCACTCACGTCCCCATTTAGTTACTTCATTGCTCGTCAATTCGTAATAATAATAATAAAATAATTTAAAAAAAATAGTTTTAAAAAATAATTTTCAATGAATTTACATTGGGACATTTAGAATGATTTTAAAAGGGTTTCATGCGATTTGAAATAATTTTCATTGTGTTTCGAATTAAGTGGATGCATGATAAATTGTGGTCATGAGCGTGGGTGGTGTGTCCTTGTGAACCAATGAGTGAATGAGTGAATGAGTGAATGAGTGAATGAGTGAGTGAATGAGGGAGTGAGAGAGAGAGTGAGTGAATGAGGGGGTGAGTGGGTGAGAAAGAGAGTGAATGAGTGAATGAGTGAACATTTCATGCATTCAAGGAGACGCGGAGCCAACGGACGAAATAACTGACATTTATGGCACCTTGTCTGATGGAGAGATCCCTGTGAGTCATTTCAAATTACAAAAATTAAATAAAAATAATTTTGATAATAATAATAATAATAATAATAATAATAATAATATTATTATTATTATTAATAATTAATTGTGGCCTCGAAACTCTACGGGGTTAATGCCACTATAATAATATTCGTTTTTGTATTGTATTAATGCTGGTTGTTGAATGTTCCAGGAAAACGACCAGGAGTGCGCTCAAGTGGTTCCCGAGGAGGCGGGCATGCCCTTCGGCCTCCCCAACCACTCTGTGAACCCATCTACTTATCCCTCAATCAATTAAATTTTCGTTTAAAAACTCAAATTTTAATCATGCACCCAATTTAATTATTTCAATCGGTCTACCCGCTCAGTCAACTAACGGATAAATTCTTTCACTGTTTTCCAAATATGATTCGTATTTTGAGTGGCCTCGAAACTCTACGGGGTTAATGCCACTATAATAATATTCGTGTTTGTATTGTATTGTATTCCATTGAAAAACGTTCTTTTTTTCACTCGCCAGGGGGAAGCTACTGACGAGTGGGAGGAAGAGGGTGGATGGGCCGTCAACTCCATGTCTTCCTTCAACCCCTGCAACTTCCAACTCGCCCCCCTTTTGGTACCCTTTTCCTGTTCACTTTTAAAACTCATTGTAATGATGACAACAAAGTACTACGACTACTACTACTTTTACTACTACTACTACTACTACTACTACTAATACTAATACTACTACTACTACTAATAATAATAATAATAATGATAAAAATAAATCTAGTTTGAAAAGCGCCTAGGAAAGCTTTCGAAGTTGATCAAAAAGTTGAAGCACGTTTCAATAACTCAAGTTTGTGAAGTTCACACCCAAAAGAATAACTTGACATTTGTTTGGCCTCCCAGCTCTTCCTCTACCCCTTCTTCCTTGTCTCTTCTTCTTCTTCTTCTTTCTTCTCTCTTTCCTTTTTCTCCCTTTCCCCTCCTCCCCTTTTCATCTTTTTTCTTTTGCTTTTCTTTCTTTTCTCCCGCTTCCTCTTCCATCCCTCCTTCCTCTCCATTACTCTTCTTACTCCATTCTTCCCCCTCCCCCTCCATCCCTTCTTCTTCCATTTCCTCCTCTTCCTCCATCCCTCTTCTCTCCATTCTCTTTTCTTCCACCATCTTTCCTCCCTCCTCCATTCTTTCTCCCCCTCCATCCCTCTTTCTCCTCTGCTCCTCCTCTACCCCTCCTCTACCCCTCCTCTACCCCTCCTCTACCCCTCCTCTACCCCTCCTCTACCCCTCCTCTACCCCTCCTTCCCCCTCCATCTCTCCCCCCCTTCCATACCTCCTTCCTCCTCTATCTCTCCTCCCCCCTTCATCCCTCTCTTTCCTTCATCTTCCCCCCCCCCCCCCCCCTCCGTCCCTCCCCTCCTCCCCCCCTCCATCCCTCCCCTCCTCCCTTCCTCCATCTCCTCACAGACCTTTGATGATCCTTCACTCACTGACTACGAAATTCACAAGCGTAAACTCGATGGTGGTGGTGGGAGTGATGGTGAAGAAGGCGGTGCTGGGGAGGGTGTTATAGGTGGTGTTGAGGGGGGGGACATCAGAGAGAGGGTCATCCTCCCGATCCTTGATTTGAAACATTGCCAGGATCCTGACAAGTTTGTGGACTTCAAATCTTTATTAAATATCAATTTTTCACTAACTTCAAGCTCTATTTAATTATATACACAACGAGCAACAACAAATAACAATAAATGAACGACAACAGCATCAACAACAACTCAAACCAGAGCCATGTTGCACCACCTTGCAGAATGTTTGAACTGGTTGACACGATACTGCAAACACTGACGCCTGAGGTGCTGGTGCGACTAAACCACTATCATGCAGGTACCTTGCCTTCAACTACTCATGCGCTTTTACGCCATGTCACATTATACCACACCATACCATACCAAGCCATACCACGCCATACCAAGTCATACCACACCATACCAAGCCATACCACACCATACCAAGTCATACCACACCATACCAAGTCATACCACACCATACCAAGCCATACCACACTATGCCAAGCCGATCCCTACCACACCATACTTTAACTTACAATAAAACACTTTACTTTAACCCAAGTATTAAAAAGAAAAAAAAACGAAAAATATTCGGCGGAGCAGAAGTGTTAGAGGTGCTGGTGACGTGGACAATGGACCACGCTGAGATAGGGAAGTTGGTTGGGAGGTCTGCTGCATCGGCAGTTATTCGTAACCTGAAGCTGGTGGTTCGGCTGTGTGCTCTGCTATGTGCCACCGATGACGCTCTTGCTGCTTCCTTGGTGGTGGGTGGTTGGTGTGGTGTGGTGTGGTGTGGCGTGGTGTGGTGTGGTGTGGTGTGGTGTGGCGTGGTGTGGTGTGGTGTGGTGTGGTGTGGTGTGGTGTGGTGTGGTGTGATGTGGTGTGGTGTGGTGTGGTGTGGTGTGGTGTGGTGTGGTGTGGTGTGGTTTGGTGTGGTGTGGTTTGGTGTGGTGTGGTGTGGTGTGGTGTGGTGTGGTGTGGTGTGGTGTGGTGTGGTGTAGTGTGGTTGATGTGGTGTGGTGTGGTGGGTGGTGTGGTTTGTGATATGGTTGGTGTGGTGTGGTGTGGTGTGATGTGGTGTGGTGTGGTGTGGTTTGGTGTGACGTGGTGTGGTGTGGTGTGGTGTGGTGTGGTGGTTTGTGTGGTTTGGTGTGCTGCTGTTACTTCCACCAACCACAACAACAACAGCCACCACCACAACAACCACCACCACCTCCACCAGTCGAAGGGAGTACAGCACTCCTTATTGGACCTCCTCGAGGCGTCCCCTATGCCCCCCTCCATCAAGTCCCTCGTCTTCTCGGCCCTCCACGCTTCTCTGACAACCTTCTCAGGCCTCCAAGCCTTCCTGCACCACCAGGCCAACCGAGACACCCCCTACAAACGAATTGTCAAGCTTGTCTCTACAGCCAAGGTGGTGTTGGGTGTTTTTGGGTGGTTTTGGGGGTTTTTTGGTGGTGTTGAAGTGATGTTGGATAGTGTTTGGGTATTATGTATCGATCAAAGTTTAATTTATAATTCATAGCTTTGTTAATCTTTCATTAATCAATCATATTAATCATACTCAGTCCTAGATTAGTTAATCATTCGCTGATAAATCATATGTTAATCATAATCAGTCATAGATTAGTTAATAATTCGTTTATCAATCATAGAGGAGCATGTGAGCATCACAACACCCGCCCTGCAGAGGGACCGCTGTTGGGACAGCTTGACTGGTTTGCTGAGGAAGGCCCACCTCTTTGAACTGCTGTCTCTGCTGCAACAGCTACTCAGCAGGTGCTGGTGGTGGTGGTGGTGGTAATGGTGGTGGTGGTGTGGTGGTGGTGGTGGTGGTTGTTGTGGCGGTGGTGGTGATGTGGTGGTTGTGGCGGTGGTGATAGTGGTGGTGAGGGGGTTGTGAAGGTGTTGGTGGTAGTAGGGGTAGTGTGGTGGTGGTGGTGTGTTGGTTGTGTTGGCGGTGGTGGTTGTGATGGTTGTTGATGGTTTTTTTGGTCGATATTGTTGTTGTTAGTTTTGTTGGTGTTTTTAATGTGGTCAAGAGTGTTCGATGGAGCAGTGGCGAGAGTGAAGGTGGTGTTGGCAGGGGTCTGGAGAGAGTAGTGGTGCTTTATGCCTTTTGAATCCGATAACCATTTGAAGGTATTCCATACAATTCTTCCACAGCTTCGTCAACACCCATACAATTCTTCCACAGCTTCGTCAACACCCATACAATTCTTCCACAGCTTCATCGAAAGAAGCAAGCAACTTCCAGGGCTGTTCAACGACAAATTGGAAACTGACGCATCGCATGAAGCGGATGGTGGAGAGAAGAAAGAAGAGAAGGAAGAAGGCACACAAGAGGGTGCGAAGGATGAAGATGTCTCTGGGATGGAGGAAGCAGTGATGGATGAGAAAATGGAAAAAGAGGAGGAAGAGGAGGCGGTTGAGGGGGAGGGTGTGGTGGCGAGAGAGGTGGAGGCCTTGGTGTCCTCCATCCTGCAGGCCCTGACACAAGTCTTCGAGGCTCTGCAACAGTCTAACAACACTTTGCAACAGCCTGGCAACAACACCTTGCAACAGCTCGGCAACAACACTAACAACAAAGTATTTTCTGTCACTCTTCATTCTTCTTTCACTGCCTTTCATTGTTTCATTGTTTAAGCTGGTGTCATTTTGAAAAATAAATTAAATATTTTGTTTTTATTTACACAATAATATATATTTTAAAAACAATTCTATTCAAACAATGAGTCATCAATAATCTCCCCTATCCACCACCCCACAAAGAACGACTGCAGCGTATCACTGGCTGATTCCATGCCTCCCCCCCACCAGACCTCCTTCACCTACCGTTGCTTTAAACAATGGTGCTCTGGCAAGATTCTTTCAAACGCTTGAATTTTTCATTATTTAGACATTTTAATTGCTTTCCTTGAACCTTCGCGGATTTCCTGTGTAAACTAATAAAGCATGACATTGCTACTTCCACACTTCCACTCACAACGCCAATCTCCACTCTTCCACACACAATTCTAGTACCCACTCTTCCACACACAACTTTCATCACTAAGCAATCTCTACACATGAATTTTATCTCCACTTCTCAACATACAACTCTCATTTCCACCTCTCCACACCCGACCGCCAGCAAAGTGCTGGAGGGTCTGTTGCTGTTGCTGTCGTCTCCAGCCACCAACAACCACCCCGGCGTTTTCCACCTCGTCAGTGGAATCCTCACTCGCCTGCAACAATCGCAGCACGGCCTTCTCTTCCTCTCTTCTTCTCCCGCCACCACCAACCTCATCCTTACCGTCCTTAACCAGACCTTTGTGAGCTGTGTTTCAGGCAATACCACACCGTAACACAAAACACCACGCCATACACTAAACCACGCCACACACCACACCACACCCACACCACACCACGCCACACACCACACCACACCCACACCACACCACGCCATACACCACACCACGCCATACACCACACTACGCCGCACACCACACCATCCAAATCACCACACCACACTACGCCACACCACACTGCAGGAGTGTGGCCTGGGTGAGGAGAAAGAGGGGGCTAGTCAGCTAGGGGTGGTGCTTGCCTGCCACCTTAGGAGTCTGCAACTGCTCGACCAACTCAGAGGCACGCAGCTTAAAGGTCTGTTGCCTTTTCATTTGTGTGTGTGTTGAACTGTCTTGTGTGGTGTGTGTTGTTGGGTTGTGTGGTGTGTGTTGTTGGGTTGTGTGGTGTGTGTGTTTTTATGTGTTGTTTGTGTTGTGTGTTGTTGGGTTGTGTGTGTTGTGTTTTGTGTGTTTTGTGTTGTGTGTTGTTGTGTTGTGTTTGTTGTTGGGTTGTGTGTGTTGTTGGGTTGTGTGTGTTGTGTGTTGAACTCTATTATGAATTTTTT
>OX387246.1:3551181-3586181 GCA_947562095.1 Branchellion lobata
ACAGTGGCTCCTCTCAGAGGCAGGGGTTACATGAGGGGGCAGGGCATGATGGCTGGCAGGGATGTTTTCAGGTCTAGACCCCCCAACACATCCAGGTAGTGCCCATACACACACACACGCACACACACACACACACACACACACACACACACACACACACACACACACACACACACACACACAGACCACCCTCCATGCACGTGGACGACTTCGTGAAGATGGAGACCCACCACCACCACCCAGTGGTGCCTATGCAGTCCACACTCATCCCCATCTCCCTCAACAACATGTCCCGCAAGCCTGACGTACGACCTATTTGCATTTATTTGTATCACTTTGTATTGTTTTGTATTTATTAGTATTGTCATGTGTTTGTTAGTTTTGTTCTTTAGTTATTAGTATTGTTTGCATCTTTTTATCAGTATTGTTTGTATTTTTTATCAGTAGTGTTTTGTATATATTTCAGTTTATTATTATTATTGTTGTTTGTATTTGTTATTTTTATTTTTTGTGTTTTTCTACATCCATTGGTCGTTATATTGTTTGTATGTATCAAACTCTAGCACCTTATGTTTGTTGAATAGTTTTTTGTTTCATACTTTAGTTGTTGTATTTCATAATTATTAATAAACCGCTTTTCATATTTTTCTATTGTCTCATTTCTTTCGTTGCAATTGCTTCCTCTTAGCTACAATTTTATTTCATTCAGTTTTCAACTTCACATTGATTTTTCTTCTTACTCCACCATACCGCTTTGCATGCCATGAAACACCACATAACTTTCCATTCTCCATCCAATCTTCCGCCATCATTCCAATCTTTTCCAATCTTCTTCCGCCACCCGCAGGAGATGATGAGGACGGAGTTCCAGAGGGATGGCAAGTTGGCTCCTCCCACCAGATATCTCTCACCCTTCCCCCATCGAGTCGACGACATGAGTGCGTGTTGTGACCACCTTAGAAGCAATCACCCATCCCACCCCCCATCTTCACCACCCTTATTTTCATCATTAACCTTCATCATCATTATCATCATCATCATCATCATCATCGTCATCATCATCATCATCATCATCATCGTCATCATCATCATCATCATCATCATCATCATCATCATCATCATCATCATCATCATCATCATCATCATCATCATCATCATCGCTTTTTTCGCGGCACATCCGTGCATATCTTCATCACTCATCCGAACCTTTTTGTATTTATCCCTTCATTCGCCAACTACCCACTCATCCACTTCTACATAACCCTACCAACCACTCATTCATATTGTTATAACCCAACCACGCACAACAACTTCTATCCATTCCTCCAGACCTCATGATGCGAGGATCTTACGGCAGGATGTTGACAGGCACCAGGGGAGGAGGAGGAGGAGGGGGTGGAGGAGGAGGAGGAGGAGTAGGAGGAGGAGGGGGAGCAGGAGGAAGTCTCAGGGGCACTGCCACTGGAGTTATTAGACGCAACTATGACCTCCCTATCGGCATGAACAGAGGGTATGTTTCTTTGATTACAATTTTTTTCAATCTTCCTCAATCTTCCTCAATCTTCCTCAATCTTCTTCAATCTTCCTCAATCTTCCTCAATCTTCCTCAATCTTCTTCAATCTTCCTCAATCTTCCTCAATCTTCTTCAATCTTCCTCAATCTTCCTCAATCTTCTCCAATCTTCCTCAATCTTCCTCAATCTTCCTCAATCTTTCTTCACTTTTATTGTTCCCTTCAACTATTCCAGCAATCTCTTCAGTTTTCGTTTTATTGAAGTTACACCAATTTTTTGATGCTTCCACCTTGCACCTTCAAGGCCTCTTTATCAATTAGTTCCTCAAAGAATTCCAAAATTATTATTTTTGGTGACGGAATAAGCTTCCATTCGTGACCCTACCCCCATCAACCACCAGTGACAACTCAATGGCTCCTGCCCCCTCCATGCCTCCCACCATGATGGGTAGGGGCGTGGTGAACAGGGTGGCTAGGGGAGGCAGTTATCATTACCTCCACTCCCACAATATGCCTCCCTACTTCGAACACAAGGACTAGCGTTGGTGATTACTCATGGTGACTTCAATATTGCGAATATGTTTTTGAAGATTTTAAAAAGTTAAAATTTTTATTCACTTTCAAGACTTTATTATTTTTGCGTTTAGAAAAGTTATTTAAAGATTAAAAAAACAAAAATATTTCATTTTTAACACTTCTTTTTATCCTTTCAGGCGTCCATTTGTAGGAAATCTTCCATTGACTCTAGCACTTTTCTGAATTGGAACATTTTGAAAATTTGTGTACAGCACCTTTCCGTCAGTTAACCGCTTTTTAAACTTATGAGCTACTTCAACAAACTTGTAGTTGAAGAAGGAATTTGAGTATTTCATGCGAGGCTATATACTCAAAACGTTAATAGATACGCGTATGTAAGCACAGCAGATAGAGGACCGTTCAAAAACTCAAATAAATATAATTTTTAATTACTAATAAACGATTTCAGATCCATAATTTGAAGTTTAATTTTTCAAGTCCTTCAGGCAATTTTTCATTTTGAATTATTTATTTATAAGAAAATATTTATCTTAGTCCTTGGGACATATCGTTCAATCTTACTAGTGTTTTCCTAAATTTTGTTTGTTTCGATTAGAATACAATAATAATAGTATTTATAATAATAATAATCCAACATTTAAAACGCCAAGACAAGAAACTAGAAAACAAGAAAAACTCGTTTCCAGTATGATAGTTGTCTTACTTCAACCGATTGACGTTTATTGATTTTGCCCATAAACAATATTTTCATAATCATTCTTAAAACTTATTTTTAATGCGGATTTATTATTCAAATCAAATAAAATTTATTTTGTTTTCCTATTCATAATTAAAATAAACAATTGAGTTAAGTCTTTAAAGGGTGAAGCAGCATTGTGTTGAATGCTTAGCTGCATTATCATTGCTGGTTATCAAACCCTTGTAATAACTGAAAGTCATTGTGTGTGGTTGTATAATGTAGGAAAGGTTTAAACAATTGAGCTTGTTCAATGTGTTGAGCATAGCAACTTATATTCCTATTTAAGCTTCTTTCAAGGTTGCACTTGTTTATTTTTTGAAACTGAACTATGCCTTAGCACTATGAATAAGACACATTTTTAAAATCACTCTACCATTTCGAGGGATAATGTTTAAACTCCAATAAAAAGTTGGATTTTATTAGCAAAACTGTCGATTTAATAAAGATTCAAAAACTTTTGCAAAAAATTTCAATTTATCCAAAAAAATTGAAATTATAAGAATGAGCAAAACCAAATACGCTACGTCCACTGTTTTCTACGAATTCAGCAATTTCACTCAGCCCAACAACAACACCATTCTCATATACGAATCCCCAGGTGAGGAAAAGTTTTGGATGTAAAAAGTGAAATTGTTCGCAAAAATAAAGTTTTTTTGTTTTACTTTAACTTATCGGTTATTGAATCTTGAGCACTTTCAAACAGTGTTGATCAGCGCTGTACAAAGGCTATGATTAGTTTAGATTACCCACAAAAAACCGTTATAGGCTTTTTTCACCTCAACTAATAGCATTTCATATTTCTTAGTGCTTGCTTTGAATTTAATCAAACTTGAACGCCCACCAACACCAATCTGACTTTAAAAACTATACAAAAGCGCTCACAATAAAATAATTTGCTCAGCTACACATAAAACAACCAAGCTGTATTCTCGTACCACCATGAAACACAGTTTTTGAGCACACTGTGACCACCAAACCCCCCATTCTTGCAGTTCCTCTCTGGGGTACCATTCTGATCGCAATAGCAGCTTCTATATTCTTTCTGATCGCCTGCTTCTGCTGCGTCTTCTGTTTCTGTCGTTGCAAGCCGTCCAAGAGAAAGTTCGAGAAAATTTCGATGGACAACAACCTCGGCAACTACGAGATCAGAGTTGGTTGATTGGGTTTTCATACTTTTATACTGAAAAATTTAAATAAACTATGAATTTGTATTATACAAAATCAAGCTAAACAAAGTTATGCAACATGCATAAAAAGAATAAGTGAAGTCATCCATTTCCACATAACATTTATAACTTTCTTATTTATGGTGAGAAGTTAAGTTGAAATATAATAATATAAAATCTTTAAAAATCACTCTTTTTCATTGAGAGACTGCAACTGTTTAATCAATTCCGTTTTCTGAGTCTTACGAGTTATTTTTTTATATAATTCGATGGGAACATAATGAGAGTTGCTGCTAACTTTTAACAAAAAGCCATCGAGTGGTGCGATTTCTGAGTTATTTTGCTTAGAAGATCTTTTTACGATAGGGCCATTCTTTAGAATGAAAGGCATTATCAAACTTAATGTCAATGTTTGAACTGGTAAGGATTGTTATGAAGAAGTGATCCGTATTGTTCAAACTTACATACTTATTCATAATCACTTGTTTTTTAAGTATCTTTAGGAAGTTCGAAATCTTATCTAATCTTATCAAAGCATTTGTATAGCGCTGATTACACACTGTTCAAAAGCGCTCTGCTACGAACTATTTGAACAAAAAGTTCTGAGATCTTTACGAAGACAAAGTAGAGAAGTAACAGAGGTAAGATTAGAGGGAAAAGTGTTTCTTAAGTTCAGGGGTCACAGTGATAGTGCAGATTTAGCATAAGTACAATAAGATGGTGTCCTAAAAAATTAGAATAAGTAGAAGATCTCAGTCCTTTACGAGGAGGCAACTTAAAAAGATCATCTTAGTAGTTAGATGAGTGATTATTTTTTATTTTAAACATGAGAGTGCAGCTTTTGAAAACTGATACTTTTTAAAGAAGCATCCTGTGTAAAGAGATGAGAGCAGGAGTAATACACGAGATAAAAAAATCGTTTTTTTGTTGTTATATGAAACAATATTATTCGAAATCTCAAATTAATATTCCATTATAAGTTAGTTCAAACTGATTTTTCAAAGTCTTAACAATGAATGTATTTTTGATTTTTTTGAAATTTAAAAATTTTTTTATAATTTGGAATTCATATTTTCTTCCAGTCGTACCAGCCCATAGCAGACTTACCACACAAGGAATATGGTGTTTTATTCTATTCCCTCGACTATAACCTAGCCAAATCACTGGTATGCGGTAACATTACATTCTATCTGAAACGCCAAATATTCTCAATTTTTTTGAAACTCAATAAGAATACAGCGATGTTTAGTATATGAAATGGTTTAGAGTAAGAGTGTGCCTTATCTTTCAAATATAAAAAGTTAATAAAAGAAAATATATTTTTTTTAGTTATTTTCGAAAACTTTCGAAGAAATTAACACTTAAAGTTGACTCTCAAACAGTTGACAGTGGGAGTGAAGAACATAAGCGGCCTGCCAGGCAGTATATTCTCTAAACCTCTTAATCCTTTCGTCAAGGTTCGCCTCTTCCCCAACCTTCACACGGAGCAATCCAGTGTAGCTCATTTCTCCAGAAACCCGTCTTACAATGAAGTTTTCACCTTCAATGTTGGCCCATAAAATGTTTTTTATGACATTTTTTACATTTTTATTTCTATTTTTCGATAAAATCTTTATTATTCTAATCTTATATACTTCGATCCATTTATTCATATAGCGCCTTTTGCGCAAACGTTCAAAGGCGATCTTTCCCTTCACAGATGCCACCGAAAAAGCAGAAAGAAACGATTTTGATGTTCATGGTGTATGACCACCAAGTGTTCAAACGACACGTCAAACTCAGTCAAATTAATATGCCCCTGCAAAACTTCGCTCTGGGAGAGCTCATTGAGGACTTCGCTGCTCTTGAAGCGCCTGTCTTGAGCGAAGAAGTGAGTATGGTGTCTTCCTTCGATGAGATATTTCGATAAAGAGTTTCAAAAAGAGGAAGCGCTTAGCTATTTAAACCTTTCAGCGTTTAAAGTTATTGAATAAATTCATTAATAAAGTTACATGACGATTTCTGAATGACTGTGAAACTGTTGCTTTCAATGCACCCGCAGGACACCGACACGGGAGAAGTGTGCATCTCGTTACGATACGTGCCTGTCTTGAGTCTACTCAGCGTCATCGTCATCGAGGCAAAGGACTTGCAGACGCAAGACTCCTCCTACAAAGGTGCTTCTCATAAGATAACTTCAGTCTTGCTTGAACTAGAAATATGCCGTTGTTTTCTCAGTTTACATAAACGCATCCTTCTCAGTATAATCGTCCCGTCGTTTTGTTGAAAGCTTTTAGGGCTTTTGGACATCCTTAGCAGCATTATGATTGATTTTCAGATCCATACGTCAAAGTTTACCTGTTGATAAATGAAAAAATTGTGAATAAAAAGAAAACCAAGACCAGAGCGGTTAGCGACGTGAACCCCTACTTTAATGAGTCCTTCAACTTTAAAGTGGATTCCCTCAAATTACAGGTAGGCTTTCAAAGTTTTTTTTCAACGTCATTTGATCATATATTTTTTATATTGTAGTAGCATTTAAAGAATTTTGTAATACAATAAAATACAAACACGAATATTATTACAGTGGCATCAACCCCGTAAAGTTTTGAGGCCAATAGTATTCTCCTTTTTTAAAATCATTGTTAACCGCATGATTCAACAGAAAACTGAGCTCTTGGTAAGAGTAGCATTCAGGAAACGATTAGCGATACTGTCAAAGAACATCGGGGAAGCCCTCATAAGCAGCCGTAAAACCGGAACGGGCCTGAAACATTGGCTCGAAGTGACAGGAAAGCCAGGGTATCCCCTAGCAATGTGGCATAGCCTTCTGCCGTGTGAAAGATAATTCGCTCTTTTAAGTTTTTTTTCTTTCTTTTTGTTCTTTCATCGCTCACCATGTTTTGTGCCATTTCCAACGTTTGTCTAGATTTGCTTCGATAAAGACTAAAAAAAGTTTTTTTATTTCGCTTATTTCATATTTACTGCTGAATGTTTTTGGAGATCAAAATGTAGACTGTAGTGCAACTTACTCCCTTTTTGACCTCTTTGGATTGAATTTTTTTTTCAATGTAATTTTAGTTCAAATAATTTTAAAAAAATAACAACCCATTACTGAGAAACTTGAAAAAAAATTTAATCACGAATATATTTATTAACGAATATGTTATTTATTTCTCGTCAGTAAGACTTGGAGCCATAGAACAAAAATTCGAGAAGAATAATTCACTGAAGCCCTGAGTTATGATGTTTAAACCATTGAAAGTAATCTAAATAACACCTTTTTTTTCATCTTTTTTTTCTAAGTTTTTTTTCTTTTTTTTTTTTTTCTTTTTTTCTTTTCTTTCTTTTATCTCTTATTCAAATGTTCGATTGTTAGCTTAAAGCTTTTCAAATCTTTCTGCTGAGCACCTTGGCTCCGGTCTGCTCTTTTTTCCATCCTCTTTGATTTCATTTCTCTAGTTGTACATTGTGAACTTAACTGAGTTGGAATGAAAGGTTATAATTGGTAAATAATTATGAAATGTCAGACAAGTTTCATAAAGGAAAGAAATCTTGTGAGAAAAAATAAAGAAAGAACTTATTTTATAACAGTTTGAAAAATGAACTCTTCTGAGTTGGCAAAGAGGCAGGTTCAATGGATTAAATGAGAAAAATAGAAAGCATAGAAAAGATAAAGTTTCTATGAGGCTCTTTCTGCAATCCATGCCACAAAGAGGTAGTTTGGACTGCTCTGTAAACTTTTTCAATCTTTCGAACGCTCTCAAACAGTGTGATCAGCGGCACACAAATGCTTTGAGTAGATCTAGATTAGATTGGCAAAGAAGCTTTGGTTATCAGATCAAAGAGCCTTAAAGGAAGAGAGGAAAGAAAAAAAATCTTGAAAAAAGAAATCGAGACTTTCAAGATGAGAATCACAGCAGGATTCAGCAACGGTTGGATAGAGAACGAGAAAAGATCAAATAAGAATGAGAAAAGGGTTATCATGCAGACCAGTGCAGTCTGACTCATGACTGGGTGGGCAAGTCTTGAAGTCTGTGCACCTAAGTTGTTTTAAATTATCCAATTATTTCAAGCTTAATTTTAGTTCAGTCTTCAGTGAATCAAATCTAGTCATCCACCGGAAATGTTACAGAGCATGGCTAACAGTCGAAATAAAAGAAATAAAAAAGAAAAATTAAGAAAAATGGAATGCCATAAAGGGGAAAAGTTATTTTTTACACCAGTTATGAAGCGCTGGAAGTGAATCAGATTCGAAATTTATGAGTAGAAACATTTGAGTTACATATTGCCATATTTAATATCTGTCTTACAACACCAACTCCCTCACAGCTTTATGAGATTTGAAGCTTTGAGAACTGTAAAACGTTGAAAGTTTTTAGAAATGATTGTTTTAATTGATGACAAACTTCATTAAATCAACGAGTGTTTAGAATCTGTGATAACGGTTGATAATCTTGAGTTCACTTATTATAGGATCGAATGCATAGGGCAGTCATCGTCGGCGGTAAAAAAATATTTGGTGTCTTGCTGCTCTTTCTCGTCTGCTCCTGAACCTCTAATCTGCGTTATACAAAGGATTGAATTAGATAAGGCCAGATTAGCAGCTGTATACTGGTCTGTGCTTCTCTAGTTGACTGCTGCATGAGAGTATTGGCTAGAAAAGGTATTAAAAAATATTTAAAGGATTACTTTGAGAAATATAATCGGAATGAATAGGAAAGAATTCGTGGAGCGACACGATAAGAGATTTAAAATATTTTTATCGCGCTATAAAAATCACACCTTGCAAAAAATATGAGCATTTAATTTGCAACACGCATAAATTAAAAAATAATTAATACAAAATAAGTGGCTGTGCCGACTGGTTTGACAACCATCAAAAATTGTAATTAAATAAAAAAACTGCTACAAAAATTTATTTGCGTTATGTCTTATCTAATCTAATCTAATCTAATCTAATCTAATCTAATCTAATCTAATCTAATCTAATCTAATCTAATCTAATCTAATCTAATCTAATCTAATCTAATCTAATCTAATCTAATCTAATCTAATCTAATCTAATCTAATCTAATCTAATCTAATCTAATCTAATCTAATCTAATCTAATCTAATCTAATCTAATCTAATCTAATCTAATCTAATCTAATCTAATCTAATCTAATCTAATCTAATCTAATCTAATCTAATCTAATCTAATCTAATCTAATCTAATCTAATCTAATCTAATCTAATCTAATCTAATCTAATCTAATCTAATCTAATCTAATCTAATCTAATCTAATCTAATCTAATCTAATCTAATCTAATCTAATCTAATCTAATCAAGACATTTGTAAAGGCTTGAATTTCTCACTATAGAGCACTAGGTTTCTGCTTGTAAGACCTCATACGAAATGTATCATTTTTTATGGAAGAGTTAAATTTTTTAGATGGAATACTTCCAATGTTGTTTCAGTTTCCACAAATAAAAACTCAAATTTTTGTTATTCTTTATTAGATCAAATCTCGACTGACGCCGGAAATGGTACTGGACATAGCGAACGGTCGAATTAAAGGTAGAAAAAATTAAAATTTACAAAATTGAACGTCATATGTCATGAAAGTGAGCCTGAGCTGACATGAAAACAACAAATCTGAACGGTGATCAGCTATTATAATAATAAAAAAAATCAAATAATGATGATAAAAATAAAAATAATGATAATAATATAAAAAATAATAATAGAAATAATAATAATAATAATAATAATAATAATAATAATGATAGCAGTAATACTAATACTACTACTACTACTACTACTACTACTACTACTACTACTACTACTACAACTACTACTACTACTACTACTACTACTACTACTACTACTACTACTACTACTACTACTACTACTACTACTACTACTACTACTACTACTACTACTACTACTACTACTAATAATAATAATAATAATAATAATAATAATGATAATAATAAAAAGAAGAAGAAGAAGAAGAATAAAAATAATAATAAAAATAATAATAGTAATAATAATAGCAATAATAATAATTTTATCATTATTATTAAAAGAGAAAATTGTAAAAGAAATTGTAAGAAAGGTTCAAATAAAAAACGATGAACAGCAAGAGGCGTTCATCGAGAGATGTAAATATCGATTTCGTTTGAAGATAATAAAAAGGAAAATAGTTAAGTCTTATAAGATTATCAAGCAAAGATTTAATTTTTTAAATATGTTCATGATTGGCGAATCCACACCATGAAGGTGCTGCGTATTTTATGCCAGATATAATAAGATCCCGTCAGAAATTAATTCAATACCACTCTAAAGAGCTATAAAATCTTGTTGACTAGTGGAAATGACAAACAGAAGTTTTTCATAAATAATAATTTTTTTAGAATTTCTAAATAAATTATTAACGAAAGAAAACTTAAAGTTTGATATGGCAACAGAACGGCGTTCCACAGTCCATCCGAGGCTGCTCTATAAAGACGTGTGAGAAGAAGGTTGTTAACAAAAATTCTAGAGCTTTTGACTTCAGTATGAGAAGAGAATTATTTGTGACTTTTGCATGTAGCGAACACAGTATGAGGAAGCTTTGATGGAGGCCAGGAAAAAGAGGATTAAATTTATTTGATAGTGAGAATTATTCAATAGTGAACATTTTGTATTCAACACTTCAATCATTCCTAAGCTGTTGCCTGTTTTCCAGCCGACCCGTAGAACGTGAAGGCCGTTGTTCGATTCCAGGCTAAGCTCAAATTTAAATTTCAAAAAGCGGTAACTCATGTAAAGAGCACGTTGTGATGGAGTTTTCCATTCAGCTAGTGAACAAGTAGCTTATGAGAGCGTTATCATCCGATCTTTACTATTAGTCAAGCCGTTCTTTGGAAATCATCTACGAACGCTTTGGCGAAGAGCTATACGGTTGAATAAATTGAACGTTAATCAGATTAAATGATGGATAAAGAGGTGACAAAACAAGTGAGGTTTTGAGTGGAAAGTCAAATTCTTGAAGTTCACAAAAAATTCTATATTCTATAAGCCCAACAATATTTTTTCTATTTAATTTTTATAACCTTTTGTTTAAAGAACATTTAATTCAACACTTGAACGTTGGTATAACTTATATTTCAGTGCGCAAGAAAAAATATCATTTCGTTGAAAATAATCGTTTGCATTTCAAAGCGTATAACAGGAAACAACTAAAATGAACGAATGGAAACGTAGAAAAGGTAATAAGATAGAACAACCTAACAGCTACTTCATGGAACACCTTGAAATATTTCGTTGAAGCTTGAAGAAGCTTGTTCGAAAACCACAGAACTTGGAAGGGTTATGGTATGAAATGGAATATAAATAGCACCGACATTAAAATAACTAGATCATCAAATCCCGAGAAGATAGAACATGGATAAAGATGATTTTCAAAGGTATGAAAAATTTAACCAGGCTGCAATGAAAGAAAGTTAACAAAGCAGATGAAAAGATATTGAAATATTTATGGTTAGTATTGAGCCAGTCACTAATCAGACACATGAGTATTCAAGCTTGCTTGCCAAAAACTCTGGTGATAAATTCTTCGTAATCCAGGGTGCCACTGCCATCTTTGTCACACATTCGAAAGATGCGGTCAACCTCGTCAGGTTTCATGTACCTACCCATCTCTTCAAACACAGTAGCTGTGTATTTGATATGAAGGTGATAAAAAGATTTTATGAAATCAAGATTAACTGGTACATTACGTCTATGTATGCAAAAAAGTAGAGTTGAGAAAATAAATGTTTATGGCATGCAACCATTGAACATACATAGTTCTGATTTGTCAATTTTTCCATCCCCATTCAAATCAAAGCTACGAAAAACATTTCTCATTGTTGCAGATCTGTTATTGGGAGGAAGAGTAATTATTATCGAGCTGAAGATACACAAAAAATGTTAATTTATTTTTTCTACATTTGTAAAAACTGAAATAAGTTTGAACTTGTGTTGTTCAGGGGGAACCATTCCCATGCCTCTTTTATATTCATCCAGTGTGATCAATCCATCACCAGAAGTATCAAATTGGTTGAACATTTGCTAAAAAATGTAGAAATTCAAGTATGTTAAAAGTACAATAAAATTTAAATAAACTATTATTCTAAGAATAACTAGGATAGTGTTGTCAATGTAAGGGTACAACGAGTGTATATTGTGATATATTAAGTTATGAAAGTAATGAAGAAATAACATTAACAGTACCCTGATCTTTGTATCGCTTCCACTATATCCCTTCGCTCGAAGCATGGATACAAGCTCTCCCATGGTTAAAGTACCACTTCCGTCTCTGTCAGTTTCTTTAAAAAACTGCAAGTATTGTTCGTCAGACATTTTTACTTGTTTGATTATTGAAGTCCACTTTGCGTCAAAAACAAGAGAACCTTTCAGTATCGAAAAGGTGTAAAGCTTATGTTATGAACGTTTCAATTGTAAGCTGAACAATCATTGAAATTAAAAAAAAAGAATTTTTAGATTATGTATATACATTTGTGCAACAACGAAAAAATTTAACTTAGAAAAGTTTTAAAAAAAGTAAAGTATTTTCTTATAATTTATTTGTTCTTTCTTTGTAAATATTAATTTAGTGCGTGCATTGCTCATTCTATCATTAAATTTACGGAATAATAAGCAATTATTTAAAATGCCGTTGTCTAAAAGAGATAAAAAAGGTTGATTTCCTTTTTTTTTATTGTTAATTTTGTTGACATTTTCAAAATAGTACTCTTAGCACATGGTTTCGATTTTATTTACGTTTATTATTATAACACTGATCGATATAATTTGGCAGTTTCTTTAACGAAAACAAAAAAGAAAGGAACAGCCAACAAAAAGAAATTCTTCGATGAGGTTTTTTCACAGTATATAAAATTTATTCTCACTGGAATGTAGTTTTTTGGGATATTTATTGAAAAACTACCTAAAATTCAGGTTAAAGCATGTGTCGATAAATATTCTTACTTATACGTTATATCAGTTAAAAATCCACGAAATGAGTTAATGGGAAAGGTACGACTAGAGTGGGCACACAGCAGGCAAGCTCTCTTAATTATTTTTTTGTTAATCAAATAATTCTAACTCAGCTAAGAAATTTCACTCAAAATAAGTTTATTCCACAATTTCAAACTTGAAGGTTCTTTTTTGGCAAGAACAAAGTTATGTGTTTGGCACTGGGCAAAAGTAGAGAAGAAGAGTACAAAGCAGGGCTTCATCAAGTGTCAAGCAAATTGAGGGGACAGACTGGCATTTTATTTACAAACGATGCCCCTCAGGATGTTCTCAAGTAAGTTTTGTTAATGTATCATCAATGCATTCTTAAACACCTACCACAACTCCACTCCCTCATTTGTTGTTCTATAGATCTAACCGCCAATATTATTATTTCTTATTTTTGTGATGCATAACCAACATCTGCTATCCAACTATTTGGCAACAGGTGGTTTGAGGCACATGTGATAGATGAGTATGCACGCACCGGTGTGGTGGCTACTCATGGTGTAGTGCTGAAGGCAGGCCCCATTCCCTCGTTCAGCCACTCCCTGGAGCCACAACTTCGAAAGCTTGGTTTACCCACCACTCTTGAAAGAGGTCATGTCATGCAGAATGCTGTGATTCTCATGTATTTCCTAAATTTAAAAAAATTATCTAATTATTCTTTGTTGATAGTATTTAATTGGTTATATGAATATATGAAGGGTCTGTTCAATTTGTTTCACCTCCTTTTTCATGTACACGATCATTCATAATCTGCCAGGCGTCATCACTATTCTCAAGGACTTTGAAGTGTGCAAAAGAGCAGAGGTGCTCAGCCCACAACAAGCCAGCATACTTGTGAGATAAGCTTTTAATTCTCTTGCCGCCTCACAATTTCTTCTTTACAGATTATAAGTTATTCAACTTCTATTCCAGTATTTTATCTTTCTCAGTGTTTTCTCTTACTACTATATCAGCTATATTCGACAGCTTTTATTCACTGAGTTTTTAACTCAGAATTACATGCATACGTAGCTCAAAAACACACGCGCACACACACACACACACACACACACACACACACACACACACACACACACACACACACACACACACACACACACATACACACACACACACAGAAGTTGTTCAAGCACAAAATGGCGAAGTTTAGAGTGGTGGTAGAAGGTGTGTGGAATAAAGACAAAGCAACTTTTCAAGCATTTAAAGAGAAGAAAGTCAAACTGGAAAAGACTAAAACCGTTCATATCATTGGTTTGTTTGTTCATTTCTATTCATCAATTTACTCCTCCATTCAATGATTCTCATTCCATTCAAAATTCATATTTAAATTGTTTTGAACCCTTTCTCAAAATCAAGTTTTTTCAGTCTTTATAAGATCAAGTCCAGACGTACGCTGGAAATGTCACAAAAACACGGCGCGCAATCTTATCTAATCTAAATAGTTCACTTTGAATCTCGAACGCGAAAATTTGAGGTTCTAAGTATCGTCTATTGTTTCGAATATATGTTCTCACAAGCAAGCTACGTCGCTTCTATCGCCTTTATGTTTTATAAGAGCGTCAATCTCCCGCATTGAAGCCTTTTATTTCATATCACTCGATACGCTAACCACCATGGCGACAAAATTGAGTTTCATGATGAAGTTCCTCGTGTTGCGAGAGATGCAAGACGATTTGTTTCATCGTATATTAACGACTGCCTGCCCCATCCATCGTACCTTTTGTGTTATTTATATATCTTGTGTATGTGTGTATGTACGTGTGGATGGGTGTGGATTGGTCTGTGGTCCTTTCACTGACGGCTGACTTCTGCTAGCTGTCTATTTGCAGTTCCATACAATACCAACTTCTCACCCTTTCGTCAATACCACTCCTCATTTGCCCTTTCTTATGATCTCGTATTATCCCTTACCCAGTCGAGAACCTTGAATTAGACGGCAACGAAATTGAAGAGGATGGTCCGGAAAGTGACAAAATGGAAGAATGAATCTTCAATTTAATGAATTTTTTTCTCAAATAAATACTTACTCCCACTCGTGCCACTCCATTTGAGGCAACAACCCTATTTGAATCTCAATTTAGGCGCTACGCTCCGAAATGGGCCTCACTTTTTTCACAAGTGCTTCGTGGAATTTCAGTCGATGAGCCATTAAAATGCATTGTGTGAATTGAAATTTTTTTATAGGTTTTTTAAAAATGCGACTTAAAATATAGCACCAATCTTGAATGGATGGTTGGCCTATTAACGTCTCAATGTACTCATTTTTATAAGCTTGTCTTCTTTTCACTACGAAGAGCTTTCAATGCCTCTGAATAATATTACTATGCAATAGTAACACGTGTATAAATACTAACACCAACTAATGAGGAATATGCCTCTCGTTGGTGCTGATGACTCAGCCTTTGAATTACTTAGCATGAATTGAGATTTTAAAGAGAAACTTAAACTTTAACCCGTGGTACTTTAAAGAAGTGAATATTAAAGACGGCTTTTGAAAGATTGTTTAAAATGTTCATGGCGCAAAATGATGTAAGGCAGTGTCATCCATACTAAATGGATCATTTAAAAGAATATCATCATCTAACTTCAAGTGAAAAAGGAGTAGTGGAAAGATACGTGTAGAATTTTCAATAAGCGCGCGCAAAGTGTAGCAGGTACAAGTTATAGCCAATAGTGCGAATGCGTGTGGAGAGACATTGTGGAACTCGAATATTGCGCTGAATAAGTGGCGATAGCGTTAAAAACGAACGTGTAATGGAATAAATCGTTAATACATAATGTACGAAATCAACATTATAAACTAACTAAGAAGAAGAAGAAGAGGAGATAATACGTGTCGTTTGGTCAAATGGAAAGCTGAGCTTGTGGTCATACGGAGCCTGGGTGTATGGCATGTGATAGCTACAATATGAACAAAACTTTCCTGAGATTGTTGAGGCATCAACGCTGTAACTTCAAAATGACGATCGTAATGTAGACAACAAGGATGAAGGATGTATGTGAGTGTGATTGTATGTGTAGGTACGGTTGAGTGTGGGTAAGTAGGTTTGTGAGTGTGTGTGCATGTTTTCATGTATATAAATGTACATGAGTGTATTCATAATACGTGGTGTGTATGTGCATTGTCAGTCAGAAAAGTGTGGTTGAGGCAGGGTTAATGGCGATTAACAAGAGGATGGATATGTACACTGGTAGTGGGATGAGGGCTCAATGAAGATAAGGCCACAGAGATCTACGCATCTAGGTTCTGAAAAGGCTTGGCAATAAGACGACTGGGTGTTAATACAATCAGACGGAGCGGACAATGAGCTACAATAGAGACTAGTGCTCTGTGGAAGCAACACTGCACCTTCGCCTGACACTCATCTCGCTAGTTTTGCCTGTGTCTTGTGAAGCTGTCTCTCTGGGTAGGTATGAACACAAATGGTGGTAAGATAGAGTACATACAAGAATATATATACACATACATATATATATATATACTTATTTATTTATATATATATATATATATATTTGTAAGTGTGAGTGTGTGCGCGCGTGTTCGTGTATGAAGCTTGTATATGCGTGGGTGAGTGAGGTGATCTTAAATTATGCTTTGTACCCCTGAACACATCGGGAATGGAATTGTTAATACATTGCGAACAATATTCATACCGACAATACCAGGTTGTTACTTATACTGGGTAAGTGAAAAATTAATTTAATTAGTAGAAAAGATAAAAAAGCATTTAAATATAAAGGGCCTTTGGTAGGTAGGAGGAGTGGTCATAGTGAGTGAATAACGTATGCACTTGAAAAATCGCCTGAAGATTAGCATGGGTAGTAGGTAATGAGAGGGTAGAAAGAGTTTATAGGCGCAATAAACGGTCCAACATTACAGAGTATTGGCTATTAATTTAGAATGTTTGTAAGGCAGCTGCTGTCTAGGCGAGATGGTAATCTGATAGGGGTGTAATGTTGAAATGCGAAATGAAAGGCACATAACAAAAAAAGATGAAATTTGAATTCAAGGAATATAGAAAGAAAAAATAATATCAATTTGAAATGCGGATAAATTGGCCCAAAATTGGAATATGAAAACGCAACCCACGGTCGCAGCAGCAAAAAAATAATTGTTTCAACGAAGAGATGGAAAATAACAATTTAGAAAAATAATTCCGATAAAATAGATGAATTTTGAAAATGCAAGAAAAAATAATTTGCGAACAAGTTATAGGTATGAACACATTCAACAGATCAAATATTCTCCACTTGAAAGAAGTATTGCAAGCATGAGAGCATAGACAGGCACAAACACACACAGGGATGTCGTGTCAGTGCTCCACAAGGCCAGTAATACTGCAAACAAGTGTCATATTGCAATGAGAGGAACAAGGGACTGCATTGTGAGCACTTGCGGCAAAAGAGGGCAGTTAGTGGGTGGTTTCCTGGGGACATATGACCCCAAAAGCGTGATCCCAACGGAGACATTTGGAGCAGAACTGAAGTCCGCAAGTGTGTCTGCTGCAGAGGGCTTTGAGTCCATCCACCCTCGATGCACCCAGACACAACGGACACTTCATGAGATGTTGGTGGTTGAGCAGTTGAGAAGCCTCGTGCTGGAAAATGTCGTGCTGGTCGGAGTGGCACTTGCGCTTTTGAGTCATCGACGCCAACTGGATCTGCTTTAGTGGTGTGTGGGTGGATGTGGTGTGTGAAGAGGTGCTCTTGTAGATATTTTGCTCATTTTGGTAGAAGAAGTTTCTGGAATTCTCCAAGTATTCTTTTCTCTGACTGTCAACCGACGTGTGCCATTTTACAATCCTCTTCCACGAAGTGCACACATGGTCAAATCTTGAAAAATCATTATGAAAATTGAGGCTCAGGCAAGGTTTGTTATGAGAACTTTTAAGCAACATGTATAAAAACTATTTATTGAATTGTAAAAGTTAATTACCTGATATAGTCTTCCACTGAAAGGTAGGAGAAGAGTTTAGAGGTGAAATCAAAGATATTCTGATTGAAAACATTGCTGATGATATCAAAGTGGTAAAGGCCCATCTTGGAGCCAATCAGGTAGCCATTTTGGGGTTTGAATTTTTTTATAACCTTTTCAAATATATTGATGTCAACCACTTGTTTCCAATTCTTGTCAGATTTGCAGTGAGATGTGGTAGTCAGTGGGTTGGAAAGACTTACTTTTCCACATGCATTCACCAGACTGATGTATGAATCATTTGCTGTGTCGTTGACTGATTGGTTGGAACTTTTGATTGTCTGTGTGGAGGAAGCACTGTAATAACAGCTCGAGTCCATTTGACCGGACAATGGAGTAGCTTTAGACAATTTTACCGACTCAAAACTGCCGTTCATGGATGAACTGAATGAGATTTTTCTAGATAATTCACGGGTTTTAACATTCGAAAAAAAGGAAGAATTTAAATTGTTCTTCGCTTGAGCTTTTAAACGATTTCTCGACATAGAAGATGGTGATTTCCTCAGAGACTTTGCCGACCTAGATAGCAATTCTTTCTTTTTGGGTGGAGTGGACTTGAAATGTTCTTTAGAAAAACCGTTAGAAAATGATCCATTTATTGAGGAGTTAAAAGACGAAACGCCAAAAAAAGAATTTTGACAAGACTCATAAAAGCCGCTATCCGACGTGGCATTATCGCCAATGTATCTTCCAATTAAAGAGTCATCTTTAAGAGGCTTGTTGGAAAATTTTGGAGTACTTGTGCACAGCTCTGAGTTTCTTGCGTTCAAGTGAGCGGAAGAAGTCACATCAGTAACCTTTTTATTGTGTTTGTTGTCTGGATTGGATAGTTCTTTAAGCACTTTTACTTTTTGTTTTTTATCTATCGAATTCGTTATCAAATCGGTACTTTTTAGAACTCCCTCCCCAATATATTCGTTGGAAAGATTAGCAAGATTTGTCATACTTAATTTAACAATTTGTCGTACAAAAAATTTACTTCAAGCAGGAAATTAAAATTTAAAAAAAGGTCAGATATTATAAACGGTGTGATTTATTCCTTTTATAACCATAGCTCTTACAACTCGAAAATACCGCCCGTCTGGATTGTTTTTAAAATGGGCCAATGAGCTTTCGTGTTGATCACGTGCAAAAGTAGGCTAGATATATTTAGATATATTTTATGTTAAAAAAATTCATTCATATTTGTATGAAATATAATTTGAATTTTATAATGTCCTACTTTATAGTCAATTAACAAATTAATTTGAATTGAAAGTAGAAAGAAAAAAAGAGTGTAGTGGCGATTTCGAAAAATTCAAAAAAATTCCTTTATTTTCGTATATTCATTTTTCTTCATTACTGTGGAAAAAAGTTATAAGCAAAACTTAACCCAAAAAACAATTTTTTCAAAATTATTATTACAAAAATCCAAAATATTGGTATAAGTATACTTGTAGTATATATGAAATTATTTTTGGATATTCAAATGACTATGTGAATTTTTAAGAAACTTTGAACAAAATAATTGAAAATTTCATAGACTGATAAACGGTTGTTAGTTTTTTATGCCAAACTTTTGTTGGATCCCAAAATTCTAAAAACTCATATGCAAACTTATAAATACTTATTTACAAAGCGCCATTCATAAAATGATTTTCTTTTGATTTTACAATTCATAAGGTTTTAGGTGGCAGCTCACAGCACTGATCATTTTTTCTGGAATAAGTATGAAAAATGGTAAAACTTCACAATTTCAAACTTATTTTCTAACATGCAAAATCGTTTCACAATTTTTTCAAAAATAAATGACTTGCTTTTTGCGAGTATTCAGAAATTTTTTCTGTCAACATATCATCTGATCATCGAATCGAAAATAAATTGAATTTTAACTCGAAGGTAAAAGAAGTCATTTTAATTTTGTTTGCATAAAATTAATAACCTATAATTTAATAAAAACTAATATTATTTAAACAAGATTTAGTTCGTGTTTGAAGATGTCCATTAGTTTACAATAAAAAAATTATTTTATAATTTTCAAGTCTACTCAAGTCGAAATAAAAATAATGAAACGAATTTGAATTTTATATCGAAGAATATACCAGAATCACCAACTGCGAGTAATTTTTTAATATTTGAGACCACATCACGTGTGAAGTTTCAATATTGCCAATAACGGCCAGAAGTATCGTGGGAACAAATTGATAGTAAAAAGCTTTGAAGGCGACCTTCGTTCTCGTAATCTGCACACACCTGTTTTAGCAGCAGATTCCTTTGATGTCCACTTGAAGGGTCTCAAGCAACCACATGCACCCACTTCATTATTTCTCAAAACTCATTTGTAGCGCCTAATATTCTCCTTTTTTTTAAATAACCGTGAAATTCGTTCGAATTGTTGCGAGATTTTTTCTTTCGTTTCAAAACTTACAGATGATTAAGATTTTTTCCCTTGTTTCTCAAAAACCAATTTATTATTATTTCAGTACTTTCAAGGTAATTTATTATTTTTTAAGACGGCAAAGTTTATTCCAAAAACCTTCGTTCGTTGGTTGATTCTTTCAATTTCAAAAGCCTCACTCAAAGCGAAGTATAATAACCTTCAAGATTATACGAAAACTCCATCAGTTATTTTCCAACATGTTTCTCTCACATCATACATGATTTATTCAAATGTTGAAAGACTCTCTCCCACTGAATGATAGAATATTTTCATTTCGAACCCCACCGAATCTAAAGTTCAAAATCAACCTCAAAAATGCAACCTACATTTGTGTGAATGTTTGTATGTCGTTCGAGAGATGTCTATTCATTCATTCGACAATATACGCCAAGGGATTATCAACTACACGTGCACTCACATCCACAAGCAGCTGCTGAAGCCGATACTCTCGACTCTATCATCTACACTGCCGTCTCCTCATTACTATTGATGGCGACTGACATCTAGGTTGATTCAGCGTTTCATTGTCATACGCCACTAACCTAAACAGTACCTCTAGAGTGTTCTACCCAAAAGAAGATAGTAAAAACTTTTCACCTCACATGCTTACACTCAAATGCATGCAAGTGTGCACTCATACACACACTCACAATATATACATATACAAAAAACACACTAACTTGCATTTATCGACATATATTTACAAACATACATCAACCATGATCTATTAATAGATAGAATTAAATAATTATGACATCATGTGTGACATTTTTGACTATCCCATTTTTAAATATCTCATTTGTGAAGTTACACTCAGCGATGCTTCAAAAGACAAGCGGGAATATTGCACACACGTACAAACACCAACTCATGCATGCAAGGGTTTATATTCATCACTCACAAAAACCATAGCAATGATATCTACTGAAATCTAAACCTCCGTATATATGTACAGACCTGAGTCTCTTAAACACATGTTATATGCACACAATCCTAATTACGCTTGTACTCACACACAGATAAACTTCCCACTACACTCAATTCAACATAAACTTGTTAAAAGGTGTACAAAAAAGCAAATACACAAAGACACATACAGAAACAAAAAACCCAAAAAACAAAAAAACAAACCAACAAACATACACACGCACACACACACACACACACACACACACACACACACACACACACACACACACAAACACACACACACACACACACACACACACACACACACACACACACACACACACACACACACACACACACACACACACACACACACACACACACACACACACACACACAAACACACACACACACACACACAAACACACACACACACACACACACACACACAAACACACACACACACACACACACACACACACACACACACACACACACACACACACACACACACACACAAACAAACAAAAACGTATAGATATACACATATATATAGGATGCCAGTTTAAAAGTGTGACAAAATAAATGTTAAACCTTTTGTAAGCTGCATCAAGTGATGGATTTCACAAGCTGAAGTAATTGAACTAACGCAAAGTGTGATTGTTAAGATCGAGTCAGTCGATTTGAAAGTTAGTCTGAAACAAAAAAATAACCCAGTTATAAATCGACAAAAATCTTTTGTGATTGTTTTATTGGAAAACCTTGATTTGATTGAATGAAAGTTTAAACTTTACAAAGCGAAAAAACCTTGAAAGTTTGCGGGAAATATAAGAAAGGATACACTTCCATCGGATTGCTATGGTATTAACTGCTCCATCACTTTTAAACCTCATCCCCTCATTTCGATTGGAGTAGCGAATGTATACAATATTCAAATATTCTCTTTTGTGCTGAAAGCTATAGAGTTCGACATTAGGATGATCTTAGGAAGGTGTCTGATATGAATAGTAACTTTCGGTAGAATCATTCTCTCTTAATCTACACTGTACATCACAGGGCAATGAAGTCCCACGAGTGGTAAATAATTTGAATAAATAAATCCCAGAGGCAGTCAGATGCAATGTTTTAAACGTCTTTAGACGATCCATAAATCCTTCTAAATCCTAATCATTCTTGATCCATGAATCATTTAAAATCCATTAATCATCCTCAATCCCAATCATTTAAATATTTCTGAAGAATATAGTTTATGAACCCTCACTCACATACAAAGTAGACTTTGTTTACATTGCATTCTATTATCTCGAGATTAGGCGTTTTATGGAATATTTATATACATGATAATAATGACTCAAGTAGTCGCTTGTATTTATTACCGTTGCTGTGTTTCACTCAAGAGCATAATACCACCTTTAAAACAAGTCAGAGAACCTTCCAATCAAGTTACAACATTTTTTTCGGTTTATCGAAATTCCTGGAAATTCTGCTTCGACTCAAACTGCTTGTCAACTTCTGACAATTAACAACTTTGTAGTTCAAACAATTCGTAGCAGAGCGCTTTTAAACAGTATGCAATCCACGCTATATAAATGAATAGCTTAGATTAGAATAATTAACCAATAGAGCGTTGGTTATTAAGACTCAAAGCTTATAGTTATGGTAGGTAAGTAAGTATAATCCATTAAAAACACCAATGATACTCCTTAATTAACCAAGTTCATAGTAGCGATGATTGTAGCGACTGTCGCCAATTCATGGTGCTTCTTTACCTTTTTATGTCCCAACAAACCGCAAAGCAAGCATGCGAGGGTCTGTGAAACTATTAAAGCCTTCAAACTGCTTGTGCGCAAGAGAATGAAGTTTCTACCACAAAACCTCAAGTTGCAGTCTCAACCACAGTTTCTGCACCACTCGACAGCATAAAGTCCTCGTCGCCAGACGACATTGTCTGAACTGCTACGAACACATGCTTGCTGAAATGGTTATTCTAATAAAAAAACATTAGTGAAATAAAAAAATGTCATACCCCTACTCTAGTGATATAAAACCAATCTAATCTAATCTAATCTAATCTAATCTAATCTATTCTAATCTAATCTATTCTAATCTAATCTAATCTAATCTAATCTAATCTAATCTAATTCAATCTAATCTAATTTAATTCAATCTAATATAATTCAATCTAATCTAATTTAATTCAATCTAATCTAATCTAATCTAATCTAATCTAATTAAATCTAATCTAATCTAATCTAATCTAATCTAATCTAATCTTATTCAATCTAATCTAATTTAATTCAATCTAGTATAATTCAATCTAATCTAATTTAATTCAATCTAATCTAATCTAATCTAATCTAATCTAATCTAATCTAATCTAATCTAATCTAATCTAATCTAATCTAATCTAATCTAATCTAATCTAATCTAATCTAATTAAATCTAATCTAATCTAATCTAATCTAATCTAATCTAATCTAATCTAATCTAATCTAATCTAATTAAATCTAATCTAATTAAATCTAATCTAATCAAATCTAATCCAATCTTTTTAAATCTTGTTTAATCTAATCAAATCATTTTTATAGCGCTGATTCACACTGATCAAGAGCGTTCAATCAAAAACTTCTCAATCAAAATCCTTAACAACTAGCACGCCATGTTGGCATAAGCATAGGCTGTCTTCATTCGATTCATCTTCATTCTCGTCAGACATGAAGTTCACCGAGAAATACACATGAACTAGAAAGTTGTGGTAGGCATGGTTGTCGAAACTCTTAAAGAGTACGCCAGAATAACTGCCTAGCGGGAGATCTGGTTTCGAGAGAGTGAAGATTCTATTGCATTTCTTCACTTTATCTTTCAATGATTTCACTTGCAGTTTTTTACTTAGTTTATTTCAAAAGCATTTCACTGAAATTCTTCACTAAGCTGCTTTCCTTTATGATTCCTTTGCGAGTTTTCCTACTGCGCTGAAGTACAATTTGCCGACATGCAAGAAGGCAACTATAACAATAATGATCTCACTTGTATGTTTACACAGCCTTGGTGCATATTTATATTATTACTCGGTGTCTCATAGCTCATATAAACATAAAATTCCCAAATAAATATTGATAAAGCGTCCACACACTCTGTCAAGGGCTTGAGGCACGCAATCAGTCGTGGTTCGGAAGGATGAAGAGTCCCCAGCAAGCACTTGTTACGTGAAGACACACTTCCACCACGCATTCGGATCATTCTGACGCAAGGTGATAAAAGTTTGCGTGAGACAAAAGAATATTTAAATTTTGTATTCTTACCCATAATTAATTAACTGATATACTTCATAATTATAATTAATTTTGAAAATTAATTACTGATTTACTTTATTATTATAATTAATTTTTGCATTTTTCGGCACACGTGATATTCAGATTGAATGCGTGGTTAAAGCCACTCTTCAAATAGTCGCACAATACGGTAATAAAAGTTTATATAAAAATATTTATAAAATCGCTTCATCGCCTTAAATCGGCTGTTTGGATTGTGACGGGCAATTAAAATAGCCTTACAATAGCTTACAAAGTGCAAGAAGAATCATAACTCCACAGAGATAATCGCAATGACATGCAGTAATTAGGTTTCAAGAAGTGATGAATATGCAACAGCTGATGACTTGGTAGGCTCCGATGCCTCTGTTGAAGACTCCCTCAAGTCCACATATTGACCTAATTAAAATGAAAAATTGGAGCGAAGATACTTTGTATATTTGACTTCATATTTGTACGAAAGGTTTATGTTCCTCTATAATTGTGTGCATGGAGTAGAATGTCAAAAGAATACACCATTTGTCCTTTCCTTCTCTCATATGCCTTTGAAACTCTCAACGGTTATAGCCACCACATAGTGTTTGTATCGTATAACATTGTATTGTATCTGATTGTAATTTGTTTGTTGTAGCGCATCATTTGTATGTGTGAATATAATATAACCTCACATCTTTTTTAAAAAAATTAGATGTTCCATAAACTAACTTATTTTTTTCATTCAAGTTCGAATATTCCAAACAAAGAGTATTTTATTATTATTAAAACAACAACAACAACCACAACAAAAACAACAACAACAGCAACAACAGCAGCAGCAACAAAAACAACAACAACAACGACAATACGAAACAAACCATTTAAACAATGAAAGTAATTCTCGAAAATGTGTTGTTGCTTATTGCAACCGTCAGAATTAATTCAAAAGATAAGATGTGACCTCGAAACTCTACGGGGTTAATGCCACTATACTAATAATCGTATTTGTATTGTATTGTACTGTATTGTACTGTAATGTATTGTATTTTATTATATTGTATTGTATTGTATTGTACTGTATTGTATTGTGTTGTATTGTATTTCAATGTATTGTACTGTACTGTATAAGGCCGTAATATTGGAGGAATTCTTAGTTGAGTTGAAGAACTGCGTGATGTTTATATACGAAATGTGTGAAAACAAATTTGGAGGTTCATTGCGGCAACGTGCTCATTAAATTCTACATCAAAATGCCACATCAAAATTCCATCCAGAAGTACGCCAATGGTTTCGCCTGAAATAACACCAATTTTAATTTAATTTAAATTTGATTTTGACTTTAATTACACCAATGATTTACTTAAAAATACACTCGAAAACGTCAAAATCGTGGTTCTGCACGGGAGAAGCTACGGAGACAGGAAGGAAGCTTCAGGCCCTTTGGGAGCATTCCATTGAGTGAACAGTTTTCAGAACTACCATCAAATGTCGTTTGAGGACAGGCTTTGTCCCACTGGGATAGTCAGAGGAGCGAAAGATCTTTCTGACGTTCAGTCACTCTCAAATATACTTCAACTTGTTTTTTTGTTGATTTTTGTTGAAAACATTTCGGAGAATTTAAATTTAAAGAATACTTTGCCTCTGCTTTGAACTTTGCTCGAGACTACGCAGTTCAAGTCTAGTGAACGATATTAAGCTGAAACACCAAAAGCGAACGCGACCTTTAAAAATTAGGAAAGGACATCAAGTCATTAGAAAAAAACATTTTAATGAACAATTTCCGCCAGTAATGAAGGATTTTAGTAGTTTAAAAACATAAAAAGTTAATTTAGTGACATATTTTGAAGCATTAAAGACCCGGAAGCAATTCCCTAATTGAAATTCCTCTCTTTGTGGGCCCATTCAAGCGCTTAACTTTAATTTCCTCGAATTGAAAAAAATAAACTTGATATTCAAATTTTCGCTTTAGTGCAAGCCCTCTCACACCACAAGTTCTCTTGTCCACACGGCGACGTTGATTAACATACCACAAGAGGACCAAACGAGAACCATGAACAGTGCATCGAAGGCACCAAGTGAGAACATGAAACGCTGTTCATGTTGTTAAGTTGACATGATAGATTGCCCATATTTGACACGAAAATTGATTAAGAAACGTCTTTTTTTGTCTATTTGGATGATTCATTGAGTAGATTGAATTGATAAAAATCTCTAACAAAATTGATAAAAAATGACTAAAAAAACCAAAAACTAAGTAAAAAAACCATTTGAAAATGTAGCTGAAAGGTATTAATAAAAGAACCGGTGAAAAGTGGCAACAAAATAACCATGGATCTAAGTTTAATGAACAAAAAAAAGACTTGCAGATTCATTGCTTGCTGAAACGAACGACGCACATACATCTGGCTTTGCCAATGCCAAGTGGCGTGGCTCTGGAGTAGTCATTAAAGCTTTCAGGTGGCTGTTTTGTAGCGCACTCTATTCAGACAGAAAAGAAAGATACAAAACAAAATGTTCAAAGAGTTTTACTTGAAATAGACTCACTTTTCTAGTACTTTGAGGAAAGTGGGGGAAGGTACGCCTAGTGCATTTGTGCATTCTGTTCTCCAAGGGTTCCAGCGTGCAACGCGAGGACCTATCAGTTGTGGGACTCTTTACAATGCAAAGCTGCTATCGGCTTGAATGGATAAAATGCTTTTGCTTGCGGGTGTCGTGTTTTGTAGCGAGTCTTTCATCTTTTCCAATATACTTCTGGTTATTTGATCAAACGCGATGTGTTAATAATATTTTTAAAAGTATAAATCGCAATTTCGGTCCAAGGTAAATAAAAAAGGTATTTTTAGAAGCGAATAAAATTACAAAAAAGGCTAATTAAACAGTTGCAAGGAATTCAAATAATTTCCTCTATGCTGACACATGACTAGAGAAAAATCGAAAGATATAAATATAGCTAAGACGAATTATATTTGTTTACATCATTAAGAACATTCAAAATTCATCGAAATATAGGCTGGTGGTGAATGAAGAAATGAAGGAAACGACTTGATTAAGTAAACAGTCGAAAAACAGCAATGAAGCGAAATTAGTCATTGAAATATTTTAATTCTCTTATGAGGTTAATACAAGAAATCAAATAAAAATAAAAATAATAAATAATAGCTTTTAAATAAAAATTGTTGAAATGTTAATTTTAAAATATAAGTTTTTATTTATCAGAATTATAGAAAACACTTTATTATTTATTAAAGAAATTAATTACTTTTAAAAAGATTTTTTACTTGCGTGGCATATCAATATTCTTCTGATACGATTACTAGGAGGCCCCAGGAAAGAAAGATATTGAAGAGACGCAATCAATCAGTGGGTCGAAATGAATACATCTGTAGGAATACCTTTTCAGCTAAAATAGAAGCCCCAAATGACATGCAACTTCCATCAACAAATCTTTGTTCCTTTTGCCTCTTTAAACCTTTTACAAACACGAATATTATTATAGTGGCATTAACCCCGTAGAGTTTGGAGGCCTTTTATTGTGTTTAAGCTTAAAATTATTCGTTTGAATTGAAGTTTTCAAACTACTTTTTCACATGTTGACTTCAAATTATGCTCTCCTCCAAACTAAAAACTAAAATTTCATTTTTTAGCTCATTTTATTTTTTAATTTCTTCAAAATGTTCACAACTTTTTGTTAATTTAAAGCTTGTGTCCTTCTATTGTTTGTTCAAGCGCAGGCTCCAATGTAAATACAAAGGCAATGTGTGTCATTTGTACAAATTCCAGCCTAAATCTACTCAGCTTTGCATAGGTACATTTTTCGGCGAATATTTCAACATATTATTCTCTTTTATCAAACTATCCAATAGCTGAAGTGGCTCCATCGTATAGATAACCATCAGAGGTAACTGAATTTTCTGACGTTCTATATTGGGAAGCAAAAAGCTGTTTTTACGAGTAATCTTTCATCGTGGCACGTGCGAGCATCCTACCATGCCAGCTTGTGATGGCTTTTCATTCACTTATAAAGACCTTTCGAAAGATTATCCTGTTTATTTGTATGCACCTCCACAATGATCGCCAATGACCTCCAAAAAAGCTAGCTTCCTATTACTCACACTTCAATCCTCTTGCACTCGGGATAGAGCATTAGACAAAAGCTTTTACCATTTTCCGTCTTACATTTTTTGCTCACTTTTACTCAAAATTTTAACCGATTCATTTTCCCGATAAATTCCACATTCAAAATTTTCCACCAAACTTCTTCTCACTCACACAATCTACTCTCTTTCCTCACTTAGTGGTTCAGCTGACATTGGAAATGACTGTTCCTGCTACTTCAAAAACCCTTCTCTTCACCAACCTTTCCTAACTACACCATGCATTGCTTCAACGGCTTCATTAAATTTTTTTCACTTGATTTCCTGTTCAAAAATGTTCACCAATGTTCGTGTTTTTCTACTTTCTCCATCTTCTGCCGTCAACCCTCCCAAGCTTTCAATACGCCAACCATCTCACCAACCCTTCTTTCCGAGTACTCCCATCGGCATCAATGCCTTTTGGTGTTGTTCCTTCAAAACTCTTCATACCTACTTACATTCTTTCCTTATACCACAACAATATCACAACTCTTAATTTCCTTCAATATGCTTCAATAAAACATAAAATAAAAAAAAACAAAAGTTAAACATGCATAGCTTAATGGAGGTTAGTCTGGAGTATCTCTAAATACCTTCAAAAAATCAATGGCTGTATTGTCGAGTGCATTAATAAAGAACCTTTAGTTGGGAAAGCATGACTACGTATACAAAGAAGATTCTAAGCGTTTACTATTTTGGGAAAAATATACAAGCCGAAGATGATTAATGATGACATTTATTGTCTGTACAAAAATTCCATTGGAACGTTTTTTAACCTCATGTAAAAGCCCTCAATAACACGCTCGGGAACTAACTCGCAATTCATAATCCTATGAATAGCCCAAAAAAAAAACTATAAAAAAACAATCTATCATAAAGTCCGTTAATAATGAGTTTACGGCAAGAGAAGAAAATGGCCCGGCTAATAGCGCCGTTGAAACGTCGCCCTTTTGAGTTTTTCACTCTTCTTTATGTCTTCTCGAAAATTTTTTTTCTTCTTAGCTTTACAGTTTTCCAATCTTTTTCACCAAAACCAGCGGCGAAAATTACGCGATTTGACACTGCGTTTAATAATGAAAGGTCGTTCTGACAGTATGACAAAAACAGGAATGTGTTTCATTCTGCAACACAGCCACCGGTGAATACAACTTTGATATTGACCGCAAAAGAGCGGGAGAGTTTGGTTACCACGTTATGAGGTTTCGGCGATAAATCTCCATAAATTAGAGATTATTCTCTGATCCGGCCTTGAAGCTTTCCGATGATTCACATGACCACCTTCACGCTCGGTCCACCCAGTGTTCCTCACAAAGGCAACTTCCTTTGAGCGGCGCTTCTCGTGAGATGAGATTACTACGGCTGATGACTGCACTCACAGCCTTCGGAAGTTACACTTTCTTCCACCACTCCACCACCTCTGAGCTCCATCTTTTCCAAACTTTAAAAATATGTTTTAAAATATTTATTTTATATTGTTGACAAATTTACTGTATGAATTCCGAAATTGGCTTTGCAATATTCATGACTGCGATGTATAAAACACGTTTCATACGTTAGAAGTGTCAGTGAAAAGTTTCGATAGAAGGATTTCATTACCGGAGTGGAGGTTTATGAGAGTGTTGCATGACAGCACTATCTCACCACGCATTTTTCAGTGTTTCTTCCCGCAACAGCGTCTGTTGTTCTTTGCACTGATGACCAACATCCATTCGTTCATGCCATGCAAATATATTTTTTAAAATTCTGAGTTCTATCTTGTAGAACCATCGAGTAGAGTTGTTTCAGCAATGTTTTTTTACTTTTTTGAATTTTTTGAACCGTTATAAATCGTAATTTGTGGTTATTTTGTTTTTTTCGGGATTTTGCATATAGAGAAGACGTTAAAACACTCTTGTAGCAACCGAAAGTCCGTTCTGTTGCTCCAGTATGCTCTTAATTTTGTTTTATCTCGCAACTGGACAACTGCAAAACCCTATCGAATATGGAAGCTTTTTTTATTTACAAATTCTCAAGTCAAAAATATTTTCTGATTTATACGAATGTATACCGAAATAATATGAGAAAAATCGAAATTTATCAGAAGTAAAAAAATATTAAGTTAGAAAGGGAAATAGAATAAAAAAAAAAAAAAAAAAAATAAAGACAATAAAAACTAAATTGTTTCATAAGTTTTGTATATAGTCTCATCAAAAATCCAACAAAGCGTTTTTTACTCAATGTTAATGGGTGCTTTCACGATTAGAGCGGGCAAAGGTCTTTATAAATTCTCGAAAGCTTTTGAATTCAGAAGATGGATTAACACGAGAGGAATTCACCGATGAAATTGGGTTTTTAAGATCAGAAAAGGAAAAAATTTCAAAAAGATAAAAAGCATTTTATCAGCCTAGGGGGCTTTTGGACATGTTAGTATAAAGCTGGAGGCCAAGGTGTTGGGTGGTGTTGAGGAAATGGAAGCTGCGAGTGCTTTTGAGTCTCACAGGACAGATGCGGCGTGGAAGGACATGAATGATTCAGCGAGGGAGGATGAAGAGTTCAATCAAGTGATGCCACCAAAGCCTCAAAGCCACTGGTCTTCATCGAGAATTTATATTGATGGAAATAATTTATAACAAAAAAATTTCTTAATCATTATATAAATATAAATAAATATAATGTGTATATATGAAAATAAGAATTCGTTGAATGATAAAAAATTTATGGAAAATTTCATTCAAAATACTGAAATATTAAAAATATAGAAAAATAATGAACAAGGCAAATGAAAGCTCACGAGTGAACACTACTCACGAAGGCAACACTGGCATGATGGAGCACAGAACTGGTTAATTGGACAACACCATTAGCTAAAGTTGAGGATGTCGAAGATTGAGTTATTTAACAAAATTAACCAATTAATTTTGATGTTGAAAATTAAAGTTATGTTTGGGTGTTTGCCCGGGTATTGTCTCTGAGTTATTGGTGCTTAAGGATGTAGCGCTGAGAGTTCAACTGTTGGGAGTTTTAATCGAATGTAATGATGAGATCTTGAAAGAGGAATGGCAGCTCATTTTTCTGGCAGCTTCTGAATGTTTTCGAAAAGAAAATGCATGAAGGACGGCAGGAAGCAGTGAATGAGAAAAGAGACATAGTGAGAATGTTAAAAAGAAATATACCTTTCTAAAGCGGTGGGAGTTAAAAAAAGTGGGAAGGGAGAAGTCGTAAAGTGGCGGATGCCTCTGTTGTGGAGAGGAAATGGGAGTTTGGTTTGAGGTCTAAATACCTCAGTAGAAAAAAGAAAAAAAAGAAAAAAAAGGATAAAAAAAGAATAAAAAAAGAACAAAAAAAGAATAAAAAAAGAACAAAAAAAGAACAAAAAAAAAACAAAAAAAGAATAAAAAAGAATAAAAAAGAATAAAAAAAGTAAAAAAGAATAAAAAAGAATAAAAAAGAATAAAAAAAGAGAATAAAAAAGAATGAAAAAAAAAAGAAAAAAAAGAAAAACAAAAGAAAAGAGAAAGAAATGGGAAGAAGAAGGCGTCCTTGTTTCAGGCCTCTGATAGAGCAATGGAGGGAAGAGAGGGTTATATTATAAGAAGTACTATGAGTCATTCTTAAAAATTCCTGAATTCCTGTGAACAAATTTATATTTATAGCCTTCTTATTGTCTGTTTGTGGTTGTCATCGTTATCATTACCCCTATTCATATATATGAACTGAGCAAGAAGTTTGAAATAATTAATGATCAAAGCAGCAAGTAAGAAAAGTTGGTCAAGTGTTGGAAACTTGAAAAGAACTTTCTGCTACCCTACGCGCTTCCACACAACAAATTGAAGATCCGAGTTGATTGAGTGAGAAAACACCCAACAGGCTCCAAAAGTCTAAGGTTAAAGTATAGATTAAAATGAAGAAAATAATTTTTACAGCTACCAAAACTTTTATCATTTCCAAATCCGATTATTTATGTAAATTCACGGTTAAATATCACCTCCTATTAAAGATTCATGCCATAAAATTAATAAATAAAGAAACAAAATAGAAGAGTTAATGGTCTACATCAATCGAACAGGCCTGATCCAAAGCTATTTTTTCAATGCTTTCGCTATGCGCGGCTTGAGAAGAGTTACTCATTCAGGAACCTAACAACATAATCTCATTTGTAGAATGCCTTTTAAGCAATTCTTCAAAGACGCTCTCAAGGGAACGCTTCTACTCGCTGTTGGGCCGCAAGCTGACCAAGCCACAGTAGTACGGCGTCCGTTCTTTATTTGAGCTGTCTTTTGACACTCAAAGCTAAGCCTAGCCGAGAATTGAACTCGGAACCTCACGCTCTAGCGCATAGCCCGCCAACCACCAAGCCACAGGAAAAAATTAATCTTTAGCTTCCTTTAATTTTTAAAAATTGTTTTTTTTTCTCAGTAAAGCAATGGCACCGGACATTTTGATTATTTTCGTAAAACCTTTTTTTTGAAAATAGCGTCCATGCACTTTTAATATAAAAAGAAAAAAGAACAAATTTGAAAGAACAAAGAAAGTATGGTACCTTGAAACAACCTTTGTTTCAGGAATTAAAAAAAAAACATTTTGTGAAAGAATTATTTTTTATTGGTTGATGAAAATTTATTCAATTCAAAAGGTTTACAAAATTTTCAACTCATTTTTTTCAAATTTTACACCAAAAGTTCGAGTTTAGTTTAAATTTTTTTTCAAAAAAAAAGTTACTTAGTAATAAATTGAGAAAAATAAAGTAGTAAAAAAAAGCTTTGTGAACAAAAATCGAAGGTTGCTCGAGGAAATGAGTTTTACGTTTTCCTGATGAATTATTCGAAAAGTCATACAATTTGAAGCTCCATGCGATGAGCTCCTAACACTTTTTATCAACTTTTTAAAATTATTTGATTAAAAAATCTTCAATTTTATACAAGCTTTTACATCTAACTTTTCGCATGCCACTCAAAAGCTTAAAAAAACAAAAATAAGTCGAAAACTACGTTTGAAAAAGAATTGATTGTCTAATGAAGAAATATATTGTTTTTTTCGTGAAGAAAAAAAATTAATAACTTTTTCTAGCTCGTCAAATCATTCACCTTATCATTAACGCTTCAGTTATCTTCCATGGCTTTTCAAGCTGTCTCAACTTCTTTCTTCGATTGTCTTTTACCATATTTCATGGCTGGCCTGTTTCATTGAATTCTGACTTTGCTTTTATATATTTGAAACAGTGTATGCTGAGTTTTTGAATTTTTGAAAAAATTAGCATTGTTGTATGCAAAGAAAGATGTTTGAAGTACAAGATGCATACAAGATGAAACTGGCAAAAAATTGCGAAAATTCGTTCGAGTTTTAAAAATCAATCTCTAACAATTTTTAAAACTCATAGGTTAAAAAATTGATCAAAACTTTGACAATTCTTTCAAATAAGCAATCATTTTAAAAGGAAATCAAACCTCCAATAGTCATCCTTGTGAACACGAAAATTTTATTTTAAACCATTTGTTTTTGTTAAACAAAAAAACAATCTACCACAAACAGTAGAAGCTTTAATTGGAACAAATTCACCAAACGCAACGCTGAGAAAAGTTTTAATATTGGCAACATTGTAAGTCAGACTCCAACGCCGTTGAAACAGACAGGCATGAAAGCAAGATTTATAGCCATATTAAACTATTAATTAAACTAAAAAACATGTTTTAAATTGGAAAAATTGCCTTTAAAAGAAGAGCGATGGTGGTGGTGCTTACAGTCAGCGGCAAGTAAACAGCTCTCTGGGAGCGTCTTTGAAGCACTGCGCAATGGCGCTTTAGGCTTTGATTGGATTGATAAAATGAACTTTGAATTTTGACAACTGTTGTTCCACCATTAACAGTACCTTACTGTTTGGTTTCGAAAGACAGAACTGATTCGAAATTCAGTTAATTTTGAGGATCTTACTGATGCGTTTATGTTACCAAATCGATAAAAATAGCTGAGAAGCAATAAAATAAATGAAATTCATTGAAATGAGACACCTTTTGATTAAGTTTTTTTTGCTACTCAAAGTTTTATCCATAAAGGTTTTTTCGGATTAATCAAAAATAATATATTATAATAATAATATAATATAAAAATAATATAATATAAAAATAATATAATATAAAAGATAATATAATATAATAATATAATATAATAATAATAATGGTACGATGACTATGAGTTACAGCGTTGAAGGTAGGATTGTCAGCTTCTTTGAATCATTGCGGGAAGATGCGCTTATGAATGGTACAAATGCTAGATTATGATTACAAACGAGGCTTCATCGTGTGCGCTACACCATCCACATCCCAGCGTCACTA
>OX387246.1:3591181-3638681 GCA_947562095.1 Branchellion lobata
GTATGATAAAAAACTCACCAATTTGAAACAGAGAACAGACCTAGGGTTAATCTAGATAAAGACTTGGTCAGCTCAGCAGAAAAGGGTCGAATAGGAAGGAAGCCCTTTGTAAGGAGTGTTAGTGATGGTACTTCAAAGAGTACTCGTAGTAATATTTCAGTGGTGGTAGTACATTAAACAGTACTATAGTATCACTTCATAACTGCGAAGGTTCCAAGAAGTCACCTAGTGGTTCAAACTCCAATGAAGCCGTTTTACGCATCATAGAGAATTAGTTCGGTATGAGAAGCAGGATCGAATGTACGGTGATTCAGTATTTTATGAACCATTCTGTCTTTGTTTTTATTTCAACATTATTCATCATTTAAACATTTAATCGCAACTGAAAACCGCCTGTCAACGCCCAGTTTTTAATTTTTAAATTAAGATTTTGCTTTTTAGAATTAATCAAAAAGGTCATGCAAAATTAATTAAAAAATTATTTCGGAATGAATTTGAAGTTCAAAAAGCAATAAAGCTTCCAGCAATTCTTTTTCCAATACTCCTCGAGCGATCTGTCTTGTCCTTATCACCGGCACTTTTAAACACTCGGAACAGCACCACAAAATATTTATAATATTTTTAAGGTAAAAATATTCATTCAAAATAAGATTTGTATGTCAGCTGAACGGTGCAAAATTTAAAACCTCCAACACATCTGCCTAAAAGCATAAATCACTACGAATCCATTGGTACGTTGCCGTAAAAAATATAAATAATAAACCGATTAATTATTTTTCAGCTGTAGAAAAATTAGATTTCGTCATAACTTTCGGGAGATTTTTTTCTCGCCGCATGATAAAAAATACTCTTACTAAGTTTCCGACCAGAAAATTGTGAAATAAATTGAATTTTGCACTGTCGGATTTGAAAAAAAAATCGCGTGATAAATCTTTTCTATAAAATAGATGTGCTAAGCTTATTTTTATTTATGAGAAAATTTATTTGAATAGTTGTTTAAATGCAAAAAAACTGAAAAAAAGTCAATCCGGCGTCTGAGTGTAACAAACAGCACTTTCGATAATTCCAATGTTTTGCTACAATGATTGTTTTTTTTTGGAATGCTTCTATTTGCATATGATAAATAACTCATTCGTGTTATTATTTTTTGAAGAACTTCTTCTCTCACGGCGGTGCATGGCTTCGGTCTTCTTCGCTTCGACTCTTTCTCAGCTTGTTTGCATAGCTTATTCGAAGCAGGAGGCTTGGTGTTCCAGAATAAATATTTTGAAAAAAGTAAACTGAGGTTATTTTTAAGAGTGCTTTGAAAGAAATGGCTCGAAAAAGTTGCACTTGTTATAAAAATTGCCTCCAAAAAAGTTCAATCCGAAAATCCAAAACACTAAAATGAGATAAAATGCAAATACGTGAATAAAATACGGAAAAAACGGTGAAGAAAGGAAGTAAAATAAAAACAACGAAAGAAATAAAACTCAGTACGGAACAATAATTACTCTAAAAAAAATGCAGAAAGTAACAGAAAGTTAAAAAAGGCAAAAAAGTTGAAAGTTTTAAAAGAAGCTATAATCAAACACGCTACGCGGGCGATCTTTCATTATTGCAGAGTTAGTAATCTCGTTAAAGTAAACGTCCATTCAAATTATCGAGCTTCTGCCTCTTGAAGATAATTGTTGCAATGAATCTACCCTTTACACTTTTTATATTTTTATAAAAAATCCATTCTTTATGGATGAAACAGCCTCGAATGATTATACGCCATATAGCGGTACTAGGCACCATTATGCCTTGAATACTGATGCAGATCTAAGGATGTTTTTTATTTCTTTCAGTTATTTTAGGTCGGCTAATTTTTTACGTCTAATAACATCATCAACGTTGAAGGAGCAACAGATACAATCCCTTTCATCTTCCCTGCTTCTCTCCGCCTCAAAATTTTAACGACTTCGTAAAAAATACTCAAAAATCTTCCAATAACCATTCAAGCAACCACTCAACCAACCGGTTCAACTCATCACTCAAAGAACCACTCAACCGACAAATCATCCCACCACCCAAGGAACCACTCAACCGACAAATCATTCCACCACTCAGCCAGCACCAGACAACGAAGCAACACTGCGGTAGCTTGCCTCCACACTCAATTACCAACATTCGTTCTCTTTTACGCATCAAAAACTGCAACTTTTTCATGGATTTTATGCGCGGAATCTTCCCATGACGCAGGAGTTAAGCCTATACTTTAATGGGTATATCGCCAGCTCTGGTTTAACGTTTTTTTTGAGATAAAAAGCTTTTGAACGCTTAAGGGAACTAGCGGCGCATAAATTCATTTTAGCAGCACTATATATCAGACTTACTTTAGTCATTTTTATCGACAACCTGATGATAGAGCTTTATTGACTCGACGCCAGCTTGCGAGTACTTGGTAGGGGAGAGGGGAGTGGGCTGTGGGTGATGTACCAGCTCCCGATCCCTCCCTGCTGGCCATCTGTGCTTTCAAACAACACCATTGTGAACAGAGCCATGAATGAGTATGAAATAATCAATGCATGGAAGAGAGAAGACTGGGTTTTATTTGATTCAAATGGCCATATAAAACAAAGTTTATGAATTATATGTAAGTACAGTAATACTATTCGATATAGAAATAGCAATTTCGGTAATGGTGATCTACAAAAACAGGTTTAATTACGTAAATATTATGAACTTTGGAGAAATTGCATTGAAAAGTGTGATTTTGCTACAAAATCTGTGGTTCATGCTACTTTGAAGCTTCGAAGTTGTATTGCGAAGGTATCCTAGGAATAGATAGGGCTTTCCTGATTTATTGAACCGTTTTGGTTATGATGATTTAAATGTAAAAAGCACAAAAGTTTGCTTTGCGAAAGAGTGATAAAAATGAACGAGAGTCTTTCATGAACGGCTTTCATCATAATCGTAAACAAAACATTTACCGACCTAAGTGTCGGCCAAGTCAATAATTGATGAAACCAAGTGTAAGTAAATGAACAAAAATGACCAAAAACTATGAAAAATTGATTGAAAAATCACAAAAAAAAACAAAGAAAAAATTTATAAAAATTATACGTTTAATAGTCTTAAATAAATTTTTAGTGTAAAGATGCAAAAGCATCTTTGACTGGCTGCTTGATTTTTGATTGCCCTAGAGAAAAAAATACAGACGGCGATGCAATTGATCTTGTCTCGGCAAATTTTAATTTTTTGGGCCATTTCGCTGTTTAATACATACTAAATTGTTTTTTTTGGATGGTTAATTTATTCTAATGTTCATTTTGCAGCTGGAACAACAGTAAGAATTCGACATAAAAGTTTTTTTGCCTAAAAATTTAGGCTGTGAAGCTTGAGTTGTTTTGTTTGAAATATGGCCAAGTATCTGACACTAAGAAACACAAAACAAACACGCTGACTTAATCACATTGGAACACTGAAGATGATGTGAAGGCTACAATCCCAGTGACGTAATACATGATGTAGAGCCAAACTTTATATACATTTTTTTTGGAAGCAATTTGAAATTTGAATTTGGTAATATGACTTCATCAAAACAATTAGGACGTAATGGCTTCTATCTCTCGAGATAAAGTTCTCTTTTTTCGTATATTGTGTTTTTTGAAATTTGAGTGAAAATGTAATTTCATACTTAAAAATACAATTGTCACGACAAATATACTTGAGACATCATAATAGCCACATCAAAAATAAATTTCGAGTATTTGTGCGTTTGTTGCTTTTTTGTTGAATTTTGAAAACTATTTTACACTAAGTTCCAAAGAAGTTGAAGTCCATTGTAAGTTGTCCACTAAACACATTCACTAAAAACTCCCATAAAACAATTACTCTGGTGAAATTACATTTTAGTATGACTTTCGAAAGTTAAAAACAAAATAAATTGAAATTTCTTTTCGGGAAAATGAAAGAAATATGCTCTCAATAGAACAAAGTTTTGGAGTGTTCCAAAAAACGTAGACAAATATATTTTTTTCTTTTTTATATATAACTGAGGCAGACGTTTTATTATGATTCGAATGGCAATCTGGAACTTCATGAAAAATATAAGAGCGTTACCAAGGCGTAAAGAAAAATTTAATTAAAAAAAGTGGGTGACAATGAAACTTGTTCCGGTGTCGACTTGTTTTTGTCGACTTGTTTTTGTTAACTTGTTTTTGTTAACTTGTTTTTGTCGACTTGTTTTTGTTAACTTGTTTTTGTCGACTTGTTTTTGTTAACTTGTTTTTGTCTGCCTTTTGTTGATTAAAATTTTTTTTTTCGAGTTTTTTTGTTTCTGTTGTTGCGTTTTTTGTTTTTTTTGTTGTTGATTTTTAAATAGTTTTTTTTTCGTTAAGCATTCTTGTAATAATATGTCTGCCGCATCTAGCCGCTTCAAAGCCTTCTACAATTGGTCTCAGAGGCATTGAATGCTTGGCAGACCAGCAGTCTTTATGCAACTACTCCAGACAAAACGTCCTGAAATACCCCATTGTGATTTCTTAAGTTTTTTAAAGAAAGAAACTAAGGAAATGTCTAGAAAGAGTGTGGTGACAGAAGCATAATGAGAGCGGCTTGAAAATGCGAGGGTCGTCAAGTAAGGGGGAAGCGAGGGGGTGCGGAGCGAATGATGTACCTCGCGTCCTTCCGGTTTCGGATACATCACGTGCCAGAGAAAGTTCTTTTTCACTATGAGTATGTGTACATTTAATTCTGCGTTTGTGCGCTCTCGTTCGAGTTCATGTTGCGTGTTTTTTCATTGAATTTATGTGGGTTTGCTGCTTTTGATACGCCTCCACTGATCTTTGATACTTCTGCTTGTTCTCGAGTGATTGCTGTTGTGAGCATCAGAGGCTGACTAGCTTGCGACGTTGTGTATACAAGATGGAGTGTAACATTGATTTATGGCTTTGAAGTCTCTCAGATCCAGTCGATTATACAATCCGCTTCGCAAATTCACCACTTGCGTGCAGTTCCAAATAACGCAACTGCAGTGTACATTGAAACTGTCCTCAAACAGTGTTGACACATATTACTAAAACTCTCGCAAAATTGCCTTTTAAAGCTGAAAAGGTGAGAACTGGTTCAAAAATGCAAACTTAAAAACCACAGAGACAAATTGCTTTTTGGAATTCCTTTGAACCTCCTGCCATTTCACTTTATGAAGGTTTTTCAAACACAATTAAAACTGAGAGCGTGTGTGTGTAACCAACGGAAACGACTTTACGATTTTTAATCAAGGTAGCATGAATAAAAATCGATCTAGAATAATAGTAGTTCTGCCAATTTGTTTTTATGTGCAAAGTTTATTATTTCAAGTTATGATTCAATATATATATCATTATAACTATTTCACCTTTTCAACGATTGTTGCATTAAATTCAGTGAAGAAGCGGAAGTGTTGAATAAACTCAAATGATTTTATGATCTTCAACACCTATCACACAACCATTCCAACAGACATTCCAGCCCTCTGAAGGCACAGACGATGGCAAAGAAGCAAAAACTTTCAACCTAAACGTCATCATCACTAGGAAATTTTAAGCGCGAGATCTTTCAAGAAGCCCAGACATGATTTTCCACCATGCTCAGTATTAACAAGCCACTACCGTTCACTTTTGTGATATTCACTCTGCTGACCTCCTCCACTTTGCATAGTTCTCCAGCCTTCCACCCTTCTTCAACGCTCCCATCAAAAACTTCTCCATCGACTCAGACCTTCAGCAGTTCTCAACCAAATGATTTCCCACGCTCCATTCTTTCATACAGCGCACACGAGTATTTAGAAAAGTTTAGACAGTTGAGATTCAAAGAATTTCCTCCCGGTGTAGCAAAAATTCATCAAATCTGCAACGTGAACCAAACTAGCAAGCCAACTAGCAAGCCATTCTACTACGACTTCCTTTCCAACACCCCTTTCTCTTCCACTTCCCTGCAGAGCACCAGATTGCAAAACTTTGACATTGTCGCTCTGTTGCCCTTCGACTCGTTGAAAAAGCACTTCTCGTACCACAACAGCTCGCTCTACTCCATTGAGAAGGTCTTTCCATCAGTGCTGATGGCTCTGGAGAAGATTGGAAACGAAGGTCTGCTCCCAAGAGGCTACCATTTCAAGTTCCTTTACTCCAGAGACGACCTTTTCGATCATTCCAAGGCACTCAACACCGCCATTCAGCTGGTCATCACCAACCAGGCAAACCTCTTCTTGGGTCCCGTGGCCGACTATGCCTTAGCTCCGATCTTGAGACAGTGTAACTTTTGGGACATCCCCATGATCACGCCAGGAGGCATGTCGAACGAGATAGGCAACGGCAGGAACAGCTCGTATCGCATGATCACTCGAGTCGGAATCACCTTCGACTCGCTCATCGACTTCGTCATCAAAATACTCGCCCACCACAACTGGTACAAGGTGAATGAGCTTCGTTTCATTGTTTATGTATCCACATTTTTATTTATCTCTCAATTCATCAATCCTTTCATTTAATCATCATCTTTCTTTTTTTTCGATTCGCATTCACTCTCACGTCTACTCAATACTATCCATTCACCCGTCCATTCATTTCTTTATTTATTCAGCACTAAGACAACCACCAATCTTCTGCGCACAAGTACCTATCAACCGAATCGCCATCCTACATTCTAATTCATCCAATCATTCATCCACCTATTCATCCATCCATTCATCTATCTATCCATTCAACCTCCACCTACCTACCCATTCACTCTCAAACTTCTCATCCACCCACCCTTCATCTACCCAATTTTTCATGATCCTATTGCTCCACCAATCCATGTACCAATCCACGCACCAATCCATGCACCAATTGTCAGGTCAACCTGATAAGAGAGCCGGACAGCCACAACAGGGTGAGTCATCGTTTCTGCCACATCCTCATCAGCGGGGTCCACGTCAAACTGAATTCTGAAAACATTCAGAACGAAGCCAACAAGGTCTGTGCTGTTGTGGTTCAATGTTGCTGTTGTGGTTCAATGTTGCTGTTGTGGTTCAATGTTGCTGTTGTGGTTCAATGTTGCTGTTGTGGTTCAATGTTGCTGTTGTGATTCAATGTTGCTGTTGTGGTTCAATGTTGCTGTTGTGGTTCAATGTTGCTGTTGTGGTTCAATGTTGCTGTTGTGGTTCAATGTTGCTGTTGTGGTTCAATGTTGCTGTTGTGGTTCAATGTTGCTGTTGTGATTCAATGTTGCTGTTGTGGTTCAATGTTGCTGTTGTGGTTCAATGTTGCTGTTGTGGTTCAATGTTGCTGTTGTGGTTCAATGTTGCTGTTGTGATTCAATGTTGCTGTTGTGGTTCAATGTTGCTGTTGTGGTTCAATGTTGCTGTTGTGGTTCAATGTGGCAGTTTAATGTTGCTTGTGTAGTTATTGCCGTCTGTGTTGTTGCGGTTTGTAATGTTGTTGTTTATATCGCTGTTGTTGTTATAAACACTAACAATTGTGTCGATATTTCAGTTTATTGGTGAGCTTTTGTTTTTGAATTGTTCATTTTCGTTATCGAAAGTTGCTTGTTCCCAATGGCGATGTAGGTCGTATTCATGGGAAGAGACTATGAGCAAGCACGTGGATGATTTATATGCCCTCATCAATGCACTACCTGTAATGACATTTTTTGGCCAACTTTCGTTTTCGCCATCAAACTTTTTTTTGCGTTATTTACTCAACCAACTAACCAACTAACCAACCAACCAACCATCCAACCAGCCAACCAACTAACCAACTAACCAACCAACCAACCATCCAACCAGCCAACCAACTAACCAACCATCCAACCAGCCAACCAATCAGCCAACCAACCAGCCAACCAACCAACCAACCAACCAGCCAACCAGCCAACCAACCAACTAACCAACCAACCAACCATCCAACCAGCCAACCAACCAACCAACCAACCAACCAGCCAACCAACCAACCAACCAACCAACTAACCAACCAACCAACCATCCAACCAACTAACCATCCAACCAGCCAACCAACCAACCAACCAACCAACCAACCAACCAGCCAACCAACCATCCAACCAACTAACCATCCAACCAACTAACCATCCAACCAACTAACCATCCAACCAACTAACTAACTAACTAACCAGCCAGCCAGCCAACCACCCAGCCAGCCAGCCAACCAACCAACCAACCAACCAACCAACCAACCACCCAGCCAACTCTAACGAACAAAGTACCAATCAATAACACTTCATTAGCCTTGTGCTTCCAAGCACAGACACTTGGAGGCTTAGTCATTCATTTATTTTTTCACCAACTGCCATTACTCCCATCATAACTACCCGCTCCGCTACTTTTATGGTCATCAATTTTGACACGGCATTTATTATTTCTTTAATAACTTTTTTATTAAAATTTTCTTCTTTCACCGCTTCTGAATTATCTTTCCATTGTCTTCAAACCCCTTGAATTCCTTCTCCATCTCTTCCACAGCTTCTGAACGCCAATGTCTTCGACCTCAACGACAGAGTCGGTCACAAGTATTCAAGTACGTTTCAAGCTGTTATTTCTACCCTATTTCTATTTCTCAGCATAAATTGAATGTATTTGAATTTCATACACACAATTATAAATAAATATAATTATATGTGTATTTATTTATTTTCATATACAAATGGTTGTTTATGTTGACTCCCTGCACTGGATTTTGCCTTTTCAGCCAATATCATTCCATACACATTAAGCCGGTCAAATTGTCCTAGGGGGCCTTTGTGGCTTTGAAGAGCTTACTGTATAATTAATAATAATAATAATGATAATAATAATAATAATAATAATAATAATAATAATAATAATAATAATAATAATAATAATAATAATAATAATAATAATAATAATAATAATAATAATAATAATAATAATAATAATAATAATAATAATAATAATAATAATAATAATAATAATAATAATAATAATAATAATAATAATAATAATAATAATAATAATAATAATAATAATAATAATAATAATAATAATAATAATAATAATAATAATAATAATAATAATAATAATAATAATAATAATAATAATAATAATAATAATAATAATAATAATAATAATAATAATAATAATAATAATAATAATAATAATAATAATAATAATAATAATAATAATAATAATAATAATAATATAATTAATAATAATAATAATAATAATAATAATAATAATAATAATAATAATAATAATAATAATAATAATAATAATAATATAATTAATAATAATAATAATAATAATAATAATAATAATAATAATAATAATAATAAAAATAATAATAATAATAATAATATAATTAGTAATAATAATAATAATAATAATAATAATAATAATAATAATAATAATAATAATAATAATAATAATAATAAAATAAATAAAAAAAAAAAAATAATAATAATAATGACGAAACCAATAAAAATAAAAATAATAATTTTTATTGTTATGTGTTGAAAGGTTTCTTGTGTTTGCGCCAATTTTCTCATTTTATTTTTTGAATTATTTGTATAAAAAGTTGATGGCTTTTTGAAAATAATTCAAAAATGGAACTTTTTTTGCTCACGAGCTTAAAATCGTCATGAAACTTTATTGCCTGACGGCGGCAAGCCTTGAATTTCAACAAGAGTTCTCGAAATAAATAGCAAATAATGAGAAATTTTGGATATTACTAGGTTTTTTGTCAGTATTTTGAACGGTGTGGAATCAGCGCTATATAAATGATTAGATTAGGTTATGTTCCCACAAGAAGAATAAACTTGAACTTGTTATAAACAATACGCTTGAGCTTTAAAAAAAACATACAAGTTTTCTTGTTCGTCAAAGATTCAAAGAATTTGGACAAAAAAAGCTTTTATGGAAATTGACGCGGACTAAATGTTTTATTGGGAAGAAGGCCAGCAGACTAATAGTCTACTGGAGACCCGCAAGCAATTGAGTGAGGCACCTGATAACACGTTGTGTCTTTCGATGCTGCAACCTATTGAGCCATGAAGTGGTCACCAGAATGTGGTGGTATTGAGTAGTACGGTGGTGTTGTGTAGTTTGGTGGTGTTGAGTAGTATGGTGGTGTTGTGTAGTGTTGTGGTGTTGTGTAGTTTGGTGGTGTTGAGTAGTATGGTGGCGTTGTGTAGTGTGGTGGTGTTGTGTATTGTGGTGGTGTTGTGTAGTGTGGTGGTATTGTGTAGTGGGGTGGTGTTGTGTAGTGTGGTGGCGTTGTGTAGTGTGGTGGCATTGTGTAGTGTGGTGGTGTTGTGTAGTGTGGTGGTATTGTGTAGTGGGGTGGTGTTGTGTAGTGTGGTGGTGTTGTGTAGTGTGGTGGTGTTGTGTAGTGTGGTGGCGTTGTGTAGTGTGGTGGCATTGTGTAGTGTGGTGGTGTTGTGTAGTGTGGTGGTATTGTGTAGTGGGGTGGTGTTGTGTAGTGTTGTGGTGTTGTGTAGTTTGGTGGTGTTGAGTAGTATGGTGGTGTTGTGTAGTGTTGTGGTGTTGTGTAGTTTGGTGGTGTTGTGTAGTATGGTGGTGTTGTGTAGTGTTGTGGTGTTGTGTATTGTGGTGGTGTTGTGTAGTGGGGTGGTGTTGTGTAGTGTTGTGGTGTTGTGTAGTTTGGTGGTGTTGTGTAGTTTGGTGGTGTTGAGTAGTATGGTGGCGTTGTGTAATGCGGTGGCGTTGTGTACTGTGATGGTGTTGTGTAGTGTGGTGGTGTTGTGTAGTGTGGTGTTGTGTAGTGTGGTGGTGTTGTGAGTGTGGTGGTGCTGTCTAGTGTGGTGGTGTTGTGTAGTGTGGTGGTGTTGTGTAGTGTGGTGGTGTTGTGTATTGTGATGGTGTTGTGAGTGTGGTGGCGTTGTGAAGTGTGGTGGTGTTATGTAGTGTGGTGGTGTTGTGTAGTGTGGTGGTGTTGTGTTGTGTGGTGGTGTTGTGTAGTGTGGTGGTGTTGTGTAGTGTGGTGGTGTTGTGTAGTGTTGTGATGTTGTGTAGTGTGGTGTGTTGTGAGGTGTGATGGTGTTGTGTAGTGTGGTGGTGTTGTGTATTGTGATGGTGTTGTGAGTTTGGTGGCGTTGTGAAGTGTGGTGGTGTTGTGTAGTGTGGTGGTGTTGTGTAGTGTGGTGGTGTTGTGTAGTGTGGTGGTGTTGTGTAGTGTGGTGGTGTTGTGTAGTGTGGTGGTGTTGTGTAGTGTGGGAGTGTTGTGAATGTGGTGGTGTTGTGAGCGTAGTGGTGTTTTGATATGTGGTAGTGTTGCGAAGTGTAGTAGGGTTGTGAATGTGGTGGTGTTGTGACTGTGGCTATTTAAGAAGGCGTTGGGTCCCTGTTGAGACTTGGAAGATTCAAGGCTCTTCCACGTGTCTCATAAAGTACATACCTCCAAGGCCGCTTGCAAAAGTGATCTCTTTCAACATTTATAAGTAAAAGAAACTTTTATTTAAATTGTTCCAAAATTCGAAGAAAATCAAAGTGACTAAAGTTTTATTAACTTCTCAAAAACAGAACTTCTCTGAACTGGTATTAAGAGAATGTATTCTTTAGACGCTATGAAATAATTAAAAAATCCATTTAAAATTCATCATAATTAAAAATTTTACTTTCGAGCTTTCTGACTTTCGGTGATACAGGCAAACTTTCGAAGGCAATAACGTTAAAGGGTCTACTTTTAGTATTCTTGTTTGTTGAATGGGCCTGAGAATGAAGTCTTGTGTATTCACTTTTAACCCACACAAAGTGCATTTTTGTGGAGCAAGTCATGCGCCGCTACAAAAGCATAAAAGCGACACAATTTAATTACAGCCTCATCATTAACCTTTCTCGAGTGTGGCTTTAATAATTCAACAAAATGATTGTTCTAGAAACCAAGATTAAGAACTTCAGAAAACCTTTTGACTTTTTCGATGGAGAGTAAATGATAGAAGGATTACATTTGGCGGAATAGACAAATTATCATTGCCATTGAGGGAGACAGAGAACAAGGCTTGGTAGAAAGGCCTCATGATTATTCAATGCTTTGACACGAAGCGAGGATTTTGGACTAAAGTTTCATTAGCATGGGAGAGCTTGGTGTTGCCCACGATGAAGTTCGTCCATGCACACACCGAACCTTCTGAAACGCCCTTGACGGATTATAAAGTCATCTTAACACTCCACTCACTCATAACTTTATGTCTCAATTAGCAAGGTTTCAACAAGACGGGGTAAGGAGATCTTTCATTGAGAAAGCATTCTGCGTGCGGCCTTAACGTCCCCTACACAGCCCTTCAGACTTCCACCTCTTCACCAACCAGTCATTTCCCATTATTGCCTCTGCCCATGGCTCAGTGATTTTCTCAATTTTTCGTACAGTCTCATTATTCACTCCCTTCATTTATTTTTACATTGACTTCCTTGTCTTTGATAATCAACGTTTCATTCTTATGTTTTACGCCATCTCTGCCTTATTTTTGTACCCAATTCTTTTTCTTGTTCCTTTAATTTTTGGCAATAACATCAATGTATTCATGACCCTATAAATTACGCGTATTAGTGAGCATGAAGAAAACAAGCAGGATAGATAAAACATTGAACAACAAGCACCATGAGATGAGACTAGCTTGAAGGAACTAATATTGTAAATGAAAATAACCATAATAATAAAAATAACTATACTAATAAAAATAACTATACTAATAAAAGTAACTGGAAGTTTGGAAACAAAATAGTGATAAAGATTCTTGGAAGTTTCACGAGGAAGCCTTTGGGAGCTTGAGAAGAGCGTCTGCAACAACAGAGTCCGCAGGCTGATGGGGGCTGGTTGATCGATTGACTCACCACATGTGGTCCGACGGTGTTTTATTTGAAGATATATTTTAATGAAAGTTGAAAATACAAAAGTGAAACAAATTGAAAACAGTGAAAAAATGAAAAAGTGAAAAAGTTGCGTGTAATCTTAACAATTCTCGACTGTGTGTGAATAATTTGAATCTATTTCATGAACATTCGAGAAAAATTCGATAAAGTTATTTTCGAATGTAATATATTGAATAGTTTATATAGTAATGCCTTCAAGTGCAGTCAACTCAGACTCAAGCCAGTTAATTTTTTCTAAAATTCCGAAATGATAAAACTGAATTTTTGTTTCATAGTCTTTATTGAATCAAATCTAGACAAACGCTGGAAATGGCATAAAACATGGCGAAGAATTTTTATGAGGAAAAATTTGAAATCAACACTAACTCGATGTTAAAAGAACTGTCAAATGTATGTTGCAAGAAATCAAAAACTGACTATAGAATCAAATTCATAAATCTCAAAAGTTTAGAATTGAGTCATAGTTTATATTGAATGACTATTGAAGACTGTTTCATCGGATTTACCAAAAGTGTAATGTTACAAAAAATACAAGAAATAAAGATCAAAAGTACCTATTAGCCCTTAAAACTTTGTTTTTTAAACAGTTCGTAGCGGAGCGCTTTTGAACAGTGTGGAATCAGCGCTATATAAATGATTTGATTAGATTAGATTAGATAAGATCTATAGAATTCGATTAATGAGATCCAAAAGTTGAGCAATGAATCTTACCTCAAACTCACATAATATAACCGATGAAAAGTTTTATTAAAGTTATTTCTTCTCTTCTTTTTTCCTTCTCAGCCATTTCTCATGTTCACATTTCTCATTTTCTGTCTAGATACCACAATTCCTTGCACTGCCATTTCAACACTCGCTCACTTTCTTGTTGATTAAGCTGCCAAACAGTATTTATGTAGCCGTTAGTTGACGGTTTTACTGCAATGTATTCCAAACGAGAAAACGACAACTTCTGCTATTTTTCAAAAATCTTTTTATAGTTCTGTTAACAACAAAAACTATAATTCCAAAATAAAAAAAAATATTTTATAACTGATATTTGAAACATAAAATTTTAAATAGTTAATAAAAAAAGTTTAAATGAAGTAAATTAAAGTAACGATCATAAACGCTAAAGCGCAACCGAAAACTCCAATACTGTATCTCTAAATATAACATATCTCTGGAAGAAAGATAAAAAAACTTAAATTTTGAATGCAACATGATAGAATCATGAAGAAAACTTGAAACAACACAATAAAAATAAGCGAGCAAAGTCGAAAGTGTGATTACGCAACAAAAAAGGGCTGAATTTCGAGTACATCCTATTGAACAAAAATTAAATACATAAACCAACTGGTAAGCCATTCAAGAGAGAACTTATCAGAGACGAGAGTGATGATGCCACAACTCGAAAACACTGGCTTCCAAAAGGCGTAACAATGACGGGAAACTACTTCAATTTAATCAGGACATTTGGAGCGCGTCTTTTGACACTTTGTTCAAAGGCGCTTACATGGGAAACAAATTCGAACAGTCTGCTGCAATGTGAAACGTTTATCCTCATCTTCAACTTTCTATGCTCTCCATAAGTGCCTCTGAGGAAACCTAGTTTGCGAACTGTGCGCTATAACAAATTGTACACTCATTCATTCATTCATACCTTTCTAGGTGTATTATCCCAACATTTTTGGTTTGTGGTTGTTGCTTATTTTCCACAAGAGTACACGTTCTTGAGCTTTTTTGGCGCTTTCTAAGAAAATACTGTTTTCTTTTTTTATTGAAATTATTTTTCTTTATTGAAATAAATCTAGACAGAAACTCGAAATGGTACGAAAAATGATGAACAATTGTAATAATAGAAAAATTAAAATTTGCAATAACCGACTTCCATGACAAATGTCAATTGTCTGTTGCTAGAAATCAAAAACTGACTATAGAATCAAATTGATGAACCTCAAAAATTTATAATTGAGTCATAGTTAAAGTTGAATCACTATTAAAGAAATTTTCATCAAATTTGTCAAAACTATAGTTTTACAAAAATCTATGAATTTCAAAAGCAGATTTGTCTATAGAGTCAAATTAATGGGCCCTAAAGTTGAGATTTGAATCATAACTTAAAACCACATTATATAACTACTGGATAGTTCTATTCAGGTTGATTCTTCTTTTCTTCTTTTTTCCTTTTCAACCATTTCTCATACCCACAAGAAAGTCTGTCTGGATACCACTATAATAAAATTCGTATTCGTAATGTATTGTATTGTATTGTTTGCGATGCTTCCAACACTCGTTCACTTTTACGTTTTGTAAGTTGGCAACCGGTGTTCATGTAGCCGTTGGTTGACGATTTCACTGTAATGCTTGTATTTCAAACGAGCAAATGGAAGATTTGCTTTCAACACAGCGGTGGTGAGTGCTCCTAAACAGTTTGAAATCAGCGCTATACAAATGATTTTTATTAGATTAGAACGGTTTTCACTCTTTATTCAAAAATTTTTACTTTTTTTAAACGTATATTTTTGAAATTTTTGTCAAAAAATGTGAAAAAATTAGAATATTATATTCAGTCGCTAGATGACACACTGTTATTATGGCCTGAAAGCACCTTAGATTTGAAAAACACTCACAAATGTTTCGATTAAGGGCCCAAATTAATACAGCTATCCTACACACACACACAGATAATATTTTGATACGAATACTTTACATACAAATACAAACAAATTATGCAAACCTTTCATACAATTTCTGTATACATATTTGTACATACGTTATGATGCGATTTTTTCAAAAATGATTCATGAGCTTTGACCTCATCAACCATCTCCCAGTACATCGTAGTCACCAGTGTGACGAAGTACTGAACGGCGTCGTAACAGCAAACAAGATTCTAATCTAATCTAATCATTTATATAGCGTTGGACACGCGCTGGTGAGATTAGGATAATAAAACGCAAAAGCTGACATTTTTGTATTGAAAAATTAAAATGAATGAAAAGTGAACTTTCAGTGCAATATAAGCGATAAAAAATTAAAACAAAGACCAACAAAGGATTTTCGAGCGTATGTCTAAAGTGAGTCTGGTCTGGTGAGATAATCACAAAGTGGGCCAGAAATGAAGTAGATAATCGACAGTTTAAGGTTACAGGGGCCTTGCTAACGTGGCTTGATAATTAAAAGGCAGAAAAACACTGTGGCTCTGAGTGATAACTAGTCTGCGGAAGTTCGAATGAAATGAACGAACAAATGAACTTGTTTCCTAAGCATCAGCGCCTGCGAGCACTGGAAAACAGGCCCTAGACGAAGATCAATCAAGGATGTTTTCACCCTCCTTTCTTTGAGATTTTCAAAATTTTTCAAATTCTTAACTCATTAAACTACTAGAAAAAATATTTTAAACTTTGGCGTCAGTAAATTCATTGAAACATTGAAAATAATTTGTTTAAAAACGGTGAGACGACTTGCATGCTGCGATTCTCTTCGTGCCCTTCTTCGTCAAACATTCCAGAAGCCAACGATTGTTTCGGCCTCGCGAGGGATATATTTAAGACTTTCCCTCGAAGCAGATAGTCAAAACTCGATCTGATAAACTCTTTCTAGTATTTGTTTTTTGATCTGATGGATACATGGACGTTTTATTGCACAAGAAAGAAATTTTTGGGAACATTTTGTTTTAGTAATTTTAAATTTAGGAAATGAAAAGAAAAATTAAAAAAAAATAATTTTCTTGAAGAAAGTAAACTTGATAAATTTATATTTTTCAATTAGCTTCTTTTATTTCATTTGACTTTTCAAGAACAAAAACTTAAAAACAAGAGTTTGTCTTAAAAATAAGATTAAAAACAGTTAGTTTATCACTCATGGAACACTAGCAAATAGGTTGTTTTTGTTTTGGACTTGCTTACTTAAGGGAGGCGATGAATAAAGGCCGAAATATTTCCATAAATTAATCGGCATCTTTCGAGCCTGTTTCCACAAAAGTCAAAGATGACAAAAGTTACGTCTTTCAAAAGCTTCGCCACCCTTGTCCTCTCCATCCTCCTCTTGCGGGGAACTGAGTCTCAGGACGACAAGAACTTGACTGCAGAGTGTGCAAACTTCTTCCGAGACTCCCTCAAGATCGGAACGAAGGTGGTTAAGGAGGAGTTTCCACTCAACCGCACAGGCAAGAGATTCGTGATAGCCCTTCTTCTGCCCAACAACCAATCATTTCCGTACTCCCTGTACAAGGTACAAGCCTCGGTGCGCCTTGGAATCATCCAGGCCAAAAAAACCTATTTAGCTCCAGACTTTGAGTTGGATCTCTTCACCGAAGACACCAAATGCTCCGAAATCTTCGGACCCTTGAACGCCATGAAGCTCTTCCTTGACGCTCCCAACCGACCCAATGTCTTCCTGGGACCCAACTGCGTCTACGTTCTTTCCATGGTCGCCAGGTTTTCCTCCAGTCCCATCTGGAGCATCCCCGTCATCTCCACAGGCGCTCAGTTCGAAGGCTTTGACAACCAGAAAGACTACGGTTTTTTGATCCGCATTCTGAGCTCCTACAGCAAACTAGGACTCTTCCTGGTGCAGCTGTACAGACACTTCGGATGGAACGTCGCTGGGATACTCTTCGCCAACCTGCGCAAACACACGGAGTGTCACTCGCTCATGTCTCCCGTCAACAGCATCTTCATGAAGGCGCGCCTCAACGTAACCCACTTGCAGTTCAGGGAGAAGTTCGAGGCGGGCAACAAGCTGAGGAGCCTCGACAAAGTTGACGAACTGTTGCACGACTTGTCTCTCTCTGCCAGAAGTATCTGATCACTTGTGTTCATTGAGTAGTTTGGAAGTTTTTTTGATAAAACTTTGTATTAAATAGTCAAATAACATTAATTGGTTTCATAGAATCAACAATGTTGATTGCATAAAACAACAATGCTAATCCCGAGTCTGCAAAAACATAAAAAAACATAAAAAAAACATACAAAAACAAGCTGAATGTCATTTTTTAAAAAAATCAAAAACAAAAATATTTGAAAAATCTTTCCCTGAAGTCAACTTCAACGAACATTTCTTCTCTTGAATTATTTATTCACCATCATTCATGTTATGAAATTTCCTTTTTAAAATTTTCGTACTCAGCGCTTTGGTCAAAAACGAAATGTAACACAAGGTCACCGATTTATTGATCATCTCTTCAATGCTGGAACCCTTCCAACAAGCTGCTTCTCGAGGCTTCCCTGAACGATTCATTATTAAGGTTGGAGCAACTAAGAGGATTATAATGAAAATATCGGCTTTTCCAAACAATGAGATTGTATCGAGGCATGCTGAAAAACATTTAGGAAGATCTTAAAAAATTATTTTTCAATTGTTTGGAAGACATTTCCAGACATTTTGCCAAACATTTCCAGAGATCTCGCAAAACGATTTGGGTAAGAGATGTTTCAACAGTTGCATACGCCATTCATTGGTTTCCTCTCACGAGCAAACGCCAAAAAACTAATTTATACTAAGAAGTGAATGATAAAAACAGATTTACTTCTCCGTTTACATCAATATTTACCTGTTCTGATATAAAATCATGTTTACATCAAAGGCAGGAATGCCACGAGTTTTCATTTTTGTTCAGTAACTCCTCTTTTTTTGTTTGTAATTACTGAAACAGTCGGCATGTGTTGACGGAAGCTTTTGAATTTATGACTGAAAAGTCGAGTTCAGACCAGGCGCACCAGCAGCATCAATAATCATAACTCATTCTTCATCTAAATTGCATCTTTCTGACGAGCTTTTGTCATTCTGGACTTTTCGCGAGTAGCAGGACTTTGCATGAGTAATTCTGACTTGATATTGCTCTCTATGCTTCCTGCGTGCAAAGTTACATCACAAAAAGCGGAATCGTTTGGACTTTGTTGAAGTTTCTCTAGTTCGGCATTACTCTTCCAGGAATCATTGGCTCTTTAAAAGTCAGTTCTTTTATTACCACAGTAATAAAAGAAATTACGGAAATAAAAGCAAAGATTTAGGCCATTCAGGCCGTTGTTTGACATCATTTTGTTTACGATGTTTTCATGCATTGAGCACACCCTCATATGCATTTGCATTTATTGGAAAACTCAAATAAGCTATGTAAACGATCAATTGGGTTATTCTTCACAACATTCAAACCGTTTCACATTCATCTAGCGCCCTCTCACTTCAAATAAAAGAAATGACCGTTGAAAAGAAATCCTAAAATCCATCCTATCAGCGAGAGTATTGCAACGTTTCTATAGCTTTCGACTGGACATCCGTGTCCATTAGAGTGGAATCTATATGACAATCAGGATGGTTTGAAAAATAATACCTGAATTATGCACGAGGTTACCCGAGTGGTTTGTGAGAGATTTATGAAAAGCAAGAGCGGCGAAAGCAACGAAATGAATGAGGAATGATCGCAGACCATGACCAAGAGGATATTATGAAGGCAGTAGGTCATGAGCCACACTCTGCCTCACTGCTGCTCACAGTGAACATGTGTGACGAGAACGGTTCACGAAATGGGTGTCTATTTCGTCGATGTACAATGAACGACTTTGTACCGCTCTGCATACCACAATGAACCGACGCTTAGAACTTTTTTAATATTAATTTGTTTTGCTCAATTCCATTCTGGCGGAAAAATTATTTGTACTCGATGAAAAATATTTCGGACATTCTTTTGTGCTATCTTCCTTCCGTCGAGTAGGCTTGTCACAATAGCTTTCAATTTCAAAAATTCGAGAAATTATATGTGGCATGTTTTTCGGCTCTCCGACACTGAATTTAGCATTTGGCCACCGGAAAAGATTCACTGAGCAGCATGGAACAAAACATTAAATTAGCAGACGAAGTTTAAAGAAACTGAAAAAATAATTTCTCACGTAATGTTCTTTTAAAAAAGTCAATTTAGAAAGCTAAGCTGGATTAATGTGTAACCTTTGGTCGCCCAGCCAGTAACAAGGTAGAGTCTTTTCACGCAACCAAACCACAGAACAAATTAAAGTTTCATACAAAACATGTGGTTTCTATTGAATATTCCCATGGAAGATTGCTTCGTTTGTACGCATTGTTGGCAGAGGTTATAATGAGTTTGTTGAAAGGATAGAAACCGGCCGAGAAGGTGGAGGCCAATTTGAATGTTAGAGCACCACCATGATCCCAAAACCACCATCGCAGGGGCAATTTATGACACAACTTGGAGGCATTTCATTAAAAATAAAATCTTATATGAAGAAAAAAAATCGGACATTGGTTTTTAACACAAATATGAAACGTAATAAAATGTATTTTTTCAACAAAAAAAAGAAAATTCAGGAACAAAAACGTGGATGCACAAAAATTAGCATTAGAAATTAGCGTTTATTGAGAACAAACTTTGCTTTCTATAGACGCTGCACAATTATCCGGAACCTTGGGAAACGAGTTTCTGCAAAAATCGTGTTTTCGTGTGTTTTATTGTTTCGATTTTTGTTTTGTTTGTATGTTTCCGTTTCTTTTCATGCAAGTATGCGCACCTATTTGGTAGCAGTGTGGGGGCTTCTGAATGTTTTTATGGATGGCTGTCTTGCAATGCTTACCTTCTTCTCGAGTGTCATCTCGCAGACACACTAGCAACCCTGCCAATGACTTTCCTATTTGCAATGCACATATCATAACAATGAAATCACCATTCGCACCTCTGCAGCTCCCACGGCTCAACTCAAAAGATACTCGGCATGGATTTGCCTCGAAGTGCATCACGTGCATTTTATCATTTTATACAATACCATATTATATTATATTATATTATATTATATTATATTATATTATATTATATTATATTATATTATATTATATTATATTATATTATATTATATTATATTATATTATATTATATTATATTATATTATATTATATTATATTATATTATATTATATTATATTATATTATATTATATTATATTATATTATATTATATTATATTATATTATATTATATTATATTATATTATTTTATATTATTTTATATTATATTATATTATATTATATTATATCATTATATTATATTATATTATATTATATTATATTATATTATATTATATTATATTATATTATATTATATTATATTATATTATATTATATTATATTATATTATATTATATTATATTATATTATATTATATTATATTATATTATATTATATTATATTATATTATATTATATTATATTATATTATATTATATTATATTATATTATATTATATTATATTATATTATATTATATTATATTATATTATATTATATTATATTATATTATATTATATTATATTATATTATATTATATTATATTATATTATATTATATTATATTATATTATATTATATTATATTATATTATATTATATTATATTATATTATATTATATTATATTATATTCAATTATATTATATTATATCATATTATATTATATTATCTTATATTATATTATATTATATTATATTATATTATATTATATTATATTATATTATATTATATTATTTTATTTTATTTTATATTATTTTATATTATATTATATTATATTATATTATATCATTATATTATATTATATTATATTATATTATATTATATTATATTATATTATATTATATTATATTATATTATATTATATTATATTATATTATATTATATTATATTATATTATATTATATTATATTATATTATATTATATTATATTATATTATATTATATTATATTATATTATATTATATTATATTATATTATATTATATTATATTATATTATATTATATTATATTATATTATATTATATTATATTATATTATATTATATTATATTATATTATATTATATTATATTATATTATATTATATTATATTATATTATATTATATTATATTATATTATATTATATTATATTATATTATATTATATTATATTATATTATATTATATTATATTATATTATATTATATTATATTATATTATATTATATTATATTATATTATATTATATTATATTATATTATATTATATTATATTATATTATATTATATTAATCTTACTAGATGATACTATATTTTATTATTTTATATTGTTTTTTGTTATATTTCTTTTTTTTATATTGTCTCTTAATCGTCTTTAGTATAAAAACAATTTCAGTTTAATTCTTGTTTTCGTTTAAAAATTCATTGCTCCCAAAATCAATTTTTAATTCAGAAAGGTCCATGATAGGCTCCGGTGTAGTTTTTTATGGACTGTTTTATGGCTGGATGTTGATCGGGCGTGAAGTCTTGATGATCGCGAGTCAATATAACGCTTGCTACTTAATGCTTTATCAAGAATTTTTAAAGCGGGAGGACTTCTTCAAAGAGAGTACTTGTGTTTGCTGGGCTTAGAGGTTTGTTTGCAAAGCGAATGTTTTCGCGATGGTGCCAGTCGGTAATAATGAGGTGTTTTGAGCCCTGTTTTGAACCAGGCGAATTCAGCGGAATGTAGGGAAATGGCGCGATACAGCCTGGTTAGGTTAGATAAGCTGGAAATGATGGGTGATGAAAGTAATGGCGATTATAATTTTGATTAGTGAAACACTAACAAAGAATTACAACGGGCTGTGGATAATACAACTTGGCGCGGCTTTCAAGCATTCCAAATGGTTCAGTCAAATCGCCGTCGTTTTCCCAAACAAACCTTTTTGATAAAAATTCACCAAATAAATTTAAAAAAGAAATTTCAACCGCCCTCAATAGACAATACCTTCAAGGGTTTCTTTATTGATTTTCACTTCCTAAGCATCAACATTTCTATATATCCAACAAGTAAATGCCCTCTAACCTCCAGCCAGCCACACCACACAACTTCCTCTTCGTCGCTTCCTTGTTTGTTTTCTCCACTCCTCCACTCTCACTCTTTCATTTCCACTTTTCCACTCTCACTCTTTCATTTCCACTCTCCCACTCTCACTCCTTCATTTCTACTCTCCCACTCAACTCCTCCAGCTCACACCGACAGTCATATTTTCAACCCAATCAACTTCCCCTTCCAACAGTAATACTTCTGTTCCAACAGTAATACTTCTGTGTGCATCGGCAGACTCCATTCGCAAGATAATGCTCAGGGCTTACGATCTCGGCTACTGCAATGGCGAGTACGTCTTCATATACATCGACCTTTTTGCTAGGTGAGGAGGTGCATGAGGGTGGATGATTTAGAGGTAGCTGGGCGATTAGTTAATCGGTGGGGCGGTGACGGACGAATGAGTGATGGCGGATGAGTGTGTGCTTATAAATTGGTAGCTTGGTGGGTGGTGCTTGAATGATGACAGACCGATTGATGATTTCAAATTGTTGAAATGTTGAATGGTGTGTGAGTGATGGTAGATGGATGGGTAATAAGTGCTTGGCTTAGAATGGATGGGCTGGTGATTGGGGTATGAACGAAGGGTAGGTGTGATCTGGAAAAAGTGATTGGAGTAGTGATCAAATGCTAAAAATAGAATGTTTGAAAACTGATTCGCTTCTAATAAAAAGTGTGGTTCAGCAGTTGAAGTATTCAAATTGATCAGTTGCCGTCGAAACATCAATTTTTTTCAATTTTATCAAAAGCGGTCACAAAAATTTTAATTTTAATTTGTTTTTTATTTTTTTATTATTAATGATAATCGATTGTTTTTTAAAATATTTAGTGAACATTTTTATTATTTCAAACAATTTTTGAAGCCATTAGTCATTTGCAAAATGACAAAAAAATCTGATAAAAGTGATTAAACAAGCGAATTAAATTTCTAGAATTTTATTTGGCTGAAGCAGAAAAACTGTCGACTCCATTTGGCAACTTTCATGTGAGTTGTAAAAGACTTCAACAACATTAGACGATTCCATTACAGGCACGTCTTTATGAGCTGGTATAAAGATTGTTTATCGGCCTGGATGCATTGATTAATTCTTGAAAGAGTTGAAAGAAAATGTAGAAGAAAACAATAGCTTTGAAGCCGATTTGAATTGTTAGGGAGAAAAATTTGGAAAGGGGTGAAATACTGATGATGAATGATGGCATGTTGCATGATTGCCTCCTGCCATGCTAATTTTAAAAGGTTAAACTTCGTTGAATGGTTGGTTGCAACATTTGTTACTTGTGACTGTGGTCTCAAAACACTTCGTGTTTATTGACTTTGAAGTTGTGCATCATACACCGATGGTGAAGACTTTATTGTCAAATAATTCTCATCTTAGGTTGAAATCATGCTTGCAAAAGTGGCTTCATATTCATTCTTATCCACCAATTGAAACTAAATCGTTGGGCTATGATCACTCCGCCATAAAGTTTCATACATTTGAAACTTGAATGTCTTTCGAGGAAATTAAAAGAGTAAGATTCTTCAATATTTTCAATAACTTTATCTTCTGCCAATGTATGTGACTATCTGATTATTTATCGCTCCCATCGCCTGCAATCTCCCATCTCACAATTCAAAAGGGATGACGACGGAAAGATGAAGGATGGAACGTATCATTGAAGGATAAAAATATTTTTAAAATCTGGGATCTTAATTATAAAAGCCATAAAAATTTTGAATTAAATTTTTATTTGAATTAACGTTGGAACTTCACACAAGATCTAAGAACCAGAAACTGGAAACTTTGATAAATATTTTTTTTGAACAGTCTCCCATATATGACGGAACTATAGCATACTTTTTGGCTCTTTTATCAAGCAGCATTTTAATTCTCTCCAGGCTTATTCAAAAAAAAAAGATTCTTTTAATCAATTTTTCTTAAGTAATAACTTTTTCTGCCTTTTTGTAATTCAACGAACTTTTGCATCTCGTGTGAAAACCGTTGATGCAAAAGTTAAAATGATGAGTGTCATAAAATTTCATTTAGATTTTCAGATTTGTAAGAGCAAGCCTGCACGCTATAGTCTTTTATCACACTTGATCCTCTCAAGAAGCCCAACATATGTATATAAAAGGTTCTTCAGCTCGCAAATTGAATGAATTCTTTTAGAATTGTGTAGATTTGAGATTAAATTTTCAACTGTTTTGATGTAATCAATTAATCTTCTTCGCAAACTATCAAAGGCACAAACATTGAGCGTCACATATAACTCCATCTCAACATAAAAACGCTAGCGCCATAGACGATTGTATGCAGAATAGACACGCAACACGAGCCATCAATAAGAGCATTTACGAGTGTGAAAACACCTCAAAATTGTTCTCCAAGCCATTTCCGAAGCGTTTGACTTGCCTTTCCGCTAAGTATTGATCTCTGGTGGCTTTCTGACGTTTATTTTTGGAATTGAATGAAATAGAAAAAACTAAAAAGTTCAATTTACACTCTACAAATTATCATTTGAGGATAACATTCAGGAAACATTTTCCCCCAGTGATTGATGCACAGTCCGTTGTTCGCAATTAATATTGAATGCGTACCTTTTCATAGCGTCAAGCAATTCTTTCTCAGCAAATGGACGTTTTTAAGCAAATATTTTGTTTTCAAAAACCATCAGTCAACGTCGGAATGCCGCAAACATTTGTTTGTAGAAGCGCATTGATTTACTTTAAAAAGCAATGACAACGTTCATAATTGATTTACTGGAGCTTTCCTTTTGAATGTATACTCTCGTCTGTTAGGTTAATTTTGGTACGTAATTAGCGAAGGATTTTTATTTCGGTTTGAAGTCTCTAAGACGTGACCCCCACCTCAATCACAATTCATTCTCGCGCTTAATTTTTCAGTTTGTGATACGGGCATTAGGCTTATGAAAATGTTACCAAAAAAAAAGATTATTTCGACCAATAAGTGAAAACAAAAATTTAAAAAGGTTTGCATTCACAAGCCATAGCTTCGATGCGGACTTCTCTGCCGATTGATTTGAATGCAACATTGATCGCTCTAAAGAACTTCCTGCTTCTTTGTTCCGTGTCCTATCCATAAGAACGGTCATTTGTGAAAAAAGTCAAAAATATTTTTTTTGCTAAATTGGCCTTCGTTGAAAGGCCGTTTGACTGACAATAAGTTTTGATTTCATTTTGCATATCCAATTGTTTCCATTTATTTTTCATTTTTATTTTTCATTTTTATCTTGATATTTTATTTTTATCTTTCGATATTTATTTTTATTTTTCGATATTTATTTTTATCTTTCGATATTTATTTTTATATTCCGATATTTATTTTTATATTCCGATATTTTTTTTATATATTTCGATATTTATTTTTTATGAATAAAACTGGCGTTTCAATTTTATTCCACTATTCACAATTTCCTCACAGTCCTAAAGAGTTGGCCACTCCGTGGCACAGAGCGGCCTCGTCCAAAGAAGAAAACGAAAAAGCCAAGAAGGCCTACGATTCAGTGTTAATAGTGACCATGAAGAGACCTACAGGACCCGACTTCGAAGACTTTTCTAGCAAGGTACGATTGAGGGGGGGTTATAGTTGTTGCGAAAAGTTGCGAAAGACTGGCGGGAGGAATGAATGTGTCTTTGAAGATTTGGGTTAGCGGGAAAAAGTGGAAGTTTGAATGAATCATCATGTTGGAATAATAAACAAAAAAATTAGATTTCAATTGAATTTGAATTCAATAGGAAGCGCTACAAGAATTACGCAAAAAGCTCGGATCGGGTTATGCAATGATGTCATGGAAATATTCAAAAGCTAAAACTTTTCAAAGCCTACTTAATTCCGTTGGTCGTGCAAGTGTTTTGTTATCAGGGCTTTATTGTTGGAATAAGAATGAAACTACTCAGAAGGGATAAGAAGGGATACCACGGCGGTATCTTGTGGCAATCTCCTCTGCTGTTCAGAAGATAATGGAATGTTTCCAATATATGAATACATAACTTCGTCAACATATGGCGCCCTTGATATACCGGAAAACAAGACTTTATCTAGTTTAAAAAAATATTTTTTGGTGGAAATCAGCAGAGTTGAAAATCAAAGTTAAACACAGAAAAGAACAAACATGCGATATGGTTTACAAGACGTTTTTCAAGTATTTTAACGAAAAAAACAAAAAAATTAAATCTACAAAAATTAAATAAAATTGAAAAAACTACCAGCATAAACGCTATAACACTGTCTAAAAATGATTTCTGCAGGGCAAAACACAATAACACTCTGCAGGGAAAACTCAATTCCCTGCTGCATGCACCACCTAATGCATTACAAGCACTTGCCGTCCGTCACAATTAAGCGCCAAATGTCTACACTGATTCAAGCTGCATGGTCTGTATTTGATAAAATCTCTTCTAATCTCCCGCATTTGGTTGACCCGTCGAGACTCCTGATGGAAGCAGTTGCTAACGGATGGGCATGAGGAACTCGTATTGATCGGAATTTCAAAAGCATTGTTTGTAACATAATGGAACCTTTGGCATTTCATTGGACATTTTTTTACCTCTTTTTATATGCTTTTTTTGCAGGTCAAGCAGAGAGCGCTGATGGATGACGGTCAGCCTGCTTACGCCGAAGGGGAAGAGGTGGGTGGATGAGTGAAATATGTCTTTCGTATGTTTATGTACCTCCATGAACTGCCTGATTTATGTGTAAATTATAAAGGCACTTTTTCAGCGGCACCAGAAATATTTTTTTTGAATCCGTGCCAAAAAGCTCGCATAGCCTTTGTGTTGCGGAAAGCAAAATCTTCGTTGATTTATAGCGGTTTAGATTGTCTTTATAACGTCTAGAATACATCATTGTAGCGTGGAAAAAAATACCTTGGTTGGGTATTCCACCGATGTTCAGAAGCTCGAAAGAAGGAGTAAAGAATAATTTTTGATAAAAAAAGAGGAAATAATTTCAAGAATATAAATAAATAGCTATTTTTTAGAAAAAAATTAATACATGGTTTACGAAAAAAAGTTTAATATAAAGAAAAAGGTGCCCTCTATCGACATGTGAAAAACCTCTGAAGAGGTGGGTAGAGGAGTTGAACAACCGACGCAGATAATAAACACCACCATTTGATAGCAGAACGAAGGATTTAAGAAGAGTTAGAAGTCCCATTAAAGCTTAAAGTTGCCAAAAAATGCATTGCTTCTTGAGTTCCAGCAAGAGGAATGAAAAGCAGATTTTTTGATGTTTTTGAGGCACCTTTTCACAAACTCTTATGAATGTTTTGGCACATTTTATGGCGAAAAGCTCCAATTGAAAGCGGAATTTTTGAACTTAGCAAAAATTTGTTCGATAACTGTTCGCTAATATTTGAGTCCAAAATGTTCTAAATGTGGTAATTTAATAAAAAAATAATTTTTTGAAAGTTTCAAAAAATTATGTTGAAAATTGTGTATATTCATATTATAAACTTTACACCTCTGTTGAACATTTAAAATTGATGTATGCCGTGTTGAAAATTTTTCAAAACAATTTTTTCTGAAACTTCATTTTTCCAGTTTTTGATCCTTCTAAAACAAAAAAAATTGGTGCATATCATATTTCATTTTAATTGAATTTTAAAATTTAATATTTTTTGGAGAACTTTTAAACCGCAGTTAAGACGGTTGTTCCGTTTGAGAATTATTTTTCAAGGTTATATGAAAGTTTTTTTTTAAATTTTAACGGTTTTTATTAGGAATTAAAAACGTGGTTTACGTCAAAAAGTAAAATTTTCTTTTAGGCTGAAAGACATATCACTGGTCAAATATGTGTACAAATCTTTAAGTTTATCAACCCCTTACCATAAACCACCAAAATCTTTGAATATCTTGGAGATTTTTGAAAAAATATTTTTTTCTTTTCTTTTGAGGTGACCAAAACGTGTTTGCCTACTTCTGGTTACACCACACACAACCTTATGTTTTGCCTTTTGTAGCTTATCAAATAAACCACACACAAAATTTTCCATTTTATTTTTAGTTAACAATCCTTTTTTATTTACGCCTGTTTTGCAGCCTTCAAAATTTTCTTTCGGCAATGTTTTGTTATCGTCATCTTGCATCTCATTTAACAGACTTTCAGTATCTACCGTCCTATTTTTAGTGAGTACGAAGATTATAAAAAAATTTTAAAAACGCTCATCTATAACATGTCCAAAAAATTTTCATTTTACACCGGCAATATCACTCTGCCACGGAGCGTCACTCAAGATAACAGCTTGTTTTTAAGTTTTAACTTTTTGTGACGCTTACGTCACAAAAAGTAAAGTTGTCACTCGGTCGTTCACAAAATGTTGGTGAAGACATATTCTTAATGAGACTTCCACATGTCAATCTTGACGTAATGTTTGGAAGATTTGGAGATTTACAAAATGACCAAAAATAAATAATTTCCACGTAAATAAGCTTTTTAGAAAAAGACTAATTGAACTTCAAAGCGAGTACTCATTCAACCCATTCGCGAAGTCGAAAACAAAATGAGACTTGCTCTCGTTCATCACGCAGAGCACTTCAATGCAAGTTCAGCCTATACTCATCATTCTCAACAATTACCTTTGTAAATTCTAATTTCAAAATTGAAACAATAATCTTCACTGGCCAAAATTCTCTTCAATGCCACCAACTGAAACACATACAACCCCAGCACCTCCAACAATAAAAAAAACAACCGCAACACCACAACTACCACCATAACCTTCAACAACTAAAACATTTTTTCAACCAAAAAAAAAGCTAAAACATTTTTTCAGCCAAAAACAACAACTAAGCTTTCAACAACAATGCCACAAACAACACCAACAACAACAATTACACCACCACCACCAACAACTCCAACAACAACTCCAACTCCAAAAACAACAACAACAACAACAACAACTTAAAAAATAACAACAAAAACTTCAACAACAACAACAACAACTTCAACAATAACAACAAAAACTTCAACAACAAAAACAACCTCAAAAACAACTCCAACAACAACAACAACTCCAGCAACAACAACAAAAACAACAACAACAACAACAACAACAACAACAACAATGCAGGTCAACGATTACGTGGCCGCATTTCACGACGCGGTGTTGTTGTACGCGAAGGCGTTGAACGAGACCATACGAGAGGGACTTGATCCCTACAACGGAACCATCGTCACCAAAAAAATGAAAGAAAAAAACTTTCTAGGTGAGTTTTTTTCCATTTTTTTCATTTTTTGTTTTCACTGGAGCAGAAGTGGCTGTGGTTTGTTGGTTCCAGAAGGGAATTTGTTAGTTCGTTGGAAAGGGTTTTTCTTGAACATTTTTATCTAAGTGAACTTAAAAGTTATTATGATGAGTAGGACCGGAGATTATTTCGCCATAACGTTTATGAATTCATTTCGGAACGAATAGACTCTTTTAAGACAATCATTTGCAAACGCCGTCTTATTAAAACTACTTTAGCAGAAGTAAGAAGGGAGAAGCATCGTTCTAGAAGTAAGAAGGGAGAAGCATCGTTCTAGAAAGAGTTTGCATCGAAGTTTAGTTCAAAGTAGAAATTGAAATTATTTTTTTTGGATATTGAAATAAATTTAAAAAAAAAAACTATTTTTCAGGGGCGACTAGTTCGACTAATATTAATGAAAATCGGATCCGACATAACCTGTAGGTATTTATTCCAGCGAGCCTTCAGCGGACCTTTCAGACTTGCATTAGCGGTCACCATTTTTGAAACGACCTTTGCGATTAAATTCATCGCAAAGGTGTGGCGGAATGTTGAATAGAGCATCACCAGACCCCATCAATCACATTCGGCCGCATCAAAGCTCCATTGTTTATAGCGTAGCTCCAAATGTTCGCTCGACTTCTCCGCCATGATTGAAAAATAAAGAAGGAAGGATTATAAATGGTGTTTCTTTCGAGTACCCTTGCCAATTCAATGTATTGTTCCTCCCATAATGAAGCATTCCTACCAATTGCTGCAATGGTTGCTAGGCATATGATTCGATGTATGCAAAAAACTTTCCAGGATTAATTAGATGAACATCCTTTGCGCTATCTGCGGTTTTTTGCCTCATCACTCATCTTCCCTCGCCTAATTCACAAAAAAAATAACACCAAAAATTTTTTATACAAAATTCAAAACAGAGCGTTCGAAGGATCGAAGGAAGATTCTTATTGATCTTGCTTTCTTCAATATTGGAATTCAAAATAAATTTTGGAACGCGATAATTGAGTATTTTTCCTTCCAGGACGGAACGGTAATAAAAAGCCTGGAAGGAATTGATATCTTACACAAACGCAAAGACAATTCCTAATAGAGAAGGCTGCACATATTAAGGATTTCCATAACATCCTGATTGTGCCGTCTTTCCTCCACATCGGCCATCACACCGAGATAATTTTAGATTATTTTTAGAATTATTTTGTTCAATTATTCGATATGGCATTCATCGCTAGAAGAATGAGGATTATTAACTTCCGCAATTGAGTCCTCGATTTGTATCCACTTCAAAAACTAGATTTGTTTTTTAGAAAAGATATGTTAATTTTTCCTTGTGAAAAATGAGGCAAACAATTTAAAAGGTTTGTTTGCGACCGTGGAAAATATGTTTTTTTTAAATTTTGCAAAACTTCAAACAAAATAACTCATTTGGAGTAGTTGTTCTACTTGTGAGTCTTCTTCCTTTGAAATGTAGGGTTTGTTTCTCAAAAATGTTTTTCTATATTAATAATGGCTCATAAAATCACGTCTTGGGTTCGTCCACTCGAAAAATTGAATTTCTTTGAATATTTAAATGAAATATTTTGGTTTTATCGAATAAGAAGTAACAAAAAATATAATTAAAAAAATTCTTTGATGTCTGAATTTAATCACGGAACATTGCAGTCATCCGATTTCAAAATTCCAATAAATAACGAATAAGAACAAAATAAAGTTTTTAATTAATTCTTTTTAAAATTATTTGTTTTCAATATTTCACCTTTACTACACATTTGGCGAAAGCTATAGAACAAATGTTCTTGAATCTGCAAAGACCTCATACAAGCATGAAAAGGAACATTAAAAAAGGAATATGTAAGTATGATAGCAGACAATCACCCGTGGAATTCATCATTTGAACATTAAATAATTAAGCCCACTCTGTTTTGTAGCCTTCGGCAACATCAATATTGTTTTTCGAGTTTTGAATAAAAACATAAAAAATCGAATTAAAATATTAATATTAAAGTTGTTATCGCAGGTTGAAAAAACTAAAATTGATTGCCAAGCAAAAGAAACTCCCAAAACCAGGCGGTTTATTCTCCATGCAGGCTTTTGCGTTGCTTTCTCGCCCTTGACTTTTCAAAAATTCTTTACTTATGTTGAATCGAATTAAAAATTTTTTAAATAAGTTTTCGAAAAAAAAATCGAGCGAAATCTTATTACTGAGTGGCTTTGGTGGTGGTTTGAATTATTTATATCAAAATTACGAAAAAAAAATTATTTACCAAAAAATGTCAAATTATCAATCAAAAGTCCAAATTTCGTACTCATAAAATGACCATAGAATCAAAATATATATTTTTCTGAAGTTCAAAATTTGAAAATTCAAAACACATTAAATTACTATTATCAAAAAAAAACCAACAATTAAACCGTCAAATGTTCGCTACGGCGAAAACGTCAAAATTCCATTTAAGTGATTTCCATCGGTTTGAGACAAGCGACCAAAGAGCTACTCTTGGCACCACCTGCCACCCTTCAGGCGTCACAGGCAAGGTTCACATCGATAGGAACGGAGATCGAGACCTGGAGTACTCGCTGCTGGACTTTGATCACACCAAGCCCAACTCCAAGTTCGAGGTGCCCTTCTAAGACTCGTCTTCATGACTCCACCGAAACAAATACCCCCAATATATTTCTCTCAATACATTCTTCCATAAACCTACTCTTCGATTTTAATACGCACCACTTGGTTTCTTTGGCGTTTTAAAATTATTTTTTAGATTATTATCAGTATTATTATTATTATTATTATTATTATTATTATTATTATTATTATTATTATTATTATTATTATTATTATTATTATTATTATTATTATTATTATTATTAGTAGTAGTAGTAGTAGTAGTAGTAGTAGTAGTAGTAGTAGTAGTAGTAGTAGTAGTAGTAGTAGTAGTAGTAGTTGTAGTAGTAGTAGTAGTCGTCGTAGTAGTAGCGGCAGCAGCAGCAGTAATACTACTACTAATAATAAGCTGCGTTCACTCTTCCACCTGCTGTGACGTACTGTCGATCACCTTCAGGAGGTGGCCATTTACAACAGCCTCATCAAGAAGTACATTCGCCTTAAGGGCATCCACTGGGCTGGTGGCTACAACAATACGCCCAAGGACACCCCTGATTGTGGCTTCGACAACTCAGGATGTCCAGAAGGAGGTACCGATGATTAGAGGCTTGCTCAGCTGGTGCTTGATTGCCTGTTCTTTTGGTGCTTGATGGATTGTTACTCGGTTATTTAGTAGGCTGTTAGCCACTTGTTTGACGGTGGTTGGTTGTTTGGTGGTGGTTGGTTGTTCAGTGGTGGTTGGTTGTTTAGTAGTGGTTGGTTGTTTAGTGGTGGTTGGTTGTTTAGTGGTGGTTGGTTGTTCAGTGGTGGTTGGTTGTTTAGTAGTGGTGGTTGTTTAGTGGTGGTTATTTATTGAAGGGTGGTTGGTTGTTTAGTGGTGGTTGGTTGTTTAGGGGTGGTTGGTTGTTTAGTGGTGGTTGGTTGTTTGAGAGTTGTGGCCAGAGTTCAGCTGTAGGCTGGTTAATGTCCTGTTACAAGCGGTGGAAGGGAGAATAAGCGACGAGCTAATTGGCGCATTCAAAGTCCTGTTGAGACTTTCAGTCACTATCAGAAACTTTTGTCTTTAAAGAAATGTCAGGAAAAAAACTGGACATGCAAAAGTCAGGTTGAAAACATGCGATAAGGAAGGGGAAAAGACGTGCCAAAGCAATTTGTTAAGGTTGACTAAGCTGGGTTGTTGATGAGATTGAGCTGACTTGAATCGAATAATTGATCGGAATATCTCTTAAGAACCACTGTTTCTGTATAAAAATATTCTTTTCTATAAAAAAAATGTTTTCAAGTCCTTAGGCTGAAGAGTCGCTACGAGACTGAATGATTCAATACGTTGCAGCCCAGGTTCCTGTGTATTCGTACATCATTGCCGTTCTGTGTTCGCTCCTTCTGACGGTCCTTATCATCTTCCTGGTCGGATACAAGTGAGCTATTTTATCATTATTTCATCTTCTCCATCATCTTCTTCTTTTTCTTTTTTTCCTCTTATTGTCCTATTAAGCTCCTTTTTCTTGTGTTCCTCTTCTTTTTCTTTTCTTCTTTTTTTTCTTCATTTTATCCTTTTTTTCTATTTTGTTTTCTTTTCCTCTTCTCCTTGAAGATTGTTCGCGATGATGAATAAATGCTGTCATAGACACAATAATTTATTTTTTATACGTTTTGCTATTTCGATTTCTAAACACCTACGTGACCATTTCATTTTTCTCTTCTTCATTTTTCACCGAAAAACTTGCAATATGGAAATGCAGTTACGTCCATTGTGAAGCTTGAAACAGTGATTTTTTCAATCCAGTCAATTCATTTATATAGCGCTGATTCCACACTGTTCAAAAGCGCTCTGCTAAGAACTGTTTAACTCATTAAAGATTTTCAAACTTCCGTGTCACTCTAGTCTACAATTGAATAACTACCAGTTTGAAACTTTATAATTGTATTTTTGTTTGCTGCCCAAACTTTTTTTCTATTTTTTCATTTTTCAGACCTTCGATTATCAAATTTTGCCAGAGTGCATTTTTATAAATAACATCATTTCCGCTAATTCCGAAAATTCCACAATGAAAAAAATTCGGAAAATGCTTAAGGGCTTCAAACCCAATAGTTAATTGAAGAACCCAGTCTCCAATTAGGACGGTGTTCTTGCCTGGCGACTTCTATTCCACATTGCATCTAGTCAGTAAGGCTTTTTTCGTTCGCACCGACGGCAAAATGGCGCTAAATTGCACGAGGGCGAAGCAAGGAAAGCAGTACACAAAGGCTGTGTGGATGTTTTGTGATGTAAACGTTCTTATTACTTACCGAAGTACGCCAGCAAATGAGGAGTCCAAAAGTGGATGAGGTTTAAAGAGTAAAAGAATGCTTGAAGGTTGTGGCGCCTTTCTTGGTGGGGCGGTGAGTGAGTGTTTTCAGTTCTTTCTGCGAGGTTTGCATTGCTGAATCACTCCTTGTTTTAAAGCAAGAGGAAGGTAGCTTCACTTCAGTGTGTTTGAAATGCGTTTTTTGGTACTTGTTGTTGTGTTATTTGTTTTGATATCCTTCAAACTTCCTATAAGGCGTGTACTGGGGTTTCCGATATGACTTTTGCCAAAAACGCTTTTGAATACTCTTCCCAAGTAACCATATACATTTCCATTCATTATGCCTAATGAAAGAGGCTCGAAGTTTCAAAAATAAAAATAAACTGATTTAAAGAATAATTCATTTTAAATATTTACGAAAGCTCATTTCAAGCTAGCATGAAACAAGTTTGAAATTTAGATGTGAGTCATTACTTCCCAGTCTCCACCTATCAATCTTTATTAGGGCTTCCATGGCTTGAAGGTTTAATAGAACATTTCCATCAAAAAATCACACTTTTGAGCTTTGTTCCTCTAAGAGCATCAAAACGAAGTGAGGTTCAAAGCTTTTGTAGTTGAACTTCCGTTCGAACCTTCGCGGTGGTCTTTCAGAGTTTCTGGCATGAGTTGTTCAAAACAATGAGGAAGTGACTTTGTTCCGATGAGCTCCAACTGTTGCATGGAGTTTCATATTCTCCGCACAACACTCAACCTTTTAGAATATTTTTCAATGTGCGTGTATTTGTGAGCAGAATTGTGAAAACTTTTTCAAAGATTAAAAAATTTGTTTGCCATTTGAAACTTTTATAAGTTTATTGAGCGACCCTTGAATTCAGGAAGTACGTGTACGACCAGAAGAAGTACGACGAGAAGTACTGGAGGGTGGCGTGGACGGAGGTGGAAGAAGTGGTGAACGACAACAGCCCCAGAGAACGCAACTTCGTGAACATGAGGGTAGGTGCGAGAAAAATGGAAAAATAAAAGTGTTTTTGTTTCAAAATGTCAAGGTGAAAGGGTTTTTGTTTACAAAATGGAATGACGAAAAGGTTTTTGTAAAAAAAACACGTGTGGATGAGAACGTCCTTTGATAAAAAGTGTGAAAGAAATAAGCCGTTTGAATTGAATTTGATATGTAAAAAAAATTTTGAATAAAAACTGTTTGAATGATAGAAATAGTTGAATAGAGCGAGAGCTGAAAGATGGAAAGATGTGAATGAAAAATGGGCGTACAAGCGTGGAAGAAAGCGGTGTGTAGTGAAATGAACTTAAAGATTTGGTCTTTGACTGAATGATGGAAGGTGGATCTGAATCGGTAGGAAAGAGAGCAATCCATGAAAGCATTTGATAGTGGGCGGTAGTTGATTAGGTTCAGAATTTATTCTGCAACAATAACGCTGGCTGGCGAAGATAAGTTATTTCGTAAGTACCTCGAGTAAATGACCGTTTGGCAATAACCGAACGTGACCAGCCGAATGATTTCTCAATTAGAAATCAGTTTCTTACAAACAATGAACTGATGGCAAAAGTAAAATATTCTCCCGATTGATTTTGCCTGAATTTTGAAATTACTTTCAAATTTATTTAGAAATCTCGTTTCCTAAAAAAAACGAATTTGTTTTGAAGATTTTAAACATTGGGTGTGTATAAATAAGATGATTTTGGTCTTTGATGTAGAAGCAGGGCTCAACAAGAAAAAAGCTCACAAAAGATGAATCACACACGTCGTTTTTTGTTATTCCAGTCATGGATTGGAGTGCAGTAGGATTAGGAGGGCTCACGCACTTATCAACATCATTCCATGCCCGGTTCTGGTCGCGATATGCTCGCACGCTGCATTGTTTTATTATTATCTAATCTAATTCATGCATTTGCTAAGCGCATTTTACGCACACATTCAAAGGCGCTCCCAGATGAACGATTTTATTTGCCGTTGGGCTACCAGTTTGATAAGCCACTCTAGCACGGCGTCTGTTCTTTACTTGAGTTTCCGCTTTTTACACTTCAAACTTGAGTTTGGTCGGGAATCGAACCCTGACCTTCACGTTTCACAGCTTAGATCTTTTGAAATACTTCAAGAAACCTTCTAGAATACCTAAAGAACTTTGAATAACATTTGAAATAGCTTTTAAAACTATTGAGAAAAAAATATCTTAATTAGTTTTTTAACTGAAAGTTTTTTGTTTGATTCGTTTTGTAAGTATATTTAAATATATTTAAAATGCGAAAAATATTTAAAAAAATTTAAACTCAAAAATTTTGAAAAAACATAAAAATAGTTTAAAAAAAAATTAAATAAAAAGTAAAATATTTTGAATTGGGGTGTTTCATCATTGTCCAGTCTCCTAGTAGCTCACAGCGAGTGCAACCGTTTTCAAGGTTTGAGCATAGTGCTAGAGGACACGTTACAAATTAGATTAGATTAGATTAGATAAGATTAGATCCTTAGGGAGAATATTTAAAATTCTTTGTTGGACATACTTTGAAAAATTCATTTTAAAAACTGAGAAAAAGCTTAAATTTTTTGACATGCCATTAGAAATTTTTAAATAATTTCAATTATCTATTCAAAATAAATGTTTCAAATTTGAAAATCATTTTTTAACTATTAAAAGTGGTTTTAATATTTCTCCGCTAGAGGGCTTCCTTAACAAGCCGGGTTTCCTACGCCTCCATATTTGGAGCCACGCAGAAATTCACAAGGACTGCCATATACAAGGTATGAACCCCTTGACACCATTGTTAACCTTTAGCCTCAATTATTCAATAAACTATTCAACAAACCGGATCACTTGCTTTGCTTCTCTCATCATTTCTTTCTCATCATCCATTTCGGTCCATCCATTACCTTTATACGGTTTCTTTCAACGATTCTTTCATTTTTCACTTTGTTGATTTTCACGGACGCTAAACTTTTTTTTCACTTCTTTTTTTTATCTGCTTCTTCTTCCTCTTCTTCTTCTTCTTCTTCTTCTTCTTCTTTTTCTTCTTCTTCTTCTTCTTCTTCTTCTTCTTCTTCTTCTTCTTCTTCTTCTTCTTCTTCTTCTTCTTCTTCTTCTTCTTCTTCTTCTTCTTCTTCTTCTTCTTCTTCTTCTTCTTCTTCTTCTTCTTCTTCTTCTTCTTCTTCTTCTTCTTCTTCTTCTTCTTCTTCTTCTTCTTCTTCTTCTTCTTCTTCTTCTTCTTCTTCTTCTTCTTCTTCTTCTTCTTCTTCTTCTTCTTCTTCTTCTTCTTCTTCTTCTTCTTCTTCTTCTTCTTCTTCTTCTTCTTCTTCTTCTTCTTCTTCTTCTTCTTCTTCTTCTTCTTCTTCTTCTTCTTCTTCTTCTTCTTCTTCTTCTTCTTCTTCTTCTTCTTCTTCTTCTTCTTCTTCTTCTTCTTCTTCTTCTTCTTCTTCTTCTTCTTCTTCTTCTTCTTCTTCTTCTTCTTCTTCTTCTTCTTCTTCTTCTTCTTCTTCTTCTTCTTCTTCTTCTTCTTCTTCTTCTTCTTCTTCTTCTTCTTCTTCTTCTTCTTCTTCTTCTTCTTCTTCTTCTTCTCCTTATTTTTTTTCTTCTTCTTATTATTATTATCATTATTATTATTATTCTTTTTTTTCTTCTTTTTCTTTCATCAAAGTCCCATTCTTTTTATTTCCCACCCAAACCCACCCTTCCATCCCACTCCCTCCACACAGACCCGTTTAGTGGTACTTAAGAAACTCAAACCTCCGATCATCTTCAAGCAAACAGTCCTGGAAGAAATAAAAAACGTAAGAGTTTCGTAAGACCTAATTGAAGATGCTCCATAAAACACCGATCAATACCTTTGCCAATTCTCGTTACTACGTAATAAAAATTACTTTATAATTCGTTTGGCATATTTCAGGATCCTCACAGCGTAATGGTCATTACGTTAGCTATATTTATATTTTCTAAAAAAACAAACATCAAACATCAACTATTGAATATAAAATTTCAATCCTAGAGTATCTAAAATTTAGTATCTTGTATCTAAGATGATTGGCCTCGAAACTCTACGGGGTTAAGGCCACTATAATAATATTCGTGTTTGTATTTAAATACACTTGTCAAGCAACTGACACTCACGTCCAAACTCTGGCACAAGCAGACATCCAAACAGACAACGTCACAATAAAAACATTTTTTATAACTATACGCTCAACTACTCATAAAACACGGAATTAAGTTTTCCACTGGCGTCCATAATTCTGGAATAAACATGACCCTTTCTAAACGCATAACCCACGTTCATGCCAGCAAAGTATCTCTTATTCATTCCAAACCACAAGCCCTCCCACAAGCCCTCCCACAAGCCCTCCCACAAGCCCTCCCACAAGCCCTCCCACAAGCCCTCCCACAAGCCCTCCCACAAGCCCTCCCACAAGCCCTCCCACACGCCCTCCCACAAGCCCTCCCACAAGCCCTCCCACAAGCCCTCCCACAAGCCCTCCCACAAGCCCTCCTACAAGCCCTCCCACAAGCCCTCCCACAAGCCCTCCCACCAACCCTCCCACAAGCCCTCCCACAAGCCCTCCCACAAGCCCTCCCACAAGCCCTCCCACAAGCCCTCCCACAAAAAAACAACCCCACAAGAAAAAAACCCCCCAAACACACGATCCCACAACTGAACAATATCCGGAAAACATCCACCCACACACTGCACTCAACAGATGCGAGAGCTGCAGAACGACCACGTGGTACAGTTTGTGGGCATCTGTACCGACCCTGATCGAGAATTCATACTCACCGAATACTGCCAAAAAGGCAGTCTTGACGTTAGTTTTTTTTAGTTTTCACTTTTTTCACTTTTTTTCAATTTTGTTCCAATCTTTCGTGTTGTTTCGCTACTATTTGCGCTATTCTGTTCCTACCCAGGTTCTTGTTGTCGTTTATGTTTTGCTATAAACTTACGGATCTTATTGGCTTTGCTAATGAGATTATTCATGCTTTCCAAAATCATTTCAGTTTTTACCTTCTTGTATATTAATCTATAGGGGATTATAAGAAATTTATGAATCCTGTCCAGACAAATAAATCTTTTTATATTTTAACTGAAAAATAACAAAATAAAATAAAAATAAAAATAATAGATTTATTAGAAAGAGAAAAACATTCATCTTCTTTTATGCTAAAAGTTTTTTTCCTCAATTCGTAGCTATAAATACCAACTACTTTCAGAAGTACAAATGTTATTCGCATGATCTATACTACAGTTATTGCAAGCTTAAACGCACGCCTGTGTTCTCAACGGGACTTTTCAAAAATAACGAGATGAAGGTTCTGCAAATTAACTGGATTTATATCCCTGTAAATTAAAGTATAAATTACGAAAAAGCAAATAAACGCAAGAAATGAAACTCGAAAAACAAAAAAAAAACACACAAAAAAAAAATATAGAAACAAAAAAAACATGGAAACAAAAAAAACATGAAAACACAAAAGGAAAAAACTCCACAAAAAAAAAGTCACGACTTTTTGCACGCAGGATGTGCTGGAGGACGAAGAGTTGCAGATGGATCGGATGTTCAAGCTGTCACTCATCCAGGATCTCGTCAAAGTTCATTCTTTCCCATTCCTTCATTCCTTTATTCACTCATTAATTGATTCATTCATTCATGCATTCATTCATTCATTCATTCACCAATTAATTAATAAATTAAATTCATTCATTCATTCCTTCATTTTTTTATTCACTCATTCATTCATGCCTTCATTGAGTGATTGATTGATTGATTGATTGATTGATTGATTGATTGATTGATTGATTGATTCATTCATTCATTCATTCATTCATTCATTCATTCATTCATTCATTCATTCATTCATTTAATCATTCATTCATTCAATCAGCAAATCTAATTAGTTGCAATCTATTTAATAGTTAAAGACGAGAGTTTTATTTGATTATTTCTAAAACTTAAAATAAAAATTACTTTTGCTTTGCACCTTTTCTCAAAACCATCTCACAAACCATTCAACAAGTCATTCCATAAGTTTTTCACTTTTTTTCTATAAAAAAATTTTGATGTAAATTTCTGAAAAATGTGCGTGTTTTTTTCTTGCAATTAACGTTCATAATAATCGTTATATATTTGTTTTTCTTTATTAACCCATGTCCACAAAGAAGTTTTTCCAGAAAGTTGCTCCTTCATCTCCTTCTGATACAACCTACCCGACTTCAAAGCAATTTTTGATTAGAATATCGTACAAAAAAATTTTTTTTTTCAAAAGTAGAATTCTGCTTGCTCAACCTTCGATCCCTTTCTGATGGAAAGCTTACCAAGATGACCCACTCTGCTTCAACTATTCTCATATGATCCAGTCCATTCCAAAGATTCGTTCAGCGCTAATTGTGAAATGTTTGAAAGCATGTCCTCACACGGAACATCCATTCACGTTGCCCAGACACAAATCAATTGCACCACAAGCAACAAGCTTGAAGTAATGTTGGTCTTTGACGTTTCATTCTCTCGCACCATACCAGGGAATGTCTTACATCCACTCCAGCGAGATACACTACCACGGCAACCTCAAGACCTCAAACTGCGTAGTCGACAGCAGGTCATTTGTTCGGTTGTTTTTTTGTGTTTGTTGTTGTTTTGCTGTGTTTGTTGTTGTTTTTCTGTTGTTTGCTGTTGTTTTGATGTTGTTTTGCTGTTGTTTTGCTGTTGTTTTGCTGTTGTTTTGCTGTTGTTTTGCTGTTGTTTTGCTGTTTTTGTAGCTTTGTTTTATTCCCTTTTTGTGATTTTGACATTCTGCTGTTGTCGTTTTTGTTGTTGTTGTAAGGTGATTATGTAGACGAAAACATTAGATATTGTGGAGTGCCGTTTCCTCTGGTTGTGTGGTTAATTATGACAAAGATTTGAAAGGTTTTGGACATAAGCTTGCTTTCGTATCAACAGATTTGTGGTGAAGCTGACTGACTTTGGCCTGGAGAGTTTGAGGAAGGGAGATATGTTTGAGGGCAGTGATGCAAACCTTGCCTTCAAAAGTATGTTTATCAATTCTGGAAAAAAATTCAATGAAAGCTTGTTTGATAAGTTTTCGAACATGGTTTCTTCAAGTTCACCGCGATAACCATCCCTGAAAACAAAAAACCAAATCAGAATAAATCTTGGCTTTTTAAATAAAAAAATTACAGTTTCAACCAAATACTCCAAGTAACACGGTCTAACAACTACCCACCTATCAAGAGCTTTTGTGGACGGCTCCAGAGCTGCTGAGAAGAGGTACTGTTCATGAGAGTCGAACAACGCCCCTGCTACAGCACCAGCAGAACACCACTTCGTACTACACTATCCAGAAGGCCGATGTGTATAGCTTCGCCATTGTGTGCCAAGAAATCCTCCTCAGAAATGGCTCTTTTTGGGTCAAAAGAGATGAAATAAACGAAAACATTCTAGCTCCATTTGGTGGGTGGATGCGTGGGTAGTTGTGTGGGTGTTTGAGTGGTTGTGTGAGTAGGTGTGTGAGTGGGTGTGTGGGTGGATGTGTGAGTGTGTGAGTGGGTGTGTGAGTGGGTGTGTGAATGGGTGTGTGAGTGGGTGTGTGAGTGGGTGTGTGAGTAGGTGTATGAGTGGGTGTGTGATTGGGTGTGTGAGTGAGAGTGTGAGTGTGTGTGTGGGTGGATGTGTGAGTGAGTGTGTGAGTGGATGTGTGAGTTGGTATGTGAGTTGGTGTGTGAGTGAGTGTGTGAGTGGGTGTGTGAGTGGGTGTGTGAGTGGGTGTGTGAGTAGGTGTATGGGTGGGTGTGTGAGTGGGTGTGTGAGTGAGTGTGTGAGTGGGTGTGTGAGTTGGTGTGTGAGTGGGTGTATGAGTGGGTGTGTGAGTGGGTGTATGAGTGGGTGTGTGAGTGGGTGTGTGAGTGAGTGTGTGAGTGGGTGTGAGTTGGTGTGTGAGTGGGTGTGTGAGTTGGTGTGTGAGTGGGTGAGTGGGTGGGTGTGTGAGTAGGTGTCTGAGTGAGTGAGCAGAGAAGACGACATGAATAAGCTCTTAAAATGATGGCTGAATTGGTAGATGTGTGGATGAGTGCGTTACAAGACGATGGCGTTGAATGTTGTTTCCAGTGTAATTATACAATAAATGTCCAAGTGAAAGCAATGAAAATATTTGTATTCAACTTTCTAACTCATTCTCATTCAACTCCACTCCACAGAAATTGTCAATGAAGTCATACGGGGCGCCTACCCCCACTTGAGACCAAGCCTCCCAGACTGCTCCGACTGCCCTGCAGACCTCATAACGCTGATCAAAAGCAGCTGGGCTGAAGATCCCAAACAAAGACCCGACTTTAGAGCCATCAAGAATGCCATTAGGAACATTAACAAGTATGTGTTGTGTGTGAAAAAAAATAATTGCTTCTAGTTAATTAACCAATCCATCAAAACCTAATCAGTACTCAAGCTTCGTGAAGTGACAATATTGCTAGCGTGTCATTGTTCTTGCCACCACAGGGAGGCAGGCTGTTCTGGAAATCTGGTGGACAACCTTCTGATACGTCTGGAAAACTACGCCAGAAATCTGGAGGAGCAAGTGAAGGTTCGTACTGCAGACTACCTGGAAGAGAAGAAGAGGGCGGAAGATCTCCTCTACCGCATGCTGCCCCAGTGAGTCTCAGACCTTACTGCTTGGCATGCTTGTGTTGTTCCTATTACGGTGGTTGTTTTCTTCGTTGTTTTCCATAAAATGCAATTGTTTGTCTGTTTTTGTTTGTTTATTGAACTGGGGTGCAGTTGTCACTGTGTGTGTTCAAGTTTTATTTTTTTTTATCTCTGGCATGGTCTATTAAAAAATATTTGAAAAAAACCCATAAACATTCGAATTTAACGCCAACTGAAATAAAAAAGCTAATAATTTTGACGCCATCTTAAACAAAAATAATAAATGTACCAGAACATAAAAAGCCAAGTTACTTTTCTGAGAAAAACTTTTAATAACTTTCGAACCTGAGCCATTTTCTTTGAATATGGCGTCTTTGAACGTGAGATGAGACATCAAAACGTCAGGCGAAGCCAGTTTTGGCACCAGTGAAGGAAATTGTTTGCCAGAAAGAAACTTTGAAGTTTGTGTGCGAAAATGTATTAAAGTCGTTCTTACGTGTTTCTTACATTCAAACAAACGTCTCTCTTTGAATTATTAATTCAATTTTTTTTCAATAGACCACAAAATGTAAAAACTATAGAGTTATTCCGTTTATGATCGAAATAATTTTTTATTTTCAAAATTATACAAAATTTTGAATTGGAATGGAATTTATCCATGAACCATAATTAAGGCTTGAACCATCTCTCATCATCAAACAACTCTCAACAGCCACCACCCCTTGCAACCACAACCAACTACTCGCAACCACCACCAACCACTCGCAACCACCACCAACCATTCGCAACCACCACCAACCACTCGCAACCACCACCAACCACTCGCAACCGCCACCAACCACTCGCAACCACCACCAACCATTCGCAACCACCACCAACCACCACCAACCATTCGCAACCACCACCAACCACCACCAACCATTCGCAACCACCATCAACCACCACCAACCATTCGCAACCACCACCAACCACCACCAACCATTCGCAACCACCACCAACCACCACCAACCATTCGCAACCACCACCAACCATTCGCAACCACCACCAACCACCACCAACCATTCGCAACTACCATCAACCACTCGCAACCACCACCAACCACTTTTAACCACCACCAACCACTCGCAACCACCACCAACCACTCACAGGTCGGTGGCTCAGTCTCTGATGCAAGGGGAGAAGGTGGAGGCGGAGAAGTTCGAAAGTGTCACCATCTACTTCAGTGACATTTGCGGCTTCACCAAGCTGTCCTCTGACAGCACTCCAATGGAGGTATCTGTGACCTTTAACCTCCTTGATTAAATTATTCCCAGTTTGTCTAGCGAACATATTTTATATAAAATATCTTTGTTATGTTCTATTGAATATGATTATATTTCGTATAAAGTGGGATATTGTTTTATTATAATATTTGCTTATTAAAAATAAAATTTCATACTCATTAAAGAATAATTAACAATTGAAAATAATATTTAAAAATCTTTCATAGTCTTGTTTTTCAGTCACTCATCACCTGCCTATCATCTGCCCACTATTTCTAGCCAATGAAACTTTATTAAAATCAACTTTTTTCTATCTTCACCTCGCGCACTCTTATTGTTTGAAATAATTTCCGATTTCATGGTATTTTCAACATTTGTACAACTTTTTATAACTTTCCGTTTCAATTCACTTTTAACATTTATTTGAAGTTTTATACTTTTGTGTTTATTCGCAACGTCACTTTTTGTGTTCATTTCAAGTTCCGTCTGTTCTCTTTCTAATGTTGTTCGAAGTTATCCATTTGATTCACCAATTCTTTGTACAATCTTATCATTTGACCACGTGTTCCACCAAGCTCCCCCCCTCCCCCCTGCAGGTTGTACACCTTCTCAACGACCTCTACACCACCTTTGATGCCATCATTGACACTCTCGACGTATATAAGGTTCGTTCTTTGCCACCCCTGACGTCATCATGACATCATCATGACATTGTCATGACATTATCATGACATTATCATGACATTATCATGACATTATCATGACATTATCATGACATTATCATGACATTATCATGACATTATCATGACATTATCATGACATTATCATGACATTATCACGACATTATCATGACATTATCATGACATCATCATGACATTATCATGACATTATCATGACATTATCATGACATTATCATGACATTATCATGACATTATCATGACATTATCATGACATTATCATGACATTATCATGACATTATCATGACATTATCATGACATTATCATGACATTATCATGACATTATCATGACATTATCATGAAATTATCATGACATTATCATGACATTATCATGACATTATCATGACATTATCATGACATTATCATGACATTATCATGACATTATCATGATATTATCATGACATTATCATGACATTATCATGACATTATCATGACAATATCATGACATTATCATGACATTATCATGACATTATCATGACATTATCATGACATTATCATGACATTATCATGACATTATCATGACATTATTATAACATTATCATGACGTTATCATGACGTTATCATGACATTATCATGACATTATCATGACATTATCATGACATTATCATGACATTATCATGACATTATCATGACATTATTATGACATTATCATGACATTATCATGACATTATCATGACATTATCATGACATTATCATGACATTATCATGACATTATCATGACATTATCATGACATTATCATGACATTATCATGACATTATTATGACATTAGCATGACATTATCATGACATTATCATGACATTATCATGACATTATCATGACATTATCATGACATTATCACGACATTATCACGACATTATCATGACATTATCATGACATTATCATGACCTTATCATGACATCATCATGACATCATCATGACATTATCATGATCTTATCATGACATTATCATGAAGTTATCATGACGTTATCATGAAGTTATCGAGATGTTTAAAATTTTTCAGCATGGTATTTAGAAGTTGTTATCAAAATGATTATCGTGATGTTTATCACGAACTCCATCATATTGTTCATGTGCTTTTATACTCATTCAAGCCCACCCATGCACACCTCCACCATATAACCCATCCCCGAAAACGAAGAAAAACAAACAGAGGCGCAAGTTTTAAGAATTGTTTTTTCAGTCTTTCGTGATTCTTCAATACCTGATAGAAGGGCTCACTTCTGCTTGATCACCACTTCACCGAACTCTAACAATGCAAATAAAATAGCAATTTAGTGATTAAAAAAAAAGACAAAGTACCACTAACCACTACCATATTTCACCCCACCACCACCATTTTTCACCACACCACCACTATATTCCACCCCACCACCATTATATTCCACCCCACCACCACCATATTCCACCCCACCACCACTATATTCCACCCCACCACCACCATATTCCACCCTACCACCACCATATTCCACCACACCACCACCATATTCCACCCCACCACCACTATATTCCACCCCACCACCACCACATTCCACCACACCACCACCATATTCCACCCCACCACCACCATATTCCACCCCACCACCACTATATTCCACCCCACCACCACTATATTCAACCCCACCACCACCATATTCCACCACACCACCACTATATTCCACCCCACCACCACTATATTCCACCCCACCACCACCATATTCCACCCCACCACCACTATATTCCACCCCACCACCACCACATTCCACCACACCACCACCATATCCCCCCACACCACCACTATATTCCACCCCACCACCACCACGTTCCACCACACCACCACCATATCCCCCCACACCACCACCATATTTCACCACACCACCACCATATCCCCCCACACCACCACCATATTTCACCACACCACCACCATATCCCCCCACACCACCACCATATCCCACCACACCACCACCATATCCCCCCACACCACCACCATATTTCACCACACCACCACCATATCCCCCCACACCACCACCATATCCCACCACACCACCACCATATCCCCCCACACCACCACCATATTTCACCACACCATCACTAT
>OX387246.1:3643681-3673681 GCA_947562095.1 Branchellion lobata
ATTAACTGACGGTTTCTCTTCAACTCACAACCTTGATGCTTTCTCCTGTTTTCATAGAAGCTTTCTTCGGGAAGGCGAACTCCGCTGCGACCTTCCCATCAACCTCTTTGCTGATCTTGTATCCCGCCAAAGCGATCGTCTGCTCACCGTGTTGGCATTTGAAAGCTACAAAACTATTTTATAGTCAATGAAACAATGTAAAAAAACTCAACAATTGAAATCACTATCGGCTGAACCAACAGATTGAAGTGATAAATTTACACTTCCGATGATAAAATTCAAAAAAATTCGATAACTCATTTTCGGGCATTCGACAAATTGCTTTTAACCTTGAAGCCGATGTTCTCGATCAGCACAAAAGTGCCGTCAGAAGCACTTTCCGAGATCTTCAAGTGACCAGCGCTCTTCTTGAAGACCTCTGGAGACGAAGCACTCACCCTCGTAGTGAACACATTGCTGTCAGAGCCTGCGAGAGTTGCAAAGGGTGTCGAAATGGATAGAATTATGTGGATTAAACTGATTTTGAAAAAAAATTTAAGTAAATGAAAATGGGAAAGAAATGCATTTCATTTGTTTGTGACGAAACTAACAAAACAAACAAGAATTCATCTCGTCTAGAGGGGAGTTGCTATGGCATAAGAAGGAAGTTGAAGTTTGCCAGGACAAGTGGTCCTCACCTGTGTAGTGTTCCTTCAGTGTGAATTTTCCTTTCCCTATCGAGGCTTTGTCGATGAACTGCCTCAGGCCAACTCTAGAAAATTTATTATACCTCATTTAGAAAATTTAACAAAAATTTAATTGAATTTGTATCTAAAATAAAATCAAACGCCTCACCTGGTTTCTTCTCCTTCCAGCAACTTGCGGTAGGCAGCGATTTCAAGTTCGAGACCCAGCTTGGTGTCGATGATGGCTTGTAGCTCCTTCAGGATCGCTTCCATCTCAGCCCTCAACTTGGCCACTTCCATCTTCAGCTGGTTGTTCTCCTCCTCCAACTCCCTTTGTCTGTCTTCTCTCTCCAATTTAAGTTCGTTAAATTCTCGCTGAAGTGCCAAATACTGAATAGGAGGGGGCATAAGTTGGACAGACTGTGAGAGGCCTTATGATAGAAATAATAGTGTAATTTACTTGTTGAGAAAAATAAAATTCAACAAAACAAAATGTACCTGAATAATAAAAAAGGTCAGTTAACCATTGAGACAATTCAATTTAATTAATAATTTCAAGAAACAAAATTAAGGCGAGCACCTTGTATTCAAGATCTCCGTTTTTGTTTCTGCCTTCCGCAATCACCTCCTTCAACCTCTTCACTTCGTTCTTGGCGTGATCGGCTTCCAGCCCTCCCTTGGCGCTCTTGGTCGTGAACTCCTGCACCTTTGGAAGACACAACCCTTCACTATTCGTTATCATGAAGTGTCAGAAGAATGAAAGAAGACAGATGAAGCCTATGAGATACAAAATATAACAAAACTGATAGCGCTAGATTAGAAACACACTCAACCTTCAGACTGTAGTAAGACTCGAGGTCACTTCTCATGGCGTCGATCTTGTTATCGTATACCTTGGGTGAAGACAAAAAGTTGAATATTTTATTAATTCGTTTACCCAAAAAGCTTTGAACGTAACATTTCAAAGGTACATTTAATTAATTGAATTATTAATTAATTAATTATAAAATATAATAAATTATTAATTTTTTGATTTGGAAATATATCGTCGATACCTCTCTGATCTCCCTTAAGGCCTGTCCCATCTCATGCTTCCAGAACTCCCTGTTCTCTAAGGTAGGGTCTCTGTATGCCAACGCTGCCAATTCTTTCAGTTCCTTAATTATTCATCTTAATATATCAAAACTGGTTTTCACTTTTACTATTTTCAACGTTTAGTAAATTTTTCAATCAAAAAGGGAATCAAAGCATGACTCAAAGGAAAGGTTTGTGTTTTAAGTAATCTCATCTTGTAAATAATACGAAATAACACTGAAATACGAAGTTGTAAAGTACATAATGCATTGGAAGGTACCACTGGTTGTACACAATGCATTGGAGGGTACCACTGGTTGTACGCAATGCATTGGAAGGTACCACTGGTTGTACACGATGCATTGGAAGGTACCACTGGTTGTACACAATGCATTGGAGGGCACCACTGGTTGTACGCAATGCATTGGAGGGCACCACTGGTTGTACACAATGCATTGGAGAGTACCACTGGTTGTACACAATGCATTGGAGGGTACCACCGGTTGTACACAATGCATTGGAGGGCACCACTGGTTGTACGCAATGCATTGGAGAGTACCACTGGTTGTACACAATGCATTGGAGGGCACCACTGGTTGTACACAATGCATTGGAGGGTACCACCGGTTGCACACAATGCATTGGAGGGTACCACCGGTTGTACACAATGCATTGGAGGTTACTCACCTGTTCGTGCACATGCTTGAGGAACTCGATCTCTTCCTCCAGCGTCTGCCTTCTGTTCTCCGCGTCCACATGCAACAGCGTTTCATTGTCCAGGTTCTAAAGGGTTAAAAGGGCGTCAAGCTTGTTAGTTTACTAGCTCATTAAAATCCTTGTACTAAAAATAGTTATCAATAATAGTGTATTCATTATAATGACAATAAAAAACAATTATGAAACTTGGTTCATAATTTAAACTATAATGTTTCCAAGGTGCATACGATTCTGGTGGTGTTCAAAGCTTCTCGGAGTTGGTCGATGATTTTCTGGTCCTTGACCTTCTCCGCCTCTAGTGCCTCATTCCTCCTCCTCAGTGGTCCTACGTCGGTTTCCGACTTGTTCAACAGGCCACTCAACTGCTCAACTCTCAACCTCAAATCGTCTATGTCCTTCAAGGCTTCTCCGTTTCTGTTGCACATGTGCGTGTAGGTTAACATTGAAATACTTGAATTGAGTGAGATATATAAATTTAATTTATGATTCAAATAGCAAAAAAATTTCAGTTTCAATGAATGAAATACACTTTTAAAAAGACATTGCAAACTAACTTCTGCTTGAATTCTTCCAGGTCTTCTTCTAAGGTGGCCACACGAATGCTCAAATAAGCCTTTTCTTTTTCCGTCTCATCCAGCAGCCTTCTAGCCTCATCCAGTTCCGCCTGGTACATTGCCTTGATCTGCGTTGTCTCCTTGCCCCACCTCGCCTTCAACTTCTCCAGCTCGCTGCTCAAGTCCTTGTTTTGTACTTCCAGAAACCTGGTCTTTTCGATGAAATTGGCAAATCGGTCATTCAAATCCTGCATGTCCTTCTTCTCCTGGTCCCTCGACGACACGACAGACTGGATGCCGCTGCTGGTCATGTTGGCATAGGCTCCAGTGGGTACCAGCATGGACTGTTGCAGAAAAACCTCCGACCTTGCAACATTGGGCCTCGACAGACTTCGGGTAGGTCTTGTGCTACGTTGGATGATCAGCTGACGGGGGGCTATGGTGGACCTGAAAGTGGCGATGTCTTGGTAGGTGCTTTTAGACGAGTCCACAGAACCTGACACCTTTGTGGCGTATGAGTTCTCGTACTGGATTGACATGCTTGCTCAGGTGTGTTAAGGAGGCAGCTTGGAGACTCGAAAGATGATCAACAACTTTACCTATGAACGTAACGTGGGGTTTCAACTGCGTTCTTACAGCTTTTAAAATAGCCTTATCTTCAAGAGGGACTCTCATGTTTTATTCATGCCTAGACTTATTTTCTATATTTCATAATCCAGACATTGAATGTGATTGTGCTGATGCATAGTTCAGATGTTCATGACTTGGCGTTGAAGTTTTCAGTTATGCTGAAATGAAGGCCTTGAGATTTGTCACTGAGGGTCCACACTTTCCGCTTTTCTTCTAAAGCACAATTAGGCGTACTTCAAACATACCTAATTAAATTTCTGATTATGAACTTATTAACAGTAAAAATTCATAATTTAGGCATCATTTTTATACTCAAATTCCAACTATGCGCCTTTTCAATTTCACTTCATTAAAATCAAAATATTTGTGACTGACATCTTTTATATTGTTTCATAGTGAAAGAAGGTATTTTTGAAACTTCGCTATTTTTAGACGATTTTTCAAAATACTAAATTATTAACTTTTTATATTCTATCATTAATTTTCAAGCACTTTCAAATGTCAATGGTTCTCGAAGTGTTATCAATCGTCAAGCGCTACGAGCTACTCTGAATAAATCACTGTTTTTAAAATGTCGAGCTTGTCCTAGTTCGAAGGCGAATTCCTGCTCCCAATTGAATAAAATTTCATTTCGAATAAAATACAAAATCTGAAAGTTAAATCTTAGGCATTTTATTTCCATGGAAAATTGTGAATATCAAATGTACGACTAAATATAGAAACCGAGCGACTAAACACTTTTAGAATCAAAGCCAGTACCAAATACTACACTTGTGACATTAACTAAAGAACTTCAACAAAGCACTCGAAATGATTTCGCGAATATGTTCGTTTGATGGAATTTTGTTTCAAAATCACGAAAAAAGACAAAAGCGTCGAGGAAAGTGGCGAAAGATGTTGGATGCCAACATGCGTGCATGGGTGTCTTAGGATGAGTAGACTGTCTTTTGGACGTGAGTGGCTCGTTCCTGGAGGAAAATACAAGAAGCAGTAAAAACTTTTTGTTGTCTAAAAATAATTATTTTTAAAAATTCTAAAAATGTAATAATCAATATTTTTTTCAAAACTTTCATTTAAATATTTTTCATTGTGTGATCCACACCTCTCCGGTTGGGTTCACCAGCTTGGTGGTGATGTTGGCACCGAGACCCCAGTTGCCAAAAGTGGCTTCAAGATCCCCAGCAGAACCTGTCACTGGTTTTTGGCTTTGAGCCCAGATCTGTTGGGAAATTTTCAATTCTTTCCAGTTCCTTTTTACTATTTACTTCCAGATTTTAAATATTTTATCAGCGCTTTCAAACTGCCTTTTTCAAAGAATTGCTAATGGTTGCTCCAAATAATTTTTATTTTATTCAAGCAACGTTTCCTTCGAACGACATACATCAATGAGAAACATTAAATAAAAACAAATTAACCTTAGTTTTGGCTCCAGGCCTGAGAACGAAATTCTTGTCGAAGGCATAATCGATTTTGTCCTGTCCGTCAATGTTCCTCCTCACTTTGAAGCCTCCCAACTGCTCCTCCTGAGCACCAATATCCCATCAAAAAAATTCTTCAATAAATTCAAATAGAAAAATAGATTTCACTCGATTTCGTAGTTTTCCAACTAAACGCACCAGCGCCAACCCGCTACACCCTCCCACATACCTTTCTGCCGGTGTTTTCCAGGGTGATAGACTTGCCATCGGCAGAGCACTCCGAAATCGAGATAGGACCTTTGGCGCTTCTCTGGTAGGTGGTTTTGGCGGACATTTCGCCCTTGATCAGCTGGTTCATCCTCATGCTCGAGTCGCCTGGTGTGTGTTGGCACCGTTCATCAGACGCTTCTAAAAAGACATTTCATGAAGCTTGTGGACTGAAACATCCACTTTGACTTGATCTAATTTACTCAAATCCTTTATATAGCGCTGATTCCACGCTGTTCAAGATCGCTTTAATGTGTAAATAAGAACTGAAAATGGTAGATCATTGGAAAATTCATGCACAGGTTAGCTTCATGCTTTTTATTAGGGTGACTATCAAAACAAAATAAAAGTTGGAAAATTGAAAAAAATTTCGACACCTTTGGTCCCTGCAAAGGATGCATTAATACCGCGGTTGCGAGGTTCTCTCTTAAAGGTGAGTTGGTTCGAAACAATTTGATCCACAATCTGTCTTAGTCCGTACCTATGTTGGATGACACCGACGATTCAAAAAGCAACTATAATGTGTTAGGTTGAAATTTGATTTAATGCCTTTTATGAGTTAGTGAAGAAAGGTAGTTCATGCAATAGCAAAACATCGATATATTTTAGCGAATATAATTATGAATTAGAACTTTAAAAACATGAAAAAATGCGACAAAATGATTTCGAAAGATTTGGTGTTAGCGGTTCTGACGAAATGTTAGTTGGGTCTTTTTCCATGCTCACCAACCTTCTCCAAAATAACTACCGTAGCCAGCGCCTCCGCCGCTGCTGGCGGAGTAACTGAAACTCGAAGCTCCCCCAGCACCACCACCAATACCGAAACCGCCTCCACCTCCACCACCACCTCCTCCTCCTCCTCCTCCTCCTCCTCCTCCTCCCATACCGAAGCCACCACCTCCACTGCTTAGGCTAACCAACTGATGAAGAGAATCTCTGTTTTGTATGGAGAAGTCCTCGTGTTCACAAACAATTATTCCACAAGGGCCAACAACGCCAAACTTTTCAATAATAACAGACTACAATCAACATTCTCACCTGTTCTCTTCTCCTTCCAGCAACTTGCGGTAGGCAGCGATTTCAAGTTCGAGACCCAGCTTGGTGTCAATGATGGCTTGTAGCTCCTTCAGGATCGCTTCCATCTCAGCCCTCAACTTGGCCACTTCCATCTTCAGCTGGTTATTCTCCTCCTCCAACTCCCTCTCTCTATCCTCCTTTTCTCTTCTCAATGTTTCCAACTCCCTCAACAGCTGCTGGTTCTGATGTGATAAAACAAGTGAAACCGGGACGTAGAACAAGTTTCGGTTGATTCATGAAAAAATTAACTTTCGTTAAACATCATAATTAGGCCATCACATAAATGACACAAGAAAACAAAAATTTCTCGAAATTCCCAGCATATTAGTTTGCCTTCTTATTGACATTCCACTACCAATGCTTCTCACCCTGGTTTCCAGCTCTGCCAGTTTGTCCCTCAGTTCAGTGACGGAGGTTCTGAGTTTTTTGACCTCTTCCTTGGCGTGCTGTGTCTCCATCGTTCCCCTCGTCGCTCCGGTCCTGAACTCTTGGACCTGAAACCATTTTTTAAGAATAATTAATTATTTATTTTTTTAATAATAATAGTTTATTTATTTTTTTTTATATCTATTCGTTCATTTCAAATTATTTATTTTTGGAAGTTTAGTCTTTTGAAAAAATTTAAAATAATACAAATAATAATTATTATTATTATTATAGTATTATTATTATCTATATTATTTATTTTATTATAACCTTATTATTTTTTTAATGATCATTGTTTTTTTAAATCAATTTTATTATTCTTATCATTATTATTATTATTTTTTTTTAAATATTTTTATTTTTATTATTATTAACTCGATGAGCATTCCTAGCCACCTTAAGGTTGTAGAAGCCTTCAAGTTCTCCTCTCATCGTGTCTACCTTCACATCGTACACCTGCGGGCAGTTTTTATGAGTAAAAAAAAATTAAAAATTTCTTCCAGAACATCGGCGAGAATGTTCTCGAAGCTTGACATGAATCCCATCCCGTGGCACCTGCTGTATCTCTCTGAGGGCCTGTCCCATTTCATTCTTCCAGAACTCCCTGTTCTCAGAGGTGGTGTCTCTGTACGCCAAAGCGGCCAACTCCTTCAGTTCCTGCGTTTCAGTGATACAACTTACTAAACTATTGAGTTTCCATTACATTAAACTTCTTGAAAAACTATTATAAATTATTCAAAAATGCTCAAACTGAGTTGTGTCCATAATCGAATACACTAAAGAAGGTGAATGACTAAGTTCGTACACAATGCATTGGAAGGTACCACTGGTTGTACACAATGCATTGGCGGGTACCACCGGTTGTACACAATGCATTGGAGGTTACTCACCTGTTCGTGCACCTGCTTGAGGAACTCGATCTCTTCCTCCAGCGTCTGCCTTCTGTTCTCCGCGTCCACATGCAACAGCGTCTCATTGTCAAGGTCCTTGAAGGCGTGAGTGTATTATATGAGATTTCAAAAAGTGAAATATTAAATTAAATTTTAATAAAAACAATGAAAATCAATTTTTAAATTATAAAAATAATATTTATTCTGCAGTTCTCCGTCTTGTTTCTACAGATAGGTGTTGATTGGTTAGCAATATATGAATTTTTCGAACGGAATAATCATCTTGAGGCGAAACACTTGAGCAGTGTCCACTCAGCGCTATGATTAGCTTCTAATTTTTTGATTTTTTTAATGAGTAAATTCACAATATGTTAAAGTGCACAGTTCACAAATTAGGTTGCCTCGGAGGCGCTTTTTTAATGATTTAATTAAAAGCAATGGCTCACAATGCGTGCTCTGTTGAGATTCTCCTGCAGTTGCACAATCAGCTTCTTGTCCTTGACACGGTCCGACTCCAGAACCTCCACCCGCCTCCTCAGCAGACCTACCTCGGCTTCGTAATCCGACAACTGCTGGTTCTGACGATCGATCCTCTCTCTGTGCTCCACTAACTCCTTGCTGACGTCGGCAAACCTGGTGATTGAGGCGTTGAAGAATGGTTATATGGAAGTGTAGTTATGTGGAAGAGTGGTTATATGGAAGGGTGGTTATGTGGAAGGGTGGTTATATGGAAGGGTGGTTATGTGGAAGGGTGGTTATATGGAAGGGTGGTTATGTGGAAGGGTGGTTATATGGAAGGGTGGTTATGTGGAAGGGTGGTTATGTGGAAGGGTGGTTATGTGGAAGGGTGGTTATATGGAAGGGTGGTTATGTGGAAGGGTGGTTATATGGAAGGGTGGTTATATGGAATGGTGGTTATGTGGAAGGGTGGTTATGTGGAAGGGTGGTTATATGGAAGAGTGGTTATATGGAAGGGTGGTTATATGGAAGGGTGGTTATGTGGAAGGGTGGTTATGTGGAAGGGTGGTTATGTGGGAGGGTGGTTATATAGGAGGGTGGTTATGTAGAAGGGTGGTTATATGGAAGGGTGGTTATGTGGAAGGGTGGTTATATGGAAGGGTGGTTATGTGGAAAGGTGGTTATGTGGAAGGGTGGTTATGTGGAGGGTGGTTATGTGGAAGAGTGGTTATATGGAAGGGTGGTTATATGGAATGGTGGTTATGTGGAAGGGTGGTTATGTGGAGGGTGGTTATGTGGAAGGGTGGTTATGTGGAAGGGTGGTTATATGGAATGGTGGTTATGTGGAAGGGTGGTTATGTGGGAAGGTGGTTATATGGAAGGGTGATTATGTGGAAGGGTGGTTATGTGGAAGGGTGGTTATGTGGAAGGGTGGTTATATGGAAGGGTGGTTATATGGAAGGGTGGTTATGTGGAAGGGTGGTTATGTGGGAGGGGGGTTATATGGAAGGGTGGTTATGTGGAAGGGTGGTTATGTGGGAGGGTGGTTATATGGAAGGGTGGTTATGTGGAAGGGTGGTTATGTGGAAGGGTGGTTATGTGGGAGGGTGGTTATATGGAAGGGTGGTTATGTGGAAGGGTGGTTATGTGGAAGGGTGGTTATGTGGAAGGGTGGTTATGTGGGAGGATAGTTGTTTGGAATGATGAATAAAAGAATGGTTGGATGAAGGGGTGTAAGTGTTATGGAGTGTGTGAGTAAGCGTGTGTGTTGGTGGATGAAGCACGAGTGAGTGAAGGATGAATGAATGGGTAAGTTGGTGAGTGAGTGAGTGAATGGATGGGTTAGTTGGTAAGTGATTGAGTGAATGGATGGGTGAATGGGTAAGTTGGTGAGTGAGTGAGTGAATGGATGAGTGAAAGAATGGATGAGGGCTGAAAGACCAATAGTTGAGTGCATTTTGAAAGTGACGAAAATACAATACAATACAATCACAATACAATACAATAAAAAAACAAAATACAATACAATACAATACAAATATTATTATAGTGGCATTAACCCCGCAGAGTTTCGAGGCCACAAGGTTATTTGCATTTAACGGTCAAAGGAGTGATTACCTGAAAATATATTTGTAGCGATATCTTACAGCGAGAAATTACAGAATATATTCTTCTTAATTAAAAATATTTTTGTCTAGCTTCATTGAAACAATCGTTTTTAAGCATTTAGCTCGGAAAGTTACTCTAAAATGAAAGAAAGCACTGCCAAAGACAATTAATAATTTCCATAAACTAATTATCAAAAGCAAACACCTTCAGTTGCATGTTTGGGCTTGACTGAAAAGAACTTTGCGTTGTCAACGAATATTGAATCGTCCAAGTATAAGGTAAATGCCAAATACTTGAAAACATACTACACTTTCCACGAACATGTTTCTAGCCAACAGTTGTTTTTAAGAAATCAAAACCTAACCCATACGCGCTGCCTTTACTAATTATACCCAGCTGCTTAATTATACTTTCACATTTCGAGAAAATGCCACAACCACTGAAACGTTGCGCTATATGAGGAATCAAGTTGTTTCAATGGATTTCCAAAGATTTAGACCTTTCATGATTAAGTAAAAGATCATCGTTTTTTCGGAAAGTTGACTGGGTTAAGGCATTCATGCGGGTATCGGTTAAGTAGAGTCGATAAAGAGCAATCTTAATTTATGTGGTAATGCAACTCATGTCAACAACTGACCTACTTCCAACCTTTAATACGCAATAATTGAGTGTCAGATAAATTTGAAACTTTTTGCAAGGTTATTTTTTGCATTTTTTTTGACAAGCTATCTGAGCCTGTTGAAACATGCTTTTGAAAAATATTCGCTGCCTTCTGTGAAATGACTGGTTGTATATTTTCAATCCAGAATAGCGGAATAATAAAACATACTTTGAGTTAGCCGTCTGGAGTTTTAGACGAGGTTTTATTTTTTACCCTAATTTCCTTCAGTTCTCAAAAAAGAGTGACCGTTAAACTCTACAGATTGTCACTATACTAGTGTTCTCCATTGTATTGTATCGTTAATGAAAACACGACAAAATGTTTTCGAAAGAGAAATCGTCAAAGTTATCATAAAACCCGTTTTGAAGGTTTTATCCAATATATGTTTTCTATTTGATGTTATTAGAACGGCTAAAATATAAATTTTAAATAGTAATGAAACACGATTTTATTCTAAATAAGACATGTTTTTGTAACATTCCCAGCGTAAGTCGGGACTTGATCTAATAAAGATTATAAACAAACATACTTCTTTATTAAATAAAACTGGTTGTGTTTCTTACATAAAAACATGATATACTTAGAATCAGATTAAAGACAACCTCAGTCTGGACTCTTCTAGCTGTTCCTCCAGAGAAGCGACTCTGATCTCCAGACGGGCCTTGTCCTTTTCTGCCTCATCCAGCAGCCTTCTAGCCTCATCCAGTTCCGCCTGGTACATTGCCTTGATCTGCGTTGTCTCCTTGCCCCACCTCGCCTTCAACTTCTCCAGCTCGTCAGCCAGCTTCCTGTTCTGCACCTCCAGGAATCTCACCTTTTCGATGTAACCGGCGAATCTTTCGTTCAAGTCTTGCATATCTTTTTTTTCTTTGTCCCTCGACGACTTGACCGCGTTGACGCCAGTGCTGGTGACAGAGGCGTAGGCACCTGAGGGAGCTCCAAGTCCTATGTGCATGGCCTGCTCCATAGAGTAGCTCGAACGAGAGGCTGACAAGGATCTCGTTCCTGAGCCCAGTCCAGTGCTCATAGTGCGTTGGATGACCAGGTGTCTTGGCGCGATGGAGCTCTTGTAGGCTGAGCTGACATCGGTGTCGTAGTGACTGCCAGTCTGGCGAGTCTCGTAAGAAGCGGCTGATCGGGAGCTCAGGCTGGTGGTTCCGTCCGCAAGTCTCCCTTTGGTGAGGTGAATGTCACTGCTACCCATCGACATCTTTGCGAGCTAGAATGGAACAACTACTTCGGTCTCTCTGTTACTCTCCCTTTTATACTCCAGCCCATGAATCCTGTAGTGAATGTGATTATCATGGAATAAATTACATGCACCCTCCCTGCATATCATCACGCAATTATGTATGAAAGGAGAGAGCATGAACCGGGGAGGAGAGGCAAAAACATCCCATAAACATTCGATTATCTTTCGATTAACTATAAAAACTTATGAACGAGAAAAAACAACTGTTTCATTTTCTGAAGTTGTTGCTTGAGGTTACAACTAATCTTTATTCTCTGTAGAATTAGGTTAGTTGTACTTTGGTAACAAAGCACTCTGTTGACATTCAAAAAAAAAAGTCAAATAAGATTTCAGATTTTTGCATCGAGTATAAGATGACCAAGGTTATTTGAAAGCATGTTTCAACTCTAGAGAAAGAAGAGTAAAATTATTTTGCACGAAGAACAGTTGTCACGAACACCAAACAGAACTAAAAAAGCTTAATAAGACATTAAGATTCATTCATTCATGCTTTGAGTATTTTATCAATATTGGAATGAGCACTCTTGAACAGAGTGTAATCAGCGCTATATAAATGATTTGAGTTGATTAGATTGGAATGGAAGTGAAATTAGTATCAAGATCTTTTTTCAAAATTTTCATGCTGATCTCACATTCATCATTCCATTTTCATTCCGAAAACGAATGATCAACTCCCCCAGCGGAATAATGCAAGTTATGACGAACAAATTGCGCCTCAATTACGCGCAATAACGTAAAATAAATCGTTTGGTTTTTATGTCGCTCAAAAAAACGCTTGTAACAATCATCTTTTTACTAAAAATGTATCTTTTTTATAGAATAACCACAAATTTTTTTTTCATGGTTGAAAGTTGTTATTTTTATTTTAACCCGAATAAGTTTTGAAGTATGTCAAATTAATTGAAATGCAGAATTCATATTCATTTTGAAAGATCTACATCCAACGGAAGATAATAAAACTAATAACTCCCAGTGTAGAAACTATAACAAACTCGATAACCTCATCTTCAAAAAAGAATTGAACAACAGAGAAAAATCTGAACTGTAGTAACTTTTCACTTCATGAATCAACACGGAAATGAAATATCGTCGTGAAAATAGGCTTAGAACGAATAAGCCATTAAACGAGTAATATTAAGTTGACGACTTCCCGTTAAACTACTCTTGTTAGTCAATTATCATTCCATGCGATGGTTCATGCGCAAGTGGTGGGGTGCCACTATCGTCGAAACAGCCGTTGGTTATTTGTGAATTATATAACTATGTGTAACTTTAAGGTAATATTCTATAAATTGTTTTCATCATTTTTTTGTAATTAATTAATAATAAAAAACTTTTGTATTCATTGAAGGAAAGTTCCAGACAAGAACAACGTCTCAGTGTATCAACCCAGTCTCCGCATTAGCTGGAAATATTATCAAAATTGATTTTTTTCAATCATTTTATGATCTTTTTCTTTTATGTCCTTTTCAAACTTGTTCAAATAATTTTCAAAGTTTCGTAAGTTCAGATAATCTAAATTAAGTTTCCATTTTTCTCATAATTTCTTTTTTTATATACTCGATTAAAGCAAATTCAAATAAAATTTTGTCGAATAGTTTTATTTACAAGTTAAATCTTCGTGATTTTGACTCTTTAACCAAATATAAGTGATCAGATTGGGCTATAATATCTTCCCGTAAAGTGTTTCTAGCTTATAACTCTAAAATATTATCATTTATTATCATCATTTTTTGTCTTTTACTCTGAATAATTTTCCAATCCCATTAAAAAAGAGAGGTTAAGAGAAAACAATATTACCCAATCAAAACATTAATACAGCCCTGTTGTATGCTGCAAAATATTGGCGTGAATATTAATTTTATGACATTTCATAATTTTAAAAAAATGATAAAAGATAGAAATCAATTGAAATTAAAATTACGATTTTTCACAGAGGTTCGATTATAAAGACTCAAATGAGAGGAAGCATGTTTTACTCAGAAAGAGGTTTGGATTTAATGGGTGTAACCTTGTCAGCGTTTCCGGGTATTTCGAAGTGTCAGTCTGATTGAAAAATGGATTTGAGAGAAAATACTAGGATAAGTTTTTGGCATCTTTTTATGTTGGTCAAACTATGAAAGTGTCTATTCAATTGTCTGGTGGATGGATGGTGTAAAAATTATAGTATGAGTTATAGAAGCAATTGAATTTTTTGAGATTTGAGTTGATTCGTGAAATCAAACCAAACAATTCTGCCTTATTCAAGCCAACTAACAGAAAAAACCTCAGTTATACAACACAATAAACCACAATATAATGGGAAGGCCGGAGATAACATGAGTTAAGTGTAAGATTTAATGTTTCAGTTTTTTTCCTTGGCGCTTCAAAAAGAAAATTTTACAATACTAAAATTAACGCCGGAAATGAGAAGATATTTCAAAAATCAAAACTGCCGATGAAACTGCCAGACCCATTCGAACTCAACCTCAGGGACCACATGTATTTTAGAAAAACACCTTTTGTTTGTTGAAACCAATGGAAAGAATCAAAAATGATTCACTATTTCAAACGTAATAAAAACAAATAAAATACTCGTTTATTCGCACCAAACCTTACAGACGTCTTGCAAACACGTCAAAGCTTCTAGAATTGTCTCACTTGTGTTCTTGAAGGTTTGTTTCTTTCTGAATAACCATTATGGCGCAGTAGTCCACTGCTTGACAGTAAGCGAGTCGAAAGCAGTGTGATCAGCGGTATACAAATTTCTTGCTTAAATGTGATTAGAAATAAAAAGAACTTTAGGAGTAATAGCTTCGCGATATTTATGGCTTGATGCAAATGCCGACCGTTGCCTCTGCCGGTTCCTTTACCTCAAGTATGAAGCTTTACTGATCTAATCTAATCTAATCAAATCATTTTTATAGCGCTGATTCCGCATTGTTCAAGAGCGCTCAACTTTACTTACTTGCAAGCTTTACTTGCCAACATTTACAGTATTTGACAGTTTAGCTATTTTTTGCAGAAATTTTTAAAATTAAAAATCATAAACGAATCACCATGAGCTGATAACTTAAATAAATTAATAAAATTATAATGTCCTTTTTAGAGTAATGACAGCGCCACAAGAAAAACTAAATTACCCACGCCTACGAGTTATGGCTGTACAATTATGCTTTATGAACAAGTGTGTTATAAGACTCTCTATGAAATGAACCATCCACTTCTTTCCACTTGTTGCTGATTTTTATCATAAATAGCGCATTTGAAGAATGATAGCGAGATTTTTCCAGGGCGATTTATTACTCAAGTTGTACAACGATGCATCAGTGTAAATAATTATTACTGTACAGAGCTAACGAAGGTTGTGCGTACGAGCAATAGCAGCTTCTCTAGTTTATACTATAAATTTTGAAATAGCATTTTTATGAACTATTTCATATCTTAAGTTAAACCATTATAAATAGTTTGAAAAAAGATATCTAAACAAGCGGATTTCAACCACAGAAAAACGAATAAGTTACCTTCAGATGATTAATATTGTCTGGATCATTTTTATGAAGCAAATTTGATAAAAATAAGTAAATTAATATAACCATGGGTTCAAGCCTTATAGCGTGATGAGTGCTTCTTTTTGTGCGTGCTGTTACAACGATGCACGAAAAGAAAATACGTAAATTAACAAGTTTTAAAAACCGTGTTATTTTACCCTATATAAATATAAAGGGTCAGTTCTATTTTTAAGTTATTTATCAATGAGCGCTGACGTAAAAAGATAACTTGAGAAATTGGAGCTCAATTTTTCTTTTTTTTCTTGTCTAAATCAGTGATGGCTGCTTTAATGGCATCTTGAGCCAACACTGAATGATGATGAAGTTGAGAAATGCCGTCAGTATAGATGTATGATGCGTTTCTTATAGATAACAAATTAACGACTTAATTAAAGAATTCAATCTAATAAAGATGAAAATAGCTATTAAAATTAATTATTGAACTATTTAAAAGTAAAAACATTTTTTCTTATCCTAAATTAACTTTATATGAGAAATGGAAAGATTGCCCACTGGAGCAATGTAGCTTCACTGGAGGCAGACACAGTTCTTTGGCTATCTCAGCATTTGTTATCTTATCCGCCTCACCCACCTGTTGAGGAAACAATCTTTACTACCAAAAAAAAAATTCATTTTACATATTCACTCTGGGACTGCCCAAAGTTATTTTAATATTTATTAACTGAATAGTATTTTTGAAAATTATCTTTTTATTAACAAGCTTACTATGCAATGTTTGTTCAAAAATATCAAATAAACATACACTTTTTCCCTTGACCCACTCAGTGGCAAGAGAGCTTGAGGCAATTGCTGAGCCACAGCCAAATGTCTTGAAACGAGCATCAATTATCTTGCCGTCATCATCAACTTTTATCTGAAATGAAAATCTATTTTTCTCACAAAAGAAATGGAATTTTTATTAATATACCATATCAAAATATACTTTTCAGAAATAACAAGCTTTTATTTAAAATATTTTACCTGGAGTTTCATGACATCTCCGCAAGCTGGTGCTCCCACCAATCCTGTTCCAACATTTTCTTCCTTCTTGTCGAAAGAACCAACATTTCTGGGATTCTCATAATGATCAATGACCTGTAGAAAGTACGCCATTAATCGTTGAAGTTATTAAACATTTTGACGGAAAACATGTTCTTCAAAAAACAAAAACCCCACTTTGTCTCATTCATATTGAAAACCAAAGATTAATTAGTTTATTCTATTGAAATGAATGTAAATTTTTTGATTTATTTTCTTCTTCAAAACCTATTTTTAATAAAACTGCTTCTCATCTTTTTTATGGCTGGAAATATTGTTCTTGTTTTTTTAATACGGTTTTAGGTTGCTAAGATAATTGCTAATATTGAAAAAAATGATACTGAGTACATTTAAATTTCCGTTAACAATAGTTCTTTTTTTGGACGTCAACAATACGCATACTTAATTCAAAACGATTTCTTCGTTCACTTGGTGTAAAGTTTTGTCATTGGTCTTCTATGAATACTTATTCCACAGTTAATAAAATATTATTTTTAAACTTTTCAAAACCTTGCTAAATAAAATAATCAATTAGAGACTATATCCCAAATATCGCAGGGTCACAGCGGCTAACTATACTGAATCCAACATTGAACGAAATAACTCACATTTTTGTGATAAGTGGCCTTAGAATTCACAGACAATACTTGATTTTGCAATACAAAAGTTGGTGTTTTCAGTTTACTTTCAATCACGCGAAAAAGAATTTTAGAAGCCATTTTTAGTTTATTTTTGTCTATGTTTTTAATAAAAACGTTGGATGTACATGAACTTACAAAAAAAACTTACATAAATTTTTGAAAAAATGCTTTTATTTCAATTTTATAATATAATTGTACGTATAATTTTATTAAAAAAAACTTGTTTAAAAAATGTATAAATCTTAAACGCAATAGATAATTACAACATAATTCTCAACTTTTTTCCATTAATATTTTTGAAATTTACTAATATAATCAACATTTTGTTTTTTTACATGCTGTCAACTTCATCCCAACTTATACTTCTAGAGATTTTTTTTTTTGGTATCCAATGATTCTAAGATTCCTAAATCTTTCTTTTATTATAGAAATACCTCTTTTTTTTTAAATTCCTCTATTGAAACAATAATTGAAAAATACAATTTTCTATGAACTTAGACCTCTATATAGACCTATAACTAATATTTAGCAATTCAAAATTTTGAAAATGGTTATCTTCAGCTTCCTTTCTTTAAAGCTCACGATCTGCTCTTTTTCACTCAATCTGAATTCCATATTTTCTATCGCACTGAGTCCTTTCAACTATCCATAATTTTTTTCTAACAAAGATAACATCTATCTTCTTTGTTTAGATATTTTCTTTTTTTGACACTGTTAAAAAAGAAGACACTGGCTAACCGTGCTCAAGTCACCCAGTAGAAAATAAGCAAGCAAAAGAATTTATAGAGGTTTCAAACGTTCGGGAGAGCAATGCATCGATGGAATTCTCTGCTTTAATTTCGTAAAGCCCTTAAAACAGTTCGTAGCAGAGCGCTCTTGAACAGTGCGACCAGCGCTATATAAATGATTTGGTCAGATTAGATTATAAATCCTTGAAACCTTTGAAAACTCCCAACTGGTTGGCTTTGTAATTTCTGTTTGTTTGAGTATGTATTCCTCATTACTTTCTATTTTGAAAATTAGATTTCGATCAAAAAACACAGATTTTATAAAAATAAATTTAAGTTAAAAGAAACTGTTCGTGGCAAATATATAATAACAATAATGATGATGATAATGACAATAATCATCATCATAATTAGCATCTTCTTTAAATGATTAAGAAAAAATAGCAAGATTTATATTTAAATAGTTTTAAACTCAGCCAAAAAAATAAAGAAAAAATCTAACGAATGTAGAATAATAAACTATAAGATATCAGTAAAAAAACGATGTTCGCAACTGAATGGCATGACAAATACAGCGAATGATACAAAGTGATGCGAACAGCGATACACTCAGGGACACTTCTTTTCAACACAACCCTTTCCTCCTTCCTCGTACTCCTGCTTCGAAATCCACATATGCTGGAAGGCGCTCTGTGGTGACAAACATTTGTACAATTAAATTAACTAATAATAATAATTATTATTAAAGTTATTACAAATAATAATAAAAATAATATTATTATTAGTAGTAGTAGTAATATTAATCTAATCCAATCAAGAAATTTGTAGCGCGCCCGTTAGCACTTAGTTCAAAGGCGTTCCTATGGAAATGGTTTTACTCGCTATGGGCTACTAGAGGACTGGGGACTCTAGGACGGCGTCTATACTTTAGTTGAGCCGCAGTCTCTAGAGCTCAAACATGGGCTCACCCGATCACACTTTACAGCTGGATAGACCAATCATTATGCTGCAGGCACAGACGTGATAACGAAAAAAAACTTGGGGAATTAATCAATAAAACGAACTCGAATCATTAAACTCATGAATTATTATTGATATTTTGGAATAGGTTTTTGTGGATCCACTTGTAGAATGCGGATTAGCACTTTATAAAGAGGCGATCCGAAGGATACGAACCAGTGATCCGAGGATGGAGCCTCCTATCCAGCTGCTGAATTTTCGCTCCGAAGCTATGGGCGAAGAAATCACCTTCAATTTCATGCTCTGTGGTGGTGGTGCTGATGATGATGATGATGATGATGATGATGATGATGACGATGATGATGATGATGATGACGATGATGATAATGATGTAACGATAATGATAATGATGACGGAGATTATGACGATGACGATGATGATAATGATGATGATGATGATGTAGGAAAAAATGACAACATTTATGAGGAAAACAACGATAATTGTGAGAGGAGGATGGATAGGAGCGTGAAGGTTGATGAGGAGATGGGGAAAAAAATGGATGGGTGGTTGACAAGAAGGATGGCGTACGGGTGGTGACTTGGTGCTGAGGTCTCGAGTGAGTCGTTCAATGAAGCCATTGATCAGTGTGTTTCCTCCCACTACTATGACGTTGTTGTAGAGGCTCTGTGATTTGTTTGTGTTGTTGTGGTGTGGTTTGTTTGTTGTTTTGTGTGTTGTGGTTGTTGTTTTGTGTGGTGTGGTTGTTGTTTTGTGTGGTGTGGTTGTTGTTTTTGTGTGGTGTGGTTGTTGTTTTGTGTGGTGTGGTTGTTGTTTTTGTGTGGTGTGGTTGTTGTTTTGTGTGGTGTGGTTGTTGTTTTGTGTGGTGTGGTTGTTGTTTTGTGTGGTGTGGTTGTTGTTTTTGTGTGGTGTGGTTGTTGTTTTGTGTGGTGTGGTTGTTGTTTTTGTGTGGTGTGGTTGTTGTTTTGTGTGGTGTGGTTGTTGTTTTTGTGTGGTGTGGTTGTTGTTTTGTGTGGTGTGGTTGTTGTTTTGTGTGGTGTGGTTGTTGTTTTGTGTGGTATGGTTGTTGTTTTTGTATGGTTTGGTTGGTTGTAACAAAAGATGGAACATCCATTGTAAATAATTAACTTATATCAACACAAGACACCAGTGACAACTTCCATGACGTACGGGCTTGATGTCGATGTCGCAAAATCCGATGCTGGTGGCCACCACGTGACTCATACTCAACATGGAGTTGCCTCCATGCATGTCCTGCATGGAAGAGAAAAAGGAACGAGGTAATAGCTGTGGTGGAAAAGTAAAACACAAAAAAATGATGAAAAGTGAGAAAATAAAATGAAGAAAGAAGGTTGGAGAAAATGGCAGGATGAATGAATATAAAGAAAAAAGTGAAGAATGAAAAAACTGGAGAATGAAGACGAGAAAGAGGTGCCCAAGGTGCGTGGGAATGCAGAAAGAAATGAATGGCGCCCTTTGAGCAGCAAACAGTAGTGGATACAGCAGTGAATTATCGATCGAAAACAATGGAAAGGCGCAAATATGGATAGACTCAAAAGCACTGCAGGAAGGGCACCTTGATGCTGGAGGGGTCAAAAAGTTTCTCGGGGATGATGAACCTCTCCGGTCCGAAGAGGTGGTTATAGCCGTTGGGAAACTCAAAGTTGTGTGTTGGCAGGTTCTCCACAATGGACTCTTCGTAAGGCTGGTCTGACACCTGGCGAATGAAATAAAACGTCCTTGGATTTATTTGTCATTTGTCAATAGTAATGCATTTGATATTTAAAGCATGTTTCATTTGAGGCAAGCACCCACCTGGAGTGTTTGTGCAGCGAAATCTTTCAAGATGGCCTTCTTGGAGAAGGTCTGGAAGGACTTAGTCACCTCAGGGAGGTTCTCCTTCTTCTTCCACTTTGCCTCCTCCTCTTCCGGCACCTGAGGATGGAGCATGAGCTACATAAGGCCGACGTCACTTATCCAGGCAGTCACACACACACACACACACACACACACACACACACACACACACACACACACACACACACACACACACACACACACACACACACACACACACACACACACACACACGCACGCACGCACACACATACACACACACACACACACACACACACACACACACACACAAACACGCGCGCGCACATACACACACACCTGTTCCTTTTCGGCCACCTGGTAAGAGGGCACCAGGTCAATTTCCATCTCCTCCAGCATCCTGCTGCTTTCCATCAATACAAACTCCCCTGCCAGAGGACTCTTGATGATTCCTGTGACGGTGGTGATGCCAAAGATTCCACTCCATCCGCCAAGCTAACCCTATCTAATAGTACGCTTGGACTTCCTTGATAACTTACAATGACTTAATGATTCACAAGGCAGTCACTTTGGAACTTATTGACGTTGAATGCCTGTTATAATAATATTGGTTGTTGTATTGTATTTTATTCTATGTTGCTGCCGTCATTGGTATCGATAACGGTGGTTGAAGTAGCAGAAATATATTCTGTTATGGAGGAAGGTTGTGGCGAACTATACCTATGGTCTTTTCTTCAAAAGCAGCATCCTCAACTCACATTAGTACACAATTTTATCAATGGCATAGTCAGTAAACATAAGTGGTTTATTAACCCTTAACTGAGTTGTAAATCGTTGTGGCTAACATTGAAATATTCGATTGAATAAACAAAATGGGATCATTAGTGGTACCCTGTTGAAGCACGTATCCATCATACACGGGCACAGCTGACGTCAACATGGCTCCACTGTCCAGCACTACGCCCGAGGTTCTGCCATTGGCGTAGCTGGAAAGGTGGATGTGGAAGATGGAAGGTTAATGGAGGGAAGTATGGAAAATGGAAAAAATATGGAAAAACAATGGTATTTCTACTTTGATGTGAAAAAGCTTTTCAATGTGTCATTCTGGTTTCAGTATGATTGAGAGAATATACATAGGATGAAGTAATAAGCTACAATACAGTAGAATAAAAAATAAATTCTACAATAGTCTGACAAAGCAAACATGAAAATGGTCAGGGTAAACACGTAAATGGTAGACTATATTATAAAACAGCATGAATGATTGAAACTGTGACTTTACACATACACTGAAAGGACTGCATTTTTGGCAAGGAAGAAGGCCGGAACATTGTGTTTTTCAAACATCAACTCTGTTAAGCGCTCTCTTTTCTGCCTGGTGTTCCACTGTTGTGGTGAAAGTAGTAAAAGTAGTTGATTAAAAAGTGTTCATTGAGGTTAGCTTTGTAAAAGTGGAGCAGAACTTACAGCAGGTTCTGACATGAGAACAGGGTGGTATTCAGAAGGAGAACGAATGTAGTTGGAATATATGTAGTCAAGTTGTCTTTCAAAAATGTCCCAGTCTTCAACTGTTCATGATTTGAAATAGGTCATTTATGTTTGGTACAATTAACAGTCCTTCTAATGAACAATGAACTTTATGAGGTATTGAAATATGTTCTCCAAAGCTATGTTTTTATTACCTACCCATGCCTTCTTTGAGACAGGAAACAATTTCCATATTTTTACGAGGAACCTTGTCAAATGAGAGTTTGAAAAGTAATTTATGAATAAGAACATTTGAAATTTTTTTAAATCTATTGAATTCCAACCTTGACATTTACTGTGTCAAAAAAGTACTTTTTTTCAGTCTTTTGTTCTTCATCTGCCTCTATAGTTCCCACTGCCATAGGAAAGTCTGCCTGTTGTAAAATTTTAGATTAATTTTAAGATTTTAACCTTAGAAAATTTCTTGTAATGATCAAAGTATTATTTTGATAATAAACAAAAAAACCTTAGGAAGGTCTTCACCAGCAAAGCCAACTCTTAAAGAGTTGGACCCTATATCAAACACTAGTGATCCAACATCATCTGTTTCAATATAGTTATATTAGCAAATAAACAAAAAAAAATACATATATAAATTGTCATTTATCCGTAAATTTCAACGATGCTGAAAGATTGCCGGCAAGAGCTTTGTTAATTTCGAAATTTTAAACAAATCCGATAATTTGAAAAAAATGCTTTTAAAAATAGAATATGCAAAAACAATTACCTCCAAAAACGCCACCACTCATTTCTGGGATTTTAAAATTACCAGATTTTCTTTCATTAAAAAAGCGAGCGATATTCAATTAGATTGTGTTTTCATTGGTTATTTAATGGGTCAGTTCAAAAAATTGTTAGAGGTTCTTTTCGAAGAATAAGATTTTAAATGTCTCTTTGACAACTTTGATGCTTTACTGAATTTTTATTCAAATATATTTGATAGATTCAATAAAGTTTAGTTCTTTTCAAGCCAACAGTTTTTTGAAAGTTTTCAAAGAATCTGTTTGAAAATGGGATTTGGTTCAATAGTTGAAGAATTTGAACAAGAATCTTCTTGTGAAAAAGAAAAAGATTTCACCATATCGAAGGAAGAGTTAGAAGCCAAATCTATAGCTCATTATCACATTGCTCTCAAGTACCAGAGAGCTGATAAAGTAGAAGAAGCAATTCACGAATATTTGAAACTAGTATCTAGTTGTTACATCGAACTAGATAACGATGATGAAAATTTCATATTTTCATCTAAGCTCAAATATCTTTGCCTCAAAAATATTGGAGAACTTTATCTAAAAATATCCCAAAAAGAGATGGCTCTGAAATTTTTCATAGAAGCCTTGCAAGTTGATAGTTCAAAGTTTGAACTGCATTCAACAGTTGGAAAACTTGCTCTTAATATGAAAAATTATCATCTTGCTAGGCATTCATATGAGCAAGCTTATGAAATAAATCCAGAAAACCTTTTTTGTGCTAAGAAATACATATCTATTTTGTTTATCCAAGAAAATTACGAGCTCTGCTTACAGATTCTTATTCTACTTTTGGAAAAGAATTCAAATTTTTTATTTGGTTATGTTTTACTTGGAGAGCTGCTTACTAAACTACCAAATCTCAAAGTTTTGCTGACTGTGCACCAGACGAAAATCTACCAACAGTTTCTAAAAAATAAAATATCATCTAAAAAATCAAAAGAAATTCTTTTACCTCTTTATGAAGAAAGAAATTTACTCATCAAAAATGCAACACAAAAGTTTGAAGACATTTCAAAAAGTTCGAAAATAACTTTCTTAAAACCTTTCAAACTTTATTCTTGGAAAGAAGTAGGTTTACAGCTGTTAGACTTACACAACTGTTTATTTTCAAGCAATGTTACAGATAGAAACAATGAGGCTCTTTCAAAACCCACCTTGTTTACACAGCCTATTGATTTTAGTGATATTAAAAAAGATGACGAAAGTGGAAAAATTAACGAAATGGAAGCCAATCTGAATGCCATGGAAAACAATCTTTCATTCACATCTTTAAAAACTTATGGCAGTGGTTTGAAGTCACCTAAAGTTGAAATTAGTGATGGAGACATAGTAATAAAAGATGAAAACATGGAGGAACAAAATATTGAAGAAGACATGAATTTTGTCAAAGCCACCAATGAAACAAAATGCAAGTCAGATGAAGAACAGTCTGGAAAAATAAAGAACCTTGAAGGGATTGACAACTCAGACGTGCAAGTCACAGCAGCATCAAAAGACATTGCAATGCTTGATGTCTGCAAGGATGCCGAAAGAAGCAAAGTGAGTAAGAGTAAGGAAAGCGGGAAAAAGCCATGCAAGAGGAAGTGCGACTTTTCCATGCTGGACGATGACTTCAAGAGGAGATCAAAGAGGGTCAAGAACTCGGTATTGAGCAGTCTGAATCCTGAGAATGAGTTGAATTCCATCATGAAGCTTCTGCCTTTGTGTTTCCAGAAGGACTTCCACGACCTGTGCAAGCAAGAGGAGAGGGCTGCAACCAACAACTCCACGCATTCCATCACCAGCCAGGCAAACCACAGCTTAGAAAAGTCAAATGAGGAGTATTTTTGCGAGGATGAACAGACCAAAGTCAGAGCCTTCCTGAAGGACATGCAAGCCAAGAAGGTTGACCTGGTAGACATGTTGTTGGCATATCTGGTGCAGTTGCACAGCCACTACTTCCTTGAGTGGCCTGCAGGGCTGATAGACATCTTTGTCAGGCTGTATGAGTGCTTGAGAAGTCATTTCAGCCTCAACATCCACCTGAGCGGCCACTTTCCTGATGAGATGCGCAGGCAATTCATCAACGTTTGTCTTATCTACTTGGAGTTGAGTGTCAACGAAAATTGCAAGAATTGCATTAAGATCGATAACTTCTCCGACGCTGATTTCTTCCAAAAGATGAACAACAGATCTGACTGTGGCTTAACTGTCTTTGAAGACCTCAACTATTTGACAAGACTGGCTCAAAATTCGTCCGACGAAGTGCTCGAAAGCAGCTTCGTTGTAAGAGTCCACTGGCTGAATTTTTTGATATATCAAAGGCAAACTGACGTATCACTAGATTACTTGCAATTCCTAATCCAAAATCTTGAGGCAACTCCTGACAAGGTTCTCAAACTGCCAAACTGCTTGGGGAACAGAGTGATATCGTTGGAGAAGGCGACGCAACTGATGACGAAGCTGAAGAAGACCCTGCACGTGGAGGACATTTTTCGAATGTACAACGATGGCGAGTACACCGAGGTGATCGACATCATCAAGGAGGTCCTCACCACCAAGCAGAAGGTCACCATAGACCTGTCGTCCGAGGAGAACAGAGAACAAATGAGCATCCTCCTCAACTGCTACCTGGCCAAGAAAGAGCATGGGTCGTGTCTGATGTGGACTATCAAGTGTCTCAGTGGCTACATCAGCCACCTTTTGGACCCCCAACTGAACTCAATGCAGGCCACCGGCAGTCCAGCACAGACTCACCCCCTCACCTTCCTCTACAAGCTCCTCAATTACATTGATGTGTGCATGCAAGCCTGCCCTACAGCCTTGGCTGAAATCTCCTTTGAAACATTGCAGCTTTTGGTTGCTAGTGTTTGCAAGATGCTGGAGGTGGTGTTTGAGATCACCACAGACGCCAACGCTCTCATTTGCAGCCTGCCCTGTGAGCACGTTATTGACTTGTGGGTGCTGCTCTACCGCGTCCTAAAGTGGCACTACGGCACGCACATGCAGGTGCAAAAAAGGGAAGTTCTGAATGAGGAGGAGGACGACAACGACGACGAAGTTCCTGGCTTCATGAAAATTCTCATCAAAGGCCACAACTACCTTGCCAGGTTGTGAGCATTCTTGCGCCAAATTCATCATATGATGATTAATATAAAAAAATTATTATAATAATACTTGATTGGAGAATCATTATGATTGTTAAAATAATTATAATTATAATTAATTACTACTATTTATTAAATTAAAATGCTCAATTTAAACTGCTAGGAAGGGCTGGTGTTGCTCTATCAACGGCAAGTACGTGCTCTTCCTTATCAATGAGGCCGAGATGCTACTCACCTGCATTCAAAAGGAAGACTCTTCTGAGGATAGCGCCGAAGAAGATGAAGAAGAAGAAGAAGAAGAAGATGAAGAAGAAAAAGAAAAAAAAGAAGATAGAGTAAGAAAAGAAGGAAAAGGAAGAGAAAAGAGAAAAGAAAGAGGAAAGGGGAAAGAAGGAGAGGAAGATGATGATAATGGAAAAAAAGAAGCAGGAGATAAAGCTGGCAGACAGAAAGGTCAACCATTGAATGGCAAGGCGGCCAGAGCAGACGGTGCAGACAAACTGGATGGTTTACCACCCACGGAGGTGGCGTTGGAGGTGGGAGAGGTGTGTGAGGGCGACCTTTGCGCCTCCTTGGAGCAGGCCTTTTCCTGCTTTTTCCACTACCCGAAAAAGAACCGCAATAAAAACTTTGAGGACCATCAAACGCAACCAGTTGGAATTGACAACCGTTTCATACTTTTCAATGTTTTTCAATAATTTAATTCTTTTCTTGCAACCTTCCACACTATGTAGAAGGTCTTTTCCGTTTGTCGTTTTTTAGAACACACCTCTGTGTCCCACCAGGTTCCTCTGGCCTGGAGCAACTGTCGCGGTCTCTTCAACTACTTCAAGCCTTCCATTCTGCCAGAGTACGACTCTTTGAAGCAGAGGAGCATTTATTCGGAGTTCGAGCAGCTCCTTCTCAAGATCAAAGTCCTTTCGCCCCTCGAGGAGTCTTCCAACTTTGAAACACACCTCTCCGGAGTTAAATCTTTCATCAATGGCACACTCGATCAAGAACCTTCCTCGTCTGCCTCTTCAGACCCCATCCACCAGGATCTCTACTACCTGCTTGCAGATTACTATTTCAAAAACAACGAAACGTCCAAAGCCATGGACTTTTACGAGATGGACCTGTGTGTGCAGCCTCGACGTTTTGACTCATGGGCCGCTTTGGCATTGGCCTACTCCAAGACGCTGGAAGACGACTTGGCTTTGCTTGACAAAGCGCCCAGGACACTCGCCACCAGCACCCTGCGCTGCTTCAAGCGAGCCATGCAACTGAGTGAGGCGAACAGCAAGTTGTGGATAGAGTATGGCTCGTGCACCTACATGCTCCAGGCTACTGCTTCCTACCTCTACAAGATTCACAACCACTTTTTCATGCCCAAAATTGACTTCTTTGAGACCGCTTCTACCATCAACCCTCCCGCTCCCGAAGTTGCCAGCTCTCTGGTCTGTAAACTCCAAAGCAGTCCTCAAGACCTTTTGTCCTTCAAGCAGGAGATGCTTGCCTTAAGCAAGCAGTGCTTTGAGCAGGCCATGAAGCACGACTGTGACTCGGAAGAGGAGTGGCTGGAGCACTACATGATCGGCAAGATGAGCGAGAAGGAGGCTCAGGACCCCTCCGTCTTTCTCAGCCACTACGCCCAAGTACGCAACTTTCAGCTTTTTTGAAACTGCACGGAATATAAAGGAAACTGGACCACCAAATAAATTAATAATCAACAAAAATATACATTTTTTAAATAATCAAAATTTTGCTCATTTGTACTTGACACTACACCCATACTGAGTTTTGCCTCGACCGCCGAACACCTATTCAGCGTATAGCACACACACATCCCAGGCGGCTGAGTTGCTGCACCTGGAGAAGGCCAAGTACCCCAAGAGGAACATCTCCTACTACAACCCTCCCTACCTGGCCGTTGAGTCTCTGGAGGTTCGTCCTTCAGGCACCATCTGGCCACCCTTCATAAAGCTTATCATGCCGTAACATTCCTATTATTATTATTCTTTTTTATATATTTTTTTAAATATTTTTATCAGCATCATCATCATTTTTATTATTGATTTTGTATGGTCTATTGATGTATCTCTGAGTGTTCCTTGAGTGGCTCAGATGCACGAGAACTCCAGGGCCACTAAACTCACAACTTACATTATAAATCACCCCATACCGCCAATTGAACATCAGTCAACCAAATGGTCTTGAGACTCTCACATTCACAAGACATTCTCAACCTCCACACTTCACCTCCACACATTTACTCCGCACATCACCTTCACAATCAACCTCCACACATCACCTCCACGCATCACCTCACCCAGATGTTCTACAGGACGCACGCCAGCACGGTCAAGTACCTGCTCAGGCACGAAGACAGGCTGGCCGACATTGACTTTGACATCCTTGAGCGCTTTATCGCCCAGGCCAGACAGAGTCCCCTGGTGAAGGGACAGGAGTACCTCGAGAAGAAGACCGACTACAAACGATCCATCGACCTCCTGTTGGTGCTGTTCTCTTGTAATGGTGTTGATACGCAGATTTTTTTCGAAAGTTCAAAGATTTGAAAAAAGAATTTTTTTTTATTTCACAAAAAAGCGAATAAAATAGATTTAGGGTGAGTGTCATCTTATGAATATTCTTTCTTTTTTTGTTTCTCAGGAATAATTTCTATACATACAAAGAATGAATTGATGGTGAAGAAGCATCCAACCGCCCACAGTTTTGAGGAGGAGAGTTTCTTGCTGATGTCGGGCAACCTTGTGGGACACGCCAACAAACAGCTGCCCAGTATCATAGGCACACAAGCCACCTTTGACTCAGGCATAGTGGCTGGTCAGGGTGGTGTAGTGAGTGTTCCAGTCGTCTCACCCAACCAACCCAGTGATCAGGGTCAAGGTGGTCTTCAAAGCACCTTCGAAAACCCCTCGCAAGAGCATCCTCAACAAGTCATAAAGAGCTTACCATCCTCCCCCATCAAGGCCAAGTCTCTGCTCCAGTCAACATCCACTCCGTGTCGATTGAATCTATCCCAGTCTTCTTCGAGTGCTCTCGAGGCTTCCAAGGTGTCGTCGAGTGTCTCGGAGGATGTCATCATCATCGGCGAAGAAGGGCTGGAAGTCGAGTCATTGGGAGGTGCCAAAGAAGAAGGAGAGGCCTCGGTGCTTTTGGTGCCTGATGAAAGTGTGGTCGAGAAGGGGCAAGATGAGTTTGAAATGCTCGAGTCAAAGTTGGCAGAGTTGGAAAAGAATGGAGTAGGGGGGGAAGGACAAGAAGGAGAAGGAGGTCTGAATGAAAGGAGAGAAGTCCAGAAGAGAAAGGATCAAGGCACGGAAGAGAAAAAACAAAAAGTTACGGCTGAGATACATGAAGCTGATGATGATGAAGGCATTGATCCTACCAACAACAAAAACAGGGACATGGAAGCAAAAACTAATGACACTACTTCTGCTACTACTTCTGCTACTACTTCTGCTACTACTTCTGCTACTACTTCTGCTACTACTTCTGCTACTACTTCTGCTTCTACTACAAATAAAACTAATTCTACTACTACTTTTACTACTTCTACTTCAACTACAAATAAAACTACTAATACTACTACCACAGCTGCTATTATTCTTGTTTTTTCTACAAGTAATACTACCACTACTCTTACCACTATGAATAGTACTACTTTCACCACCACCACCACCACTAAAACTACTACCACTACTGGTGATAATAACACTTCTAGCAACACCACCGTTAACAATAGCATTAACGAAGAGGCCAAGGTGATAAGAAGTACTCAAGCGGCTTGTGATGAAAGGCGTGAGCAGAGGTTTGTGGCGCTATTGCACGCTTGCATGAGAGCCTTTTCGCTCATCCTCTCCCGCTACCCATGGCACTTCAAGTCGCAGTACAGACTCGCTTACGTCTACTTCCACTGCCGCCATCTCAAGGTGTTTGAGTGTTGGGTGCGGAGGGCTGGGCTGTTTGAGGAGGTTTTTTGATGGTTCTTGTGAGAATTATGCGTACATTTCATTTTGTTAAATATTTAATGGTATTTTATACAATGCAACTGGCTTTAATCAAATTGATTGTTTTTCGATGGTGAAGAACGCACGGAAGCCTCTGAGGAACACGTGAGCTTGAAACCCCTCCAGAACTTGTCCTACTGCAGAGAGCTTTTGATTGGTCACTCGTTCACGCTGCCTGT
>OX387246.1:3676181-3681181 GCA_947562095.1 Branchellion lobata
GATACGATACAAATACGATACAATACAGACATGATACAATACAAACATGATACGATACAAATACGATACAGTACAAACATGATACAATACAAATATGATACAATAAAAACATGATACGATACAAATACGATACAATAAAAACATGTTACAATACAAACTGATACAATAAAAATACGATACGATAGAAACACGATACGATACAAATACGAATATTATTATTGTGTCATACCACACAGCGAACTCAAGTGGCCAAGAACAACCAGTCAATCATCACCTCCCCACCCGCTTCTTTTAACACCAGCTTCAACAAGACCTCTCCAAGCTCGCACCACAACCAACAACATCCAGTCAATCTCAATAAATCCATGCCACACTTTTCATCACAACAGCCCTCAACTCTCAACCTCTACAGCGCTAACCAGGGCTTTTCAGCTTCAAACCATTCTAGTCAAAATGTCAGCCCACTCTCCAGTCGCTCGCAAGCTTCTGCATCTTACCACGCTCCCTTCTCCAATGCTTCTAACGTCAGTCTCAGCTACCAATCTGACAGCACACATCACAGACCTTCTGCGTATTACGATAAACAACAACACCATCAACAACAACTCCAACATCAACCTCAAAAACACCACCAATCTCAACATCAGAAGCATCCACAGCAATTTCAGAAACAACAACAGCCACAACAAAATGTTTCCACTCAACTCATAACTCAGCAAATACAACAACAAAAACCTCATCAAAACCAACAACCTACTCAACAGCAACAACAACAATCTCATCAACAAAAGCAACAGCAACACCACCAACAGCAACAATCTTCAAAATCCAACAAACAAATTTTTGTTTCACTTCCTCTGGCATCTTCTTCACCGAGTCAACAGCCACCTGCGCAACAAAGTAACTACAAACAAGCGAAAAAACAATTCAATGTTTCAATACCATTGTTGAACTCATCTTCACAACAGATCAAATTTCAACAACAACAGCAACCGCAACATCAGCAACAACCACAACAACAACTATCTTCAAAACAACAACCACTCGTTATGCCTCAACAACAACAACAACAACAACAACCGCATCAGCAATCCAAAAATCAACATTTCAAACAGCAACAGTTACATAATAAACCCTCACAACAACAGCCACAACATCAACAACCACATAAAAACCCCCAACCACCCCAGCTACAGCATCAACAACATCAACTAAGTTTGCAGCAACGCCAAGTGCAAGGCACTAACAATTTCTCAACATTACCGACCACTCAACCTCCAAATGCCTTCAAGGACAACACCTTTCCACCACCTTCAACACAGCCACACATGAAAGCGTCCAAAGCACTCCTGAAAGAGTTCGACACACCTCACTCAACTTCTTCATCTCCTCTGTCCATGCCTCATCTGCCCCACAAAAACAGGCAACAGACTGACTCGCAACACTTCAACCAACATAACCCTCCTCCCATGCCCCTCAGCGTGCCAACGTCCCAACCAAAACAACTGAAGGCCCCTTCTAACCCCATACCTCAAGTATATACGAAGCCACAGCAGCAAAAACCAACCACCTCGCAATCTTTCCAGTCACCCACTAGGAACAACTGCCAAAAAGATAAAACTTCTCAGACCACAGCGTTACAAAGCAATCAATCACCCATCGGAGCCCCTCCCAGCCACTTGTTGAAACAGCTTGCTAGTGCCACCAATGTTCCTTGCACGTCTGCCAAGAATACGGTCTTCAACATCGAGAAGAATGACAGGGACGAAGATGTCATTGTGTTGTCTGAAGATTCCAATTGAAATTGATCATTTTTTTGTTTTTAAAATGTTTTCATTGTTGTACTCATTAAGTTCGCGTCGAAATAATGTTGGTTTCTATTCAGTTAGGCATTTCTTCAACAAATTAGAGTTTGATTTATTTGAATGTAGTAAAGGTATGTTCGTCTTGCGTCGATTCCAACGCCTTCCGAAACACAACAAGGGATTTTAAGGTGTAATTGGAAATATTTAAAAAATCACGAAGGTAAAAAATTCTGAAGCAGATTTGACTAGGAAGCAAATGATAAATTGATGCTTAAATTAAAAAAACCACACAAAAAAATAAAAAAGGGAACTTAACAAAGTAAAATGCAGATTTAAAAAATATTGGTGCAAAGCTTTGATGGGAAGATGAGATTGTTGAAGAAAGTTTCTTGCTCACTGACATTTGAGCTTAGAAATCCGTTCCCTTTAGCGTACTCTTCAAGTGCGAAACTGATTGTATTCTAAAAAGGTTGAAGTTGAATACACTGGTGAACCTGCAATGTTCATCCTCATAACGATCCAACAAAACTAATTTCCAAAATATTGATGAATATTATTTCTACTCTATTTCACAGTTTTGTCTTCTAACATTCCAGCACTTAAGTACGGTACAAAGATTATTTATGTGAGTATACACCAGTAGTGAAAATCGAAAATTTTGAAAGTTTGTTCGTCTTATTAAGATTAAATACATCAAAGAGCTTAAAACTGGAATAGGTTGACACAAGCGCGAATTGAAAAGCATCTTAAATATTTCAATTTTTACAACGACTCTTGTACACAAAGGGATCCTTCAACAAGTGGATGATGAACACAAGTTGCTGGGCTCATTGTAGAGGACGTATGGTGTGTGACTGGTGGTTGTTGGTTGGCGTCATTAAAGGCGCTTCGAGCACCAAATGACCTTCTGACGTCAAACTTGCCGTAACCTTCGAAGTTTATTCAAGCATGAACATTTTCGTACGTACGGGATAAAACTTCAAAATTTGAAGTAAACGTTCATCCTCGAAATGATTGAAAATTATGTTTTTTTGAAAAAAGACATTACATCGTTCTGACCTGATTGGGGTCAACTTGCTCAGGAAGTTCAAATTCCTTGTTGAACTTCTTGCTACAGTTCTTGCCTGGCACCTTCTCTTCGTGCCTGGCCACCACCACCAACTTACGATCCACCGTCTTCACCGACAAGTCCTCTGGCTTGAAGTCCGATCCGATGTCTATCGTTATACGAAACATCTGATTTCCGAGTCAAATGTGCTAGTTAAGTTCACTCATTAGTAATAGATAATAATAATAACAATAATATTAATAACAATATTAATAATAATGAAAAAAAATTTTAATTAATAAAAACAATAATCACTGACAACGTGATTTGTCTCATCGAATATGCATTGGTGAACTTTCAGAGTATTACAACTGCATGCTCCTATTACTTCTCTACTTTCATTTCGTAAAGCCCTTAAAACTTTGTTGTTTAAACAGTTCGTAGCAAAGCGCTCTTGAACAGTGTGCACTAAGCGCTATATAAATGATTTGCTTGAATTAGATTAACTGGAAGATGTTTCTACTTGTCATATAGCATTTTAAAGACCAACTTTGTTGCCGTCTTGGAAAGTAAAGAATGTTTTGTTCTCTAGGACAGAGCAGCCATTGGTTGGGGAGAACTTATGGGAGGGGGGCGATTGGATGGGTTTGTTGGAAGGGATGACGGGATGGTTGGTGGTTTTTGGCGTCATTATGTCGCTTGAAGTTGTCTCGCTTGAAGGGGTGAGCACCTAGAGAAGCAAATTTTAAACTTTAATTCCTAATTCTTTGATCAAACTTTGATCAAAATTGCATAACATCTTTCCAACTTACAACCCCATCCTACACCACACCTTACAACATCCCATGACACCACCAACAACACTCTTTCACTCCCATTACCTCCCGATCTCTACACCTCCCACTCACAGCACCTCCCACTCACAGCAGCGCTCACAGGGGCTTCCACCTGCAGAATGCCATCCTTGCTGAGAACACTGTGCATGGTGAAGGGGTCCACATTCGACGGGATGTCCACCTGCCTGCTGAACTCCCTACTCACCATCTTGCCCCCGTCCACTGTGGCAAGCATAAAGACGGGGTTCAAGTATGCGCTAGAAAAATTCATGAATTAAACTGGACTGTCTGGTGGACGATTTAAATTTTCATGGTTTTTTAAAATTAAATTTGTGAGTTCAGAATCAAGAATCATGGGCTTTGAATTACTAACGGGAGCGGTTGTGGTGCATTGAGAGATTGCAGAATTGATATGGAAATAACAAAAAATAGTGTTTTTGTTCGCTCGTAAATTCATTAACCTTCTTTGCAGCATCTCCAAAACAATTGTGGTTTTTGTTTTTGGGAATAATTATTTACAATAAAAATAAGCTTTTAACGAGTTTCTGGGTCTGGTTCCATGCACTGAACAAGTATCCACTGATTTTTACTTAAAAGCGTGAAATGAGTGGAGTTGTTGAAACTTTTGTTGCTTTTTTATAAACACAAAAATGATCTTTCGTATTGGGAAATGATAGAAGCTAACCTCTGCACGAGGTGGCTGTGATCTTCGAGTTTCTATACGATTCAGTCATTTCTAACACATGGAATGAAAGAAAATCATAAAGATATTATCAGTGTGGACGAAATAGCAGGCCCAGTCTGCTGAGCAATTCTGCCTTAGTATCGTATTTCGTGTGCTTGTTTGTTGTGTCGTTGTAGCTTGTTTTGTCTCAAATTTTTCTATCGCGAAAATATGCCTTTTTCGTAAATTTGATTATTTATAACAAAATAGACGTGGTGCTGCGTGATTAATTCACTTATGTATAATGGAATCATTCCAAGGCATAAAAGAAAGCTAAAAGCGTCCCTCTGCGGCCTCAGCCGTCTTAATGCATTGGGTCTCAAATCACACAAACACGTACACGAAACACACACGAAAAAAGATTAAACAAACTAAGCCGGAAGAAAAAACACTCCGAGGCGCCAGCTCTGCGATGAAGTTCCAGAAAGAGTTTATAGGGGCGTGATTACGACAAAGCTCAGAGCTGGGAAAGGAAAAATTGAAGAAATCGTCAGAGCTTCAAAATGGGCGTATGCAGACAAATAAAACCGCTGTGAAAGAGCACGTTTGTTTATTTGAAGTGGGCCAGTGTGCCTTGCTGAAGCCTA
>OX387246.1:3688681-3696181 GCA_947562095.1 Branchellion lobata
GTGTGGTGGTGTTGTGAAGTGAGGTGGTGTTGTGTTGTGTGGTGGTGTTGTGAAGTGAGGTGGTGTTGTGAGTGTGGTGGTGTTATGTAGTGTGGTGGTGTTGTGAAGTGAGGTGGTGTTGTGTTGTGTGGTGGTGTTGTGAAGTGAGGTGGCGTTGTGAGTGTGGTGGTGTTATGTAGTGTGGTGGTGTTGTGAAGTGAGGTGGTGTTATGTAGTGTGGTGGTGTTGTGAAGTGAGGTGGTGTTGTGTATTGTGGTGGTGTTGTGCAGTGGGGTGGTGTGTAGTATGGTGTTGTGCAGTGTGGTTGTGTTGTGTAGTGTGGTGTTGTGTATCACTACCAAAGTCTGTACTTTCAAATATTTGTATGTATTCAATTCATATATATATAAATAAATATATAAATGTATATATATATATGTAAATTGGGCGTCTTTTCAACTTTCAAAAATAATGAAAATTTTTCCAAAGATTACAATTGCATATAATGAACTTGATTATATCTTTTGCAATCTGAACGCAGCCTACTGGTGGAGAAGTTGAAACAGGTGTGGAAAAGTTACATTGTAATGCTCTGTAGATCAGATCAGTAGGGAAGAAGAGGAGAAAAGAGAAAAAAATTGTAACAAAGTATCTAATTAACCACTGTTATTCGCCACCAGAAAGACGTGGCTAGCTAAGGAACTGACCGCTTGTGTAACGAACTTTTCAGAATGAGCGCTTCGTAGATAAGATTAGATTACGTTTGAATAGTCCATACAAGCGTGCATTCTTTTCACCACTCATTGTGAATGTTTAAAGCGATTGCATGTTTCGTAACAACTTTTATCTTGAAGGACTCACTGCAATCGACTGTGGGATAAACTCCTCAAATGACTTTTCAATCAATAAGACCATGTGCGTCTGATTGCTTTAATGTTCTAGTAAGGCCAAAATGATTACAGCGCTGATAAACACGCTGGTACAATGAACTACTCGCCATGAAGCCAAAGGGAAGATGTTGTTGTGCTGGTGATGGAGAGGTGTTGAAGTGGTGACTGGTAGCTGTGTAGTATGGTATAATAAGTTGTGAGGGTGCTTGAGTGGTGGCTTAGAGACCATATAGTGGTTGTGTAGTGAGGGTTTGGTGTTGCATAGCTGCAGTGTAGTGGTCTTTTAATATTGGAGTAGGAGTATGAAGGAGATGAAGTGGTGGCCAGGTAATTGTGCTTAGTGGGTCTTTATAATGGTGGAGCAATGGTGATGTAATGGTGATGTGATGGTGATGTGATGGTGATGTGATGGTGATGTGATGGTGATGTGATGGTGATGTGATGGTGATGTGATGGTGATGTGATGGTGATGTGATGGTGATGTGATGGTGATGTGATGGTGATGTGATGGTGATGTGATGGTGATGTGATGGTGATGTGATGGTGATGTGATGGTGATGTGATGGTGATGTGATGGTGATGTGATGGTGATGTGATGGTGATGTGATGGTGATGTGATGGTGATGTGATGGTGATGTGATGGTGATGTGATGGTGATGTGATGGTGATATGATGGTGATGTGATGGTGATGTGATGGTGATGTGATGGTGATGTGATGGTGATGTGATGGTGATGTGATGGTGATGTGATGGTGATGTGATGGTGATGTGATGGTGATGTGATGGTGATGTGATGGTGATGTGATGGTGATGTGATGGTGATGTGATGGTGATGTGATGGTGATGTGATGGTGATGTGATAGTGATGTGATGGTGATGTGATAGTGATGTGATGGTGATGTGATGGTGATGTAATGGTGATGTGATAGTGATGTGATGGTGATGTGATGGTGATGTGATGGTGATGTAATGGTGATGTGATGGTGATGTGATGGTGATGTGATGGTGATGTGATGGTGATGTGATGGTGATGTGATAGTGATGTAATGGTGATGTGATGGTGATGTGATGGTGATGTGATGGTGATGTGATGGTGATGTGATGGTGATGTGATGGTGATGTGATGGTGATGTGATGGTGATGTGATGGTGATGTGATGGTGATGTGATGGTGATGTGATGGTGATGTGATGGTGATGTGATGGTGATGTGATGGTGATGTGATGGTGATGTGATGGTGATGTGATGGTGATGTGATGGTGATGTGATGGTGATGGGATGGTGATGTGATGGTGATGTGATGGTGATGTGATGGTGATGTGATGGTGATGTAATGGTGATGTGATGAGTAAACAATGTGTTGAAGCTCTGAGTACCAGTGATGTAAAGTAATGACGATGTAGTGAAAGGAAACTAAGCGTGCTGTCGAAATAAGTAGAGCTTTATGTATACGAAACTGGATTATAGAGGTAATCAAAAGTCGTCCACAGTAATGCTCTTCTGAATGCTTGTTGTACAAGTCAGTGGGAGGGGGACCTACTTGGAGAGTGAAGAACCAGAATGCTAGATCTTAAAGGTATTTGTGATTGAGTTGTACGAGTGCACAAGGAACTCCGTGTGAGTCATAATGGTTTGAATGCATCGTCCACGGAACATTTCTAAATAACTAAAAATTAATTTAAAAAGCTCATTTAAGTTCAGTGTGGTTTTTATTCTAATTAAAAAGGTGCCCGTATTCATCGCGGTATGACTCTACACGCGTTATTAAAAACATGACTTATGTTTCCGATATTATGATCCAGGTTTAAACGTTGTTTTTGTTCTTTAAAAATAAAATCGCTCTTTCCTGACCATCTTAATCTGTCCATGGAGTCCACAGCGCCAGCGTGTCTGGCTCTTGCTTGGGATATCAAATAACAATATTTTCCTTCAATAAAATTTGTCAACTTCTCAATGGCGTTGAATCGTTTTTTTCCGTTTTTTTAAAAGACAACAGAACAAATGTGTTTCAAGGCAAACATGAATAATATTTATTTGAACTCTGATACAACGGCTAAACTCTTTTATTTTTTTAAATATATAAGTTGAAAAAAGGTTTCACTCAGTTATTTATAGTCTTTTAATTCTTCCAACAAACAAGATGGGCCTCCAATTGATTGAATTGTCTACCAACTTCCAGAACAAATAAAGAGTCACTACAATTCCACAACGCTTAAATTTATCGTAAGTTTATCAATCAAGACTCTGGTTTCCAAAACAACACTTGATTTAATAAGTGTATTTAACCAAAGTATGCCTCCTAGTGACAATTGTATCGCGTTCAAACTGGGCTCACGACGGCATGAAGCTACAAAAGCTTTCCATAGACTTTTGTCCAGGTAAAACTAGGTCAACACGCAACGCCTTTTTTAAAGGAATTGATTTTTGAAGTTAAAAAAATGGAGTTGCTATGGCAACGTTTGTAAGACTATTTGATATTCGCATGCAACGCAGCTCATCACTTATAACGAATTTGTTATCACGACTGGTGGGAATATATATGCTGAAGAGTTAAGTCTCCGGCAGAATTTTCAGTGCATTGAAGGCTCTTCAACACCAGTTCACGAAGCGTGTACAAAATTACCGGTTGGTGGTGCTTTGGTGTGTATGTGAGGAAAGAAACCACTAAAAGCAAGATGTTTCCTTTAAAAGTGTTTACTGACGGAGAGTATTCGATACGGGAGAGAACATTCGTAGGAGAGAGAGTGGTCAAAAGAGGGCTGCAAAATAGGCCAGCTTGAAAGAGGAGGAGGAGGAGAATTAGAGAGAGAAAGGTGAATAATAAATGGTTTGCTGCAGAATATGAATAACCATTATTTTCCAGTTGGCTCACACACAATACGTACTATAGAAACTTGAGAGTTGTTTGGTTGGAAGTGGGACTTAAATTAGAATGAAAACAAAGCAATTTTATCATTTCGAACCAAAAATGATCGTTTCAGTTGGTGCTGTAAACTCTGTGAACAAATAGGATTCAGTCACGCGAGGGAAGATATTTCATCGAGATATTCTTGTTTACGAAGTCATTGTAGAGCCATTAAACTGAATGTGTTTTGTTTTAGATTGGATTGAAACCTTTCAAAGCCATTTTGAACGGGTGTGAATAAGTAGTGCAGAAACCTTAGCTGGTCAAGTTATTTATTTTATTTAAATTTTCTATTTTTATTAAATTAAATTAAAATTATTGAGAGTATTCAAAAGTTATAAACGACTTCTCGCCACATGCCGCTTATACAGCACCAAAAAACTCCGACAAACGACTAAAAAATAAATATCTGATTTTTTCCGAATCAGCTTTGGCTTTATAAAAAGTGGGAAAAAAGAGGAAAAGAAAGCAAATGAATGAAAAAGTGGATTCCATGAACGATGAGAGAATTTTGAATTGTTGAAAATTAAACAATTAGTTGATTAGTTCTCAAAATCATCAAAAATATGGCAAAGCTTTTACTATTCAACTTCTCCAATTACCTTCGAGGTGAGAAGGTCGTGGGAGGTTTCTCAAACGAGGAATAAAACCAAGTGGTAAGAAAGCCTTCCGGCATTGCAGGAGGAATCACATGCATCGCTACACGCACCTTTGAATACTGCAGCGAGTTAATCTTCAAGGTAATTAGACGGGCTTGGCAGGCATTTGAAGTTTGCCATAATTCACCCCTACAACATCCCTACCTTGAAACGCTTGTGGTTTCGCGAAAAAGTAGAAACTTGGTTATTTTATGAGTTTTTTTTTAAAACTTAAAAATCTCTGCTGCTTCAAGTTTGAATTTTTTATTCGCCAGTTCTGTCTAATGCTTAAAAATATACAAAACCTTTCTTCCTTTTGCGTGTGGTTCACAACTATTGATACAATACAATAATAATACAACTTTTAATAAAAAAATGAACTTAATCCCGAAATTATTTCATGAAGGTTTACATGAATTCTTTCATAAATATTTCAAGCTAACTTAAATTGAACCAAGGATTCCTTTGAGAGTACCTCACTCATTCCGTCTTAAGCTTCAAAGGTCCACTTTTGATGCGTCCTTTATGGTGGTAGATTCACCTCGTAACGTCCAAATTGTGGGATCATTAGGTGGAGTTTTAATGGGGGTGTTGCGAATGGAAAGCTTAGAAACAGCAGAAAAACATTTTTTGTGTTTAGTTTATTCATTTACTGATAGTAGTCTATATCTTCACCACCTATTTGGTTTTCTCTTAAACAGGAAAAAAAGGAAAACGATTAAAAATGAACTTTTTAAGTCGAAACCCTTTGTTAGTCTTTCCAGCGAAATGCAATTTTCAGTGAACACTATGGTGTGGTGTAGGAGCTTGAGCGAGTAGTGAAGTAGTGTTCACAGTTCAAATGTGTTCGTAATTCCTAAAATACATTTCCTGCTTCAAACTCGCGAGTTCATTCTCATAAACACCAACTCACTTCCTATATAATATTAATAATAATAAAAATAATGATAATAATAATCACCATCATCATCATCATCATCATCATCATCGTCATCATCATCATCTTCATCATCATCATCATCTTCATCATCATCATCATCATCATCATCATCATCATCATCATCATCACCATCATCATCATCATCATCATCATCATCATCATCATCATCATCATCATCATCATCATCATCATCATCATCATCATCATCATCATCATCATCATCATCTTCATCATCATCATCATCATCATCATCATCATCATCATCATCATCATCATCATCATCATCATCATCATCATCATCATCATCATCATCATCATCATCATCACCATCATCATCATCAACATCATCATCATCATCATCATCATCATCATCATCATCATCATCATCATCATCATCATCATCATCATCATCATCATCATCATCATCTTCATCATCATCCATCATCATCATCATCATCATCATCATCATCATCATCATCATCATCATCATCATCATCATCATCATCATCATCATCATCATCATCATCATCATCATCATCATCACCATCATCATCATCAACATCATCATCATCATCATCATCATCATCATCATCATCATCATCATCATCATCATCATCATCATCATCATCATCATCACCATCATCATCATCATCATCATCATCATCATCATCATCATCATCATCATCATCATCATCATCATCATCATCATCATCATCATCATCATCATCATCATCATCATCATCATCATCATCATCATCATCATCATCATCATCATCATCATCATCATCATCATCATCATCATCATCATCATCATCATCATCATCATCAACAGCACCATCATTTACATGGGTAGTCTTGCCCTCTCACTCATCCACCTTATCGGAATGCTACTCTCAATCATCCACTCCACTATCCATTACTCCAACTTTCTCCGAATACAACTCCGGCCTCAGAACTCGACGGAGTTAATGCCGGAAAAACAATTTTTTTTTCTTTTGTATTGTTTTATAACTCTGTTACTTCTATGCTCCCTGGAGGTAACAGGATCCGATGTGAGTGATTGAAACAAGAAGGTTACAGGTGTGTTTCAATCACTTGACCGCCATTTGACACACATGGTCTTGTGAAGTGATAACAATGATGAAGCATTGTTAAATCTTTCAAACTCATCTGAAAGACTAAGGGTCAAACGCTTGCAACTCCTGCTCGACCCATGCAATTGCACGCAACTCCATGCAATTCCATACAATTTCATACAACTCCATACAACTCCATACAACTCCATACAACTCCATACAACTCCATACAACTCCATACAACTCCATACAACTCCATACAACTCCATACAACTCCATACAACTCCATACAACTCCATACAACTCCATACAACTCCATACAACTCCATACAACTACATACAACTCCATACAACTCCATACAACTCAATCCAACTCTATAATACTCTATACAACTTCATACAACTCCATACAACTCCATACAACTCCATACAACTCCATACAACTCCATACAACTCCATACAACTCCATACAACTCCATACAACTCCATACAACTCCATACAACTCCATACAACTCCATACAACTACATACAACTTCATAAAACTCCATAAAATTCCATACAACTCCATACAACTCCATACAACTCCATCCAACTCTATAATACTCTATACAACTTCATACAACTCCATACAACTCCATACAACTCCATACAACTCCATACAACTCCATACAACTCCATACAACTCCATACAACTCCATACAACTCCATACAACTCCATACAACTCCATACAACTCCATACAACTACATACAACTTCATACAACTCCATACAACTCCATACAACTCCATACAACTCCATACAACTCCATACAACTCCATACAACTCCATACAACTCCATACAACTCCATACAACTCCATACAACTCCATGCAACTACATACAACTCCATACAACTCCATACAACTCCATACAACTCCATACAACTCCATGCAACTACATACAACTCCATATAACTCCATACAACTCCATGCACCTACATACAACTCGATGCAACTCCATACAACTCCATGCAACTACATACAACTCCATACAACTCCATACAATTCCATACAACTCAATACAACTCCATACAA
>OX387246.1:3703681-3711181 GCA_947562095.1 Branchellion lobata
GAAAGAGGATGAATGGAGGAGTGATGGATGGAAGAGTGATGGATGGAGGAGTGATGGATGGAAGAGTGATGGATGAAAGGGTATGAATGGAAGAGTGATGAATGGAGGAGTGATGGATGAAAGGGGATGAATGGAGGAGTGATGGATGAATGAGTGATGGATGAAGGAGTGATGGATGAAGGAGTGATGGATGAAGAAGTGATGGATGAAAGAGGATGAATGGAGGAGTGATGGATGGAAGAGTGATGGATGGAGGAGTGATGGATGGAAGAGTGATGGATGAAAGGGTATGAATGGAAGAGTGATGAATGGAGGAGTGATGGATGAAAGGGGATGAATGGAGGAGTGATGGATGAATGAGTGATGGATGAAGGAGTGATGGATGAAGGAGTGATGGATGAAGAAGTGATGGATGAAAGAGGATGAATGGAGGAGTGATGGATGAAAGAGTGATGGATGGAGGAGTGATGGACGGAGGAAAGATGGATGAAAGGGTATGAATGGAAGAGTGATGAATGGAGGAGTGATGGATGGAAGAGTGATGGATGAAGGAGTGGTGGATGAAGGAGTGATGGATAAAAGGGGATGAACGGAGGAGTGATGGATGAAGGAGTGATGGATAGAAAGGGATGGATGGATAAATGATGGATGGAGGATTGATGGATGAAGAAGTGATTATGAGTCAATTTTTTTGAAGTCCCAATGAAAAGGTTGAGTCATGAAGCAGGAAATGTCGGTCAGGTTTGTGAATGCAACCACCAAGGCTTTCATGTCTCAAAGGTGCCAACTGACAATCCAAATTCAAAACCTTTCCTGTTCCCTCCTCACTTTCTCATGCTCACATCAACATCAGAATATTCCTGATGTTTCGCATGCCACCTATTACGCCAGTCCAGCTAGGTCCACTTGCACCTCAACCATGGAACCATGCAATCCCTTCAGTTGGGAACATCTGAGCTAATTTAATCTAATCTCATCTAATCTAATTTAATTTAATCTAACCTAATCCAATCAAATCATTTATATAGCGCTGATCCACACTGTTCAAGAGCGCTCAAACCAATGGTGTTTGAGTTTTTTTTGCAAGACAAAAAACTAGCAGGATAGGTGCGTATAAATGACCTTACATGAATGGATGGTGGTGAATGAGAAGCACAAACAATGGCTTCAGCATGAAACAACAAGGTAATGCAATTGCTTCACTTTGCTCTCACCTATGCTCCCTTCTGTAATACGCTTTTCGCCTCCCAACTTTTACTTTTAAAATTTTTTTTAAAATTTTTCTTTTCAGTGAAATAAATTTTGTTTAACACTTTTTCAATAATTAAAAAAAACTGTTTCTTGTATTTTATTTTATTCCAAATCGATCAGTATTAAATAATACTAGTTTTGTGGTATCCAAAAGCAACCGTAACAAGCTTTGACATATCAAAAGGTGCTATTTAAACTTTTTCAAATAAAAACCTTTCCTATTTTGTGGTTGTTTTTCTAACGTACTAATAACCTCAAAAGCTCAAACTTAAAGGCATGAGAGTATAGACTCTCGCGCGGCAGAAAGCTTATAAATACATTTTGAACTCTAAACACATATCTATTCACGAATGGAGTTGCTATTTTTAAGCAATACTCCTCTGTTACTGTAAACCTTTTTATAATTGTTATTCTCCTCTTTCCATCACTCAATGCTTGCAGACTCAATACCGTTAATTGGATTGAGTGAGTGAATTAGCAAAATTTTAGTACAATTACCCATGCTTTGCTATAAACTTCACTTATAAGAATATTAACTTGAAAATACTCACAAAATTAAACTTCTCTACACGCAAACCTAAATTAAGTTAGCGTGAAAGTTGTATGCGTTATTGATTGGGTGGTGCGTGCATGGCCAGAATAACCGATTGCCTCGAACGAGTCCCGACCTGCACACAATTTCCCAGTCGCTCGTCTTTCTTAATGTCTCAACCGACGAAAGTTGCAGAGGATATTTCAATAATCCATCACTGAAAAAAACTCTATGGCAACCTTTGCATTGCTTGAAGGCTTGAAAACACAAAGATAAACAAGGAAATCCTTGAAAGAAGCAGAAGTAAGCTTTTGGGGTTGCTACGAGGATGAGGCGATCAATGAAAGGGCGTGCTTTTATTTGTTTTTCCTGAACTTTATAAACATTTTTACATACTTTTTTTGTTAAAGGTTACAACGAAAACCACCTCTTTATGTTTATGTATATATATTTTTTTAATAGGAAAAGCGGGTGATGCTATTTGAGAGAGTAATTTGTACAGATCATGAAAAACAGATGTTTTTCACTATGAATGGCAGAGACCTTGAAAATAAAACAGGAAAAATTGACCAGAGAATGAAAAAAAACAAACCTGTGAACTTTTGTAGGTTTTAATGCGTTTTTGAAAACAAAAAACTCACGACATTCACTTTTCGTTAAATTCAATTTTTCTCAGCTTATTCCGAATACTCGCCATGTTCTGTAACATTTTCAGCGTTTGTGTGCATTTGATTAAATAAAAGCTATTGAAAAATAAATAAAAAAACTTCAGCATTTTAATGAATTCTGATGAATTCTGATGCATTCTGATGCATTCTGATGCATCCAGAAGTTACTCAAACTTTTCCACCTTCACCATCTTGCCAGTCCCCAGTAGCTTTCAAGGACAGCAACATAAAAGACACCAAAGCAACACGCCAGCGCTACTTCGCCTGCCGATCAGCTGATGGCTAACTTGTCATCCCACAACTAGGCCACCCCCTGTCTTTCTAAATAGGTTTTTCTGTCTTTCATCCTGGAAACCTAATGATATTTTCCATAAAACAGCTGTTTTCCCCCTCCAATAGATGCAGTGCTGCAGGCAAAATGAGCGTTTTGTGTAAATGAGAAAATCAACTTATGCATGCAGTTATTTTTGAGAATGTTATATCGTTTTATTTATTTGATTTCGCTTCTCTTTGCAGCTTCCCACTGACGTTCCAAGCGGCAGGAACTGCCAGGGAGTGATTGGTGACTTCAGAAACCCCTGCAAACTGCTGTTGCGATTTTGTTGATGCGTTCAAGTCGTTTAATTCATTCATTTTCAGCTACATATCAAAATTACGAATTATTTCAGCACCAAAGTTGATGTATATTTTTTAAATCAAGTCTTAGAATGGTTGTTTTTCATTGATTATAAATTATTTTTACATAAACTTCAAAACACTTACATTTTATTGTACTGAAAATGCGCTTAAAAAGCAAAATTAATTAAAGTTAATCAGGTTCAAAAAAAAAGGTAGAATCTCTTTTTTTGATAAATGAAGAGTTATTAGGCAAGGCATGAGATTAACGTCTTATGCTTGATCAACTGAATAATGTATTTACACGAATACTACATCAACTGCTCAGACAAGCAAATGCAAGACGATCATCAAACAGCTTCAATAAATGTCGTCATTCCATAGGAAGCACCCACTGGTACTCTCTATCAAATTCTCAAATTTCTCAAGAATGCCACGATTAGAACAACCGCCAGTCTAACGGATTTAACAAACACCACACGTTACGAAGGTAAATGTAGAGTTGTGGACAAAAATAAATTAGGTGCTATATAATTAGTTTATGAAATAAATGGTAAAAACATTCGACGAGTATTCTTATAATAAGAAAATGATAATGGAGAAAGCAAGAGGAGGATATTTCGAAGTCAAATCAACTACAAATAGTGTTCTTAAGTGAACGTGGTTATAAAAAGAAAAAGAAAAAGTCGACAAGACACGAAAAAAAGTCGTCATCAGTCAATCGGTTCGTGCTGGTCAGGAGAGGTTGATAGTTGGTGCGTTTTGGTCCATATCCTCCCATCGTTGTTAGAGTATCCAACCTTGTACTCATACACGCTGTTCAACTCAAGGTTCTCCATCACGTACATGTTCACACTCAGCTCCAGCTCGTGCCACACCACCTCGCCCATCTTGTGGTACCTGAAAGCGTAACTCTTGACTGGTACCTCATGCGTGCAGTTCGACGATGGGTGCTTCTCTGGCCACGTGATGAAACCGTTAATCTATGTGGGGTGTGAAGACGGTGTGAGGACGGTGTGAGGACGGTGTGAGGACGGTGTGAGGACTCTCAACTCACTAATCCATCGCCAGATGTTTCAAAAATTAACAAATACTGCAGTTTTGAAGCTGGTTTTTGAAATGAAAAATTGAGTAAACTTCGATTTTATTTCAATTTCTGAACAAATTTTTTGATTTAGCGTTTTACATATTGAAGGCATTAATTAATTTTCCATCTTATTTTATGTCACCACCTTGACTTGCAGCATCACTTTAAAGTCCACGTGGGGGGGTTGGGGGTTGAGGTGGTCTTCGGCAGGCGAATCCAGACTTTGGTCCCTCTTCGTCTTGTTGCCCACTGTGTGCACTGGCTTCAAGAGAGCTGTTTGTGTGTGTGTGTGTGTGTGTGTGTGTGTGTGTGTGTGTGTGTGTGTGTGTGTGTGTGTGTGTGTGTGTGTGTGTGTGTGTGTGTGTGTTTGTGTGTGTTTGTGTGTGTGTGTGTGTATGTGTGTGTGTGTGTGTGTGTGTGTGTGTGTGTGTGTGTGTGTGTGTGTGTGTGTGTGTGTGTGTGTGTGTGTGTGTGTGTGTGTGTGTGTGTGTGTGTGTGTGTGTGTGTGTGTGTGTGTGTGTGTGTGTGTGTGTGTGTGTGTGTGTGTGTGTGTGTGTGTGTGTGTGTGTGTGTGTGTGTGTGTGTGTGTGTGTGTGTGTGTGTGTGTGTGTGTGTGTGTGTGTGTGTGTGTGTGTGTGTGTGTGTGTGTGTGTGTGTGTGTGTGTGTGTGTGTGTGTGTGTGTGTGTGTGTGTGTGTGTGTGTGTGTGTGTGTGTGTGTGTGTGTGTGTGTGTGTGTGTGTGTGTGTGTGTGTGTGTGTGTGTGTGTGTGTGTGTGTGTGTGTGTGTGTGTGTGTGTGTGTGTGTGTGTGTGTGTGTGTGTGTGTGTGTGTGTGTGTGTGTGTGTGTGTGTGTGTGTGTGTGTGTGTGTGTGTGTGTGCCTATTGTCCGTGTTTTTCTACGTTTTGCTCTGTACGAAGCTGCAATTCCAGATGATAGCGAAATCAACATTATCATAAAAATCTAGTCTAATCATTTCTATAGCGCTGATTCCACATTGTTCAAAAGTGTTCTAAGAATGATCAGTTTTATCCTGTAATACCACGCGTGTAATCCAAACCACACAACCTCTTGGATCAAACAAAGCAAGCACCTGGGGCTTGGTCGTTTCGAGGGAGGGCGTACATCTTGAGAATGAAGGTCTTAGGACCGAATCCTTGGGAGTTTTTCGCCTGCACTCTGAAGTAGTATGTACCTCCATACACGAGGCCTGTGATAACCACCTCTGTTCTGCCTCTCACCGTCAATACAGTCCACTCATCGCCCGACAACTCCAGGTTGTTGGTGTATTGAACCAGGTAGCCTAGTTGTTGTTGAGTGGTTGTTGAAGGGTTGCTGAGTGTTGTTGAGGTGTTGTTGAAGGTTGTTGAGGGGTTGTTGAAGGGTTTTTGATGGTTTAGTTTGAAAAATGATTTGACGCGTTCGCAATTAAACTTGAAGCTAATTAACGAAACCTATTCAAATAAAAACCTGATTGTTTAAAAAAACATAAAATTTTGAATGAAAAATTTAACAAAAATGGGAAATACCAAAGAGGCTTACTGGTGATGTTCCCATTGGTTAGCTTGGGAGGCTTCCAGGATACCAGAACTTCCACAGATCTGTTCAACTTGTCTACCTGGAAGGTGGAAGGGTGACTAACAATAAATTTGTGTGAACCTGATGCTTGAATTTGATTTGTGGGTCAAATGTGTGGGTTGAATGTGTGTAATGTGTGTTTCTCATGTGTTTTTTTCAATGTTTGTTTCAGGAAGATCTATGATGTAATCCACCATTGAAACGAATTGAGACAGAGTTAAGTTATGATTGTTTGTTTATTTGTTTTAATTGTTTTTTTTCTTTCCTTATTTTCAAACCTGATTTATACTGTTTCAACTTGCAGTAACTTTTTGTACTAATACTAAATACTTCAAGACAATTGATAATGCTTGCTTTGCTTTGTTTACCTTGATGACACTTATGGACACGGCTCTTGGAGGTTGAGGGGGAACTGTAGACAAAAAATAGGTACTTTGAACCTTTTGTACGTGTTTTTATATTTCAAGCATGTAGCATCTTTCATGGGTAACACGACGTAGCATGGGTTAAATTCAAGGATGTTAACATTCGTCATTGCATCGTATTATAAAGCAAACTTGAAACACAATTTCAACTAAAATAGCGAAAATAACTCGTGTCTTTCAGCTTTTCCGAAGCGCGGAAGCATGTAAGCAAACAACGATTTTTTAGAATTTCAAAATGTTCCATTAAAAAACTTTTATAAATTTTAAAAACTCAAAGTTATGAGATATTGCGCAATAATTGTTTTAAACTTCTCTTAACCAGCTTCCAAGGTGGTTTGGGAGACAGCCTTCGAATAAGGCCCCGCTTGACCATCCTTCACTGTGCGCACGCTTATGAAGTATTCCGTGTTAGCATTCAAACGAGTCAGCACCATCTGGCGAATAGAAAATAACATTTGGATTAAAAAACATTCCAGAAATAACAATGCGATCTCTGAGGTAAATTGTTTTTTTTTTATTTTAATTTTAAATTGTGTTCAAGTTTGACTTTATATTAAAACATTTATAGCAAAAAATGTTGCAAAATTCGTTCAAAAATCTTTTTTTACTTTTTAACTTCCACTCAAAATTTCACTCAATAAATATGTTTTAAATAAAAGGTTTGAATCTAGAAATTCTAAAACGATTTGAAAATTGTTTTTTAAAGTTAATTTCGAAAAAAATCGAAATTACTGGAAGCGAAGAATCATATCTTAATTGATTGAATTTGCACAATAATCTCTTCCTCACCTCCAATTTCTTGGATATTTCCGTTTTTTCGGACAGCTTTCCATCTTGAGGGTGCCTGTATCTGTATCGAACGCTGTAGTATCTGTAGGAAAGTTGATTTAGTGTATCAAAAACTTTAGTATTATTTATATTTTAAGTAAAAAATATTATTCAATGAATACCAATCGAATGCGAATTTATAGTGCCTTTTGCGCTTTCAAAGGTGCTCTGAAAATCAAGCCTCTGAACTCGCTGCTGGTGAGTGCCACGCTAGCGCTGCGTCTGTTCTTTAACAAATTGCTGCTTTTCAAACTCAAACCTGAGCTTAGCCGTTTATCGACCTTTGAGCCTATGCTTTATGGGCAAGCTCACTAACCATTAGGCTCCAGGTGACAGATCAAACTTTACTTGAGTGCAAACGCAAAGCTTAGTTTAAACTTTTTTGCACTCGGCTAAAAATATAGAAAATGGAAAAATTGGAAGTTGTTGGAAAAAAGTTGTACACTCATGCCTTTTCGATCAGAGCAAATAAATAAGAGTGAGATAAAAATGTTCGAAATAACCTAAGTTACAATATT
>OX387246.1:3713681-3756181 GCA_947562095.1 Branchellion lobata
AATGCAAGCTATTCAAATTGGTAACCAAATCAACAAGCAGTAAGGCACTTTAAGTGGAACTCTTACACCAACCACTGATCAACATTTCTTCCAATAAAAGCTCAACAGTTTTTTCTAACTGTTTCATTTGGTGCGAATTATAGAATAAATCAATTAAAAATCAGAGTTATTCTGAATGAATGCGACATCATTAGGTATGGTAGTATTGGTGTATAATACATCGCTCGTTATGAGCTGCTGCTGGGTTGAGTCTTTATCGAGTGGCGTTATCGCCTGCTTGATTTATTGATGCTCATAAAAGTATCAAGTTGACTTTCAAATTACTTTCATGCTTTATAGATACATATGGAGCTATTGGAAAAGTTATGCCTACGAACGGAAGCAATTTAAAGATTTGGTGTGCGGTTGAAGAAAAATAAATTAGATTAATGTGGATCATAAACATGCGTGGAGTGGAAGAGTATAGCATTACAGGACAAATAACACAAACAGTCACATGGGGATGGTAAAACGTTTACTAGCGGTTGTTCTGATAGATCGATGTTTGGTTTGAAGGTTACATTTTCGTTTTTGACGTTTTAAAGGCATTAAAATAAATGTTTGAAGAATTTCTTTCCTCATAATTGAAGCCTTTCCTCACTTCCGGTTGTTCTCACAGGGAGCTTCGAGAGACTGTCACAGTTGTGTACAATTCGTTAAAAATACTGGTGAGCATCGGCAAGGTGCAAGTAATCAGAAAAAAACTTGAAATAAAATGAAAAAAATAATTAGAATAAAAAAGGAAGGAAGTTTAAGCTTGAGTGGCTTTGTGTAGAAGCCTTTGAAGAGGTTATTCAAGCAAGTTGTGTGTGTGGATGAAGCCCACGAGTTTGAGGGTTTAGAGTTATAGACGAAGCCTTTGTGAGAAGAACATTCGAAAAGGAAAACAAATAAATAACACACAATTATTCTTTGCACGCCATGCTCGTTCGAACATGCGGATGTCAATGTTACACGCTTTAACTGATTGTTATTGAAAAGTTCGTAAAAGAGTTTTCGGGTTGAATAAAATTGCTATTTGAACGGTTAACTTTTCTGAAGTGGAACGTTTAATTCACGAGCTGGTGACGAAGCTGCCTTTTATTCCTCGTCACTTTTTTTACTTTTTTTTCCAAAATAATATATTTTTTTTAATGAATGAACCGAATGTTCGTTTTTACGTTGCTTGAAGAGGACGCACAACACTTAAGAATTATTTTGGGAAGAAATCATAAAAATAACTTTTAATGAACTTTTCATTTTTAAGTTTTCATATGTTGCTTCTTCCAATTGTTAAAACTCAACTTCTCAGAAGACGTTTTAAAAAAGACATTTTTTTCATTCCTTTGCATTCTATTGGCTCACTCTTGTCAATCAGCAACATAACTTACAGAATACAAATTTGAAAAAAAATTTACTCAAGTTTTTTCATCGTTCCACCCGCACTATGGCTTAAACCTCCATCATCCATCAATCGTTCAGCCCACAACACTCCACCATACCCCACAACACTCCACAACACTTCACAACACCCCACAACACCCCATAACATTCCAAAACACCCCACCACATCCCAAGACACCACGCCACACCCCGCCACATCCAACCACACCCCGCCACACCACGCCATACGCCACCACACCCTACAACATCCCACCACACCAAACCATACGCCACAACACGCCACAACATCCCACAAAATCCCACAAGACCCCACAACACCCCACAATATCCCACAACACCTCACAACACTCCACAACATCCCACCACTCACCGTCCTTTGTCTGAACCACCTCATAAACTGCTGGCCCCTTTCCAGCGCTGTTGTATGCACGCACACTCACAACATATTGAGTGTTCTTTTCTGTGTGTGTTGTGTGTGTGTGTGTGTGTGTTTTTGTGTGTGTGTGTGTGTGTGTGTGTGTGTGTGAGTGTGTGTGAGTGTGTGTGTGTGTGTGTGTGTGTGTGTGTGTGTGTGTGTGTGTGTGTGTGTGTGTGTGTGTGTGTGTGTGTGTGTGTGTGTGTGTGTGTGTGTGTGTGTGTGTGTGTGTGTGTGTGTGTGTGTGTGTGTGTGTGTGTGTGTGTGTGTGTGTGTGTGTGTGTGTGTGTGTGTGTGTGTGTGTGTGTGTGTGTGTGTGTGTGTGTGTGTGTGTGTGTGTGTGTGTGTGTGTGTGTGTGTGTGTGTGTGTGTGTGTGTGTGTGTTTAAAGCTAAAATATGTATGTCTGGGTTTTCTGTTTAGTTCTGTGTCAGTCCTTTATAGTGTTATAAACTGAAAGTCATATTATACAGGAACGTCCATGACCACGAATGAATGGCTTGCTAAGGCGCGGCGGACGTGTTTCTTCAACCAGCGACCCTTGTGGCGAGACAAATGAAATTATTTCTGCTCATCTTTCTTTGCTGCTCTGAAGAGGTCATCGTTTCGCATTTCTTTGTGGCCCTCCCATGACTTACTGGCTTCGTAAAAGCTAAAAAGTTTTAAATTATGGCTTGGCTTATCCTCGGAATCTCGCTTAAACTTGAAGCTTTTACTTTTATCCTTTCATCGTCATTACTTTAATTGCAAAGGGTTCTTCAAAAGTATTTATTGCTATTTAATTCATAATTCGAGTTTTATTTTCAAGAAATGACTGTCGTGTCTGATTGTAACATTGTTATGGAATTCACGGTAGCATAGACGCGTTCCTGAAGAATGTGAAGAACGCGAAGCCTAGGTAGATTTGAATAATGCACCGGCGCAGTGTAACTATGCTTAAGGATCAAGAGACTTGCATGGCTCTTGGTCGTTGTTGTGTTAGTATGTTGGTATGTTAATGTAGGGATAGAAGTGAATGTAGAATGTACTTTTGAAAACATTTTTTCACGAGAACATTTGAAAGAACAGTCAAATCAAGACAAATTCCCACAGAGAAAAACATAAAAAGTAATTATCACCAAAAAAATTGAAAGAATCTAAGAAACTCCACAAACTTAGATTCTTGATGGTCATGTTGGTTCGGTTGCCTTCGAGGTACTGCCAGTTCACCTCAGGAACACCTTCTCCGTAGCCTACCACGTAACCCTGCACCGCTACATCTCCAGCAGGAGGAGACCAGCTCACGAAGATCGAGTTACTGAAGGCTTGAGTCTTCGTCAGACGAGCTGGCTCAGCTGTTGGTGATAATGGTGGTGGTAGTGGTAGTGGTGGGGGCGGTGGGGATGGGGATGGTGGTGGGAATGGTGATGGTGGTGGGGATGATGATGGTGATGGTAGTGGTAGTGGTGAGGGTGGTGGGGATGGTGGTGGTGATGGTGATGGTGGTGGTGATGGTGATGGTGGGGATAGTGATGGTGGTGGTGATGGTGATGGTGGGGGGAGGAATGGTGGGGATAGTGATGGTGATGGTTGTGGTTGTGGTGGGGATGGTGGTAAAAATGGTGTAGATGGTAGAGATGGTAGTAGTCTTGATTGGTGCTCCATTGATTGATGCATGCTTCGTCTGACAATTTTCAATAGGTATTTACTGATTAATCGCTTAGAACTGGCGTCTACAGAGCATGCGTATGTAGTTGTGATTTTTACTGTCACTTCGGAACTCTGGAGTTTGCTTTGAAGGTTCCAAAACACAAAGGTTTTGGTGTTTTTTTGCCAATAAGAATTCCTTGTCATTCAATACTCCCAACACATTCGAGTGTTTGATCATTAAAACATGTTTAATTTTATTTCAGCACTCGCGTATGTTTCCAACAAGACATCACACAACCATTTAATGGCGTTTTTCACGAGTATTTTTTGGATATTTATCACTATTTAAATAGCGATATAAAATAACAGAAATAGTTAGAAAAGCAAAAAACTAAAGCAACTTGAGTCATTCTTTAAGAGTAACATTTTAATTAGCAAAGTTTCCTCTAAAAATCCTCATTAAAAAGATTTAAAACTCATAAAATGAGCTTATTTTTCACGAAAACGGCCCATACATCTACCTTTAAACAGAAACCCTTTACCTGCTGTTGATGGACTTTAAAGGGTTTGGAGTTGGAGAACAAAATCAACTTTCAGTCTTATTATTGCGCTGCAACCACCCCGCATGCAGTAAATAAGGATCACAAAGACTTCCCTTGAGTCTGGGGCAAACATTCAATTATTTAGCAACCTTCGGTCGACTTTTTAGACTCAAAAAGACTTTTCCTTTTAATTTTTTCGCAATTATCGTTTATTACGTCTTGTGCTATGCCTCCAAGCGTTCACACACGCACGCGTCAGCGACACACGAAGACTCAACGATCATTAACATCCACTCTAGCGGTCTGATGTGTTATTAAAGCAGAGACGTGCAAAAACAACATAACGCCAATCCGCCCTAATTTCCACAATATCTTATTGAGTGCGTTCCGCAGAGGTGAATTCAATGTGAAGCGACACACAAAGGCTATAATCGAGATCTTCAAGTTGATCGATCAACCGTTATTCCGTCGTATGAAAGTAAGAAGCGACCGGCGTGCAAGCACAAGCCGAAAAGAGGTTTAAATCTTATCTACATCGATGCTGCCATATATCTTGTCATATTTTTAAAAAGTAAGAATTAGTTAGTCGTAAATCAGAAGGCGAATAAATTGTTGACGTCAATGTCAGTCAGAGCTCCCGTCCCTCAAGACCACTCATAATAAAAGTCAACGGCAACGCCATCCACAGTCGAATTGCAACTGACGTCACTGAGACAAAGCCGGCTCGTAAACATTTCGGCGACATGTGATGAAAGAATATCACGCAAGTTCCTGTTTTACATTTAAAAAAGCACAAAATTTCACAAAAATATTTTTAAAAATTTGAAACTTATTCAACCACTATGCAATTCGGTTCAAAGATGTTAATGGTGTTGTATAAAGAAATAAAAGATAAAATACGAAAGTTAGTTTTGCTACGTCACAATTCGGTGCAAAACTTTGGGAATAACCTCAAAGCAGTTAAAATGGTTTTTTCTCGGCAACTCAAGCACTCGGGCACTCAATTGTGCGTCAAGAACAAAGACCAGAGGCACTCACGTATGGGTGGGTAGGCGGTGGTGAAGAAGATCCAGTTGGAAACCCACGATCGACCCACGCAGTCTCTGGGGATGATGCGGATGCTGTAGTTGGAGTTGGGGTCAAGGTACCTGATGGTGAGTTGGTCGGTAATGCCCTGGATGTGCCTGGTCATCACGTAGTTGGTTCTCTCTTCCCGCACCTTCACCGTGTACTTCACCAGTGGACAGTTCGCCTTGCTGCCCTTGGTGGGAATCTTGAGGAGCAACACGGTCTGTGAAGAGGAGGAAAACTTCAGTGGCGGTCTATTCCGAAGGGTCTTCACCCTTCAGTGGCTATTAGCGTCGAGTAACTTGTTCAGGCCTCATTTTTTTCTCACTCATTGATTTATTGATGTTGTTTGTTTTTTTACACCGTCTATCCACTCTTCCTTTCTCCGAACTGACAAATCCAACCATCCCGTCATCCTTGCATCTATTTCATCAAATTTGCCTCCAATTTTCTAGTCTACAGATATACATATATAGGTATATATAATTCAAATACAAATTTGACCATCCTTACAACAATCCATCTATCCCTCCATCCAACAATCCATCTATCCCTCCATCCAACAATCCATCTATCCCTCCATCCAACAATCCATCTATCCCTCCATCCAACAATCCATCTATCCCTCCATCCAACAATCCATCTATCCCTCCATCCAACAATCCATCTATCCCTCCATCCAACAATCCATCTATCCCTCCATCCAACAATCCATCTATCCATCCATCCAACAATCCATCTATCCCTCCATCCAACAATCCATCTATCCCTCCATCCAACAATCCATCTATCCCTCCATCCAACAATCCATCTATCCCTCCATCCAACAATCCATCTATACCTCTATCCAACAATCCATCTATCCCTCCATCCAACAATCCATCTATACCTCCATCCAACAATCCATCTATCCCTCCATCCAACAATCCATCTATCCATCCATCCAACAATCCATCTATCCCTCCATCCAACAATCCATCTATCCATCCATCCAACTATCCATCCAACAATCTATCTAACTATTCATCCAACTATCCATCCAACTATCAATCTATCCACCAGTCTAGGCACCCATGTAACCCTGCATTTCGCCATTCATCCAGCCATCCATCACTCCGCAACGATGAAGTACCGTTGAGTTGATGACTTCGACGTAGGGCACAGGATGGGCATCATTCCAGCCTGGTAAAAAGATCAAAGATATTTTTTTATATTAATTTTTTTTGAAATATTATATTTTATTAATAAGTTTTTAAGTATAAAATTGTTTTGGCAGCTGTGAAATAAGAATAAGTAAATTGTGAAAATAACTTTTAATTATAATTATAAATTGAAGCTTAATAAACAATTCATTCGAAAAAAATAGAATATTTTTTTAAGTTTTCATAATTTCAAACAATGTTGCAAGTCTGTTGATCTTTGAAATTTATAAGAAGGGGTGTTCTGTGTATGTAAACAGAAGATAATGTTTCGATATTTGAGAGGCATCTGTGGAAAAGATTCAGGTGGAATGGCTACAAAGGAATGTACGCACCCTTCAAGGGCGCTGCACAAGCTCAAATCTCTACAATGCCTCTCAAAACCTAAAAATATGTTTGTACGTTTTAAGAAACATAAAATCCCACAAAATTAGCTTTTTTTAAATTAAAGAGCAATATCAAATATTTTTATTTTTAAACTTTTCGGTGCAGCTGCAAGCGGTAAACTTTATTACAACATCCTATTTAGCTCTATGTGCATTTTTTGAAAATTTGTTCCTGTTGCATGTTTCAAAGGCAGACATTGCTTTATAGTTTTTGTGATATTTTCAAAGCTGAAAGCTTTCAGACATGGAAGGTAGGGTGCTCAAAACAAATCACATCTGATGCAACCCTTTGCTTATTTATGGGTCAGTGTGTGTACGAACGGCAATAACAGAAGTTTGTAAGTAAATAGAGGCTAATCGCATAGTTGGCAAAAGACTTTGAATTGATTGATGAGCCGTGTGAAATTTATCGCTTTCAAAATCGAAAGAACATTTATAGCGTAGAAACCACTAACAATATAGTCTTCCAAACTAAGGCGGTCAAAAGAAACAAAAAAAGATATTTGTTCAACATAATGACGTAGTAGTAGTTGCGGTACTAATATAAATAACAAAATATAAATATAAATTGCAACAATAGCAACAACAATGTAACAATGAAGTTTTTAATTACGTATTCAAAGTAGCGACCTACAAAGGAGCGCTGAGGTCCAGCAACAGTCTGACTCTTGCAAGCCTTTTATAGTGGTGTTGTGGTTCTTAACACCTCCAACACACTTTTATTACCCTCCACAACAAAATCCCTTCTAAAGCGTCCGACTGACTGGCTGGCTTCTCCAGCCTTCTTCTTTTACGCATACAAATTGTGCCTCAAACGAGCTTGGAGCATTTTCGAGGAATAAGACGGAGGAATTTTTATTTATTTTTAAATAGTTCTTTTGAATTTTCAGTTCCAAGTCTAATTTTGTTTTATTTTTCCATTTAAAATTTCCATTTAATTTAATTTTCTTCTTTAGATCTCTGATACTCTGTTGTATTTGAGGGCAAGCGTGAAGGTTAATACTTCATTGAAAATCAACGCTTGACAATTAAGTTCACTACCATTTCAACGCTTCTCTTTGTTTGGCTTATTGGATAATTAGAACAAAAGCCATGTGGCTCACAGATATTTTTATGTTCTGTTTAAAATTTGAGCTTATGTTCAATTGAGAAGTAAATGGACGTTTTAAGTCGATACGTTCTCACAATAAAATCACAATAAAACCCTCTTCTCGTGCACTTGAATCGTTTCATTTGTGATTGAAAATTGTGTTCCTTGCGGTTCTTTTCGGAGAATTGAATCGGAAGTGTTGTTACTTTTCTATTTGAAAAGTTTTCGAAGCACAGTGTCGAACAGACGTGTCATAAAACCCGCCTGATTGAGTATCAATTAGAGCCCTTCCTAAGGCTAACCATAAAGTTGAAAAGTAAAAAAGCGAAAAAAAAGTTTGGAAAAAGTGAACCAAAAATGCTTTTAAATTGACGGCAGACGAAGCCTTGAACACTGTTGTACTGACTTATTCATGGTGTTGCTGAGATAACAAAAGACGTTTGAACTCGTCACTCATGAGCCCACTGCGATGTTGCAGGTGCTGACGCACAAAAGCACAAAATGATGAATTAATGGTGGCGATTGATACATCACCGTTATTGATATGTGTGATGTTTTTTATGAACCCATAGCCTCCGGATAGAGTGGTAGGCGTAGTGTTGCAGTCTCAGAGGCTTGAGCCGCTTGCTTGAAAGTTGCTACTGCTTGCTTGAAAGAGGCTTCGACTTGGAGAACACAATGGACAGCTCCAACGGTTTATGCTTACTTTAGCGTTTCTAAAAGGCAAAAGAGTCTCGAAGTACTTTGGAGGAAAGAGCACTAATGGCTTGTTGATGCTCAAGTTGAGTGGTGCCTTCACAAAGGCATCTGCAGTCTTTATAACGTTTGAAACAAAGTGGCCAAGAAGTCGGAGTACTTGAAGGTACCTCGCAAGGCTGACGAAAAGAAAACAGCGTGTAAGGAAGCCAGTTACATGGATGCATGGAGTTTTAATCGTTTTATTTAGCTTTGAAAGCGGTCAAGTCAGTGAAGGAGATGATAGAAGACCTTATCTATCACAAAGCTGCACTGAGATATAATTTTTCCATGGAAACTTATGAAAGGAGTGTTTCCATATCTCGTCTGTCAGCGCTTTTTTTTGTGCTTTTAAATTTGTCATTATCAGATATTGCAGTATTCAATTTATCGTCAGACATCTTCTTTATGAAACTCTTTTAAAACATAAAAGTAAATTTTACTCTGCTTCTGGAAAAATAACTTTGAAGTTGGGTGTGAAAAAAGACTAGCAAAGAATATAAAACTTCAGAAGGCCAAAGTTTGAAACACTCAGCTGGTAATCAATTGTTCCAGCTAATCCTACCATCATAATGCTGCTATTATTTTCTTTCAAACTTTTTCTAACTCTATGTTGAACATGTTTGAGCTCTGAATTAATTTTTTAAATTTATTTTGTATTTATGCATTTTATATAGATTGTTAATTTCGGTTTAATAATTTTGGATGACATAAACTTTGTTTTATTCGAATATATGGCTCTGAAAGGGTTTAACAGTGAATGTGCATCGTAAACAAAATGATATTGAATCGCCGAATCAGTCTAAATAAACTCTAATGAAATCTCCCAAGATCAATTTATCAAGTAATAATAAATAAAAATTATTTATTTTTAAACTTTAAAAACCAGAAAAAAATTCTTTAAACAATTTATACAAGAGTCCAAGTTAGAAAGAATTTTAGTCAGTAGAACAGTCACGGGTGTGACTCTGGTAGAGAATAGAGGGTGTTTTCAATAAGCTTACTCACAAAATTACAAGGCATTAAACGATAAAAATAACTCGAATTGAAGAATTAAAAAAAATTCTTTCAAAAATTTATTTGTATTAAAATCGCAAATGCACTTAAAATAATTCCAAACACCAAGAACTTATGAGAATTAAGTTATGAAACTAAATTTGAAAACTGAAATACTAATTGTTCTATTCAACATGCATTTGCTTTCTTGATACTTTGAAAAGGTAGTTTGAAATTTTATTTTTTTTATAGAGGGATTTTCACAAGTTTGTTCAAATGGTTGAAAAGTTTCAACTTGTCAGATAAAATATTTAAAAAAAATTATCTTCCCAGTCATTTGAATGCTTCGTGCACTTTGCTTGTTGGCACAAGAACACAAAACAATTCTCAACCATACAATGTTAATTTTGCCATCCAACCATTCTGCTTATCCGTGTAATCGGCTGCTTGTGTGGCTGTGCATGAGTGTGTTTGTCAGTTTGAACGACCACATCCTTATGTGTTTGTCAGGTTGTGTGACTACATCATCATGCGTTTGTTAGGTTGCTTGTTCTGTTGTGCAGTGGATATGCGTGGGTGGCTGAAGGACCGTGTAACTTCGAGCAGTATGTTAAGTGATTCATGGTTGTTTTGGGACACTTGGAATGTATACTTTATTCATTCCGGATATCAATCAGTCACGAGGCTCACAGTGCATCTCGAAATATAACCTACCAAACCATTTGACGAGGTATGTAGCTTAGACTGGCACTGACTTCGTGAGCGCTTGCTTGGTGTGTTTTACTAATAAATGCCACATTTGGAAGCTTGTTAATTAGACTCGTTCATGCCACGCTAACGTGTGAAAACGCCTAAAAGGGCAACTGAAATGACTTCATGATTCTTCAAGGTTAAATCTTCACGTACACTATGGTGACGTGTACGTGTGAACGACGAGAGAAACATCGTCAAACGATTCTGCGCTATATAATAACAACACGATGTTTCCAAATAGCTTTCCAATTCATCACGCCAAAAGGTTCGCGATGGCTTTTTATACGCCATCACTTTCAATGTCTGCATCATAAAACCATTCTACCACACGCATCAATTAATCATAATCATAAACAGTAAAGTTACGCTCATCAGCTTACGATCGATTCCCTCATGCTCCAAAGTTCACTCTCTTTATAATCCTTATCACAGTTTTTAAAATTTTGAAGGCATTGCCATAATCTTCTTAATCTTGAAGTCATTTTCATAATCTTCTCAGTCTTGAAACTATTTCCATAATCTTCTTAACCTTAAAATATTTTTCATATTTTTCAAATCTTATAATCATTTCCATAATCCTCGTAGTCTTGATAAGCCTTGGTGTTTTTGTGCTCATTCATCAATCTTTCAACATCTCGCAGGCCTCATCGCTGCAGACAGCCCCGCGCAAGTACTAATTCGTGCCAGTGAGGAAGTGTAATTCTTTCCACATTGATAATATGAGATATCGTCAGGAGACGATGAAAGGCAAATGTGATGGTGTCTAATTGAGGAGTTTAAATCTTGAAAATGCACACCCACAGATGCTTTCGGAGTGGGTGCCAAAGCTGCTTTCACTCAGCAAACATCCCTAATTTAGCATTTCAAAAAAACCATGCATTTTTAATTTCGTCCTGAGAGGTTTGGTGATGGAGTTATTTATGACTTAGTGCAAAATCCACAAATTCTGCAAATTATAGGCGTGAAAAAAACTTCCAACAAGCCCGCGTGTTCTTTTGGAAGTGGTAAACATGAAATCATTAAATCAGCATGAAGGCCTCAACAAATCTCTAAACCGGGAGTTTTAACAACTATTTGACAGGGACTTGACAGTTTCATTGAAGCGTGGAATTTAATATATCTTATAAATAATTTCAATTTGCAGGCATGTCCAAAAAGACAGAAGACGAATGAGTGATTTATGTTTTATTGTGGCGTATATCATAGTGACACAGTTTCGAAGTTGTTTAACACTTTTAAAGACACAATGTATCCATTGAGGTATTGTAAACCACCCAGCCTAATTGTTAGAGCAGAGAAGCAACATTGTGAATTGAGAATGCAAGTCCTACCAGATGCAGTGCTACCAGAAAAACAAAGGATCAAAATGATGGATGGAGGAACGGAAAACTTTTGGGTATTTCGAAACTGTCTTCAAAGGATTTGATTTATTGAAACATCGACGTGATTAACTATTGGCTTACATACGAATTATTGAAGCAACTGAGCGAATAATTAATTTGAGTTACTAAATACGGAAATAATAATAATAAGAATGAAAAAAATAAAATAAATAAAATAAATAATAATAATAATAATAATAATAATAATAATAATAATAATAATAATAATAATAATAATAATAATAATAATAATAATAAAAATTAAAATAATAATAACATAAATAATATAAATAAAATAAAAATGACATACTAAAAAAACTGATAGGGAAAATGCAATAACAATACAAATAATAAAAATAACAACAACAAAATGATAATGATAATAATCATACAGTATCAATAACAACAATAATAATAAGGATAATAAACATACAATAACAATAACAACAACAATAATAATAATAATACTAATAATAATAATAATAATAATAATAATAATAATAATAATAATAAAAATAATAATAATAATAATAATAATAATAATAATATAACTAATAATAATAATAATAATAATAATAATAATAATAATAATAATAATAATAATAATAATCATCATCATCATCATCATCATCATAATAATAATCATAATCATAATCATAATAATCATCATCATCATAATCATACAATAACAATAATACCACTACCAACAATAATAATAATAATAATAATCATACAATAACAATAATACCACTACCAACAATAATAAACATAAAATAATATTATTATAACTTACGGCGTCTTAAAACAACATCCAAAGCGTTGGATGAATAAATAGCCAGCATACTCATGCCTTGCATGGCAACAGAGTCATAATTCCGGCGTGCAAACATCCTCATGACGACATGCATAAGGTCAGCGAATGGCTTGTGTTGTTGCACAACACAAGCCAATGGCAGCTACACAGTGACAATTGGGTGGTTATTTATAAGGTCGCAAATGTTGTTAGTGTAAACATTAATATGCATTAAAAAGGTGAGTTATGGCTGTTGGACAGGCTTGGTACATGAGTTGCAGCGTTGTGATTCAGAGTGTGTGGGTTCTCACTTTTTTACGGTTTATTCGAACTACACACGCGCTCTCTTGAGATTATTCAGGCAATAATAACCTTATTCGTGAATATATGGAAAGTTCGAGATCACTTAGGATTCGAATGAGGAAGGAGGCTCTAAAGACAGATGACAACGAAGAACTATGAAATAACATTTAGAAGGTTTGTTATATTTTTAACCTTTTGATCTCCGATGCTTCCTCCTTGCTCCGAGTGACGTTGAGATGAAAAGGATCAAGAGGACTGAGAGAGTCAAAATAAAACATTTCTTGTGGCGCAACATCGTTTGATATAGTTGAATTGATATAAATTATCGTCGTAGTGTTTCGTGGCGTGAGCTCAACCAATACAGCAAGTATGCGTCTTTATAGTTTCAGGTTTTCTCTTCAAGGGTTCTTTTGTTATACCTTTATATTGAAAACTTCAACTTTGAAGACTTAAAAGTTTAAATAAGGGAACATTTCTAAAGTCATTTCAACGCTCGACGAAGGTCTTGTTTCAACTTAAACAGACAATTTGACAAACAATTTCTCAAAAATTTTAATGTTTTTCGAACCGATATCAATTTGGGCCTCGAAGGGATAAAAAGCGACAAGGTGAAACAAGTAAAACCGACTCCGCTTCATTCACGGGTATAAGTCATTCTCTTTATACCTCTCTGAGGTTACTCTATTGATGTGTGTGTATGTATATACATTCTCGTGTTCAGACGTGTATGAGTATATTGAAGTAGCCAAATATGAAAAAATAGCTCCGATATAGTAAAGCGATCATATGCTTATAGTTTTGCAGATATAAATAGTAGTCTGGATGCAAGTTGTCTACGTACGATAAATAATTTATGCAATTTTCAAGTGCCATAAATAAGGAAACCTTCCGGAAAAGTTGAATTTCGGGTGCTTCTTTATAAACTTATCCCTCTATGAATTAGCTGCTCTCTCCCACTGACCTACAAAATGGTAATTGACAGTTTTAATGTAAGGTGGATTCCTTTCAACTCATTACGTATGATTAGTTGCATCAAAGTTTTATTTTAGAATAATTATTTAAAAAAATTTCTCTCATTAATAAAACTCCCTTATACATTCATAGACGAGCCTTGCAACTTTTGAACGTTTTTTTCTATTTTTAGCTCACCAAAACTCTATAAATAAACTGAATAAGAATGACAAAAGTTTTCTTTGTGTAAACGAGACAGTTCTACACCTGCGTAGACAATTAAAACGAAGACTAACAGATCAGTGGAAGAGATAAGCACACACAAACAGCTCATTCAATACAAACTTCAACGTCAGTCTTTTGTTCTTAAAAACATAATCGCTTGTGTGATTGCAGAAACACAAAGGACTGAGTGGCGTCTGGTAGGGTCCTGGATTCGGGTGTGGCTAAAAGTGAATATTCACGTCGTGTTTACCAAGAGATAAGATATCTTTCAAAATTCATGACGATTTGAATATCACTTGTGTCGAGTAGTGAGGCATTCGTACGAACCCTGGTTGCTTGCAAATCAAATGCAGTCCTTGAAGTATGAATGCTCAATGAATGAGGTAACACACACCCCCGTGTTCAAAGTTATGCTAACAATGAAGGGTTGTTGAAAATTACCATGAATTCTTCAGCAGTACTTCTATTATTGCTTCTGTTATTAATTGTTAGTAATTCGCTATGAGTAAGTCTATCTTCAGAATGCAAGTCAGGTATGGCCGAAAGGCGCTGCGTGCATTGGCCGACGAGCTAGGTGTGAGTGAGCAGTCAGTTGACAATTATTGATCCTGTCATACCTGTTTCGTGTATGCCTTTCACTTCACCGAAGTTTCACCCACCAGTTCGATTCAACTATTTTTTTAGTTTTTCAATTAAAAATAACTGTAAAACTATTTTGCCTCGATTGCTTGCCGCGGCGTTTATAAATATGATTCATTCCTTGGATAAGTGATGATTATGATTACCAGACGTTTAACATTAACCTTTCGTCACATCAAATGAGACTTATTCAGCTCGAATTATTCCCATCAACAACTTATTGCGACCATAAAATCGGTAGCTAGCTGTGACAGTTGAATTAAAAGGTTGCCTCAACTCCAATGGAATTTAATGTACCTGAAGTCCTCAATGCTTCGGAGATTCCTAAACAAATCATAATCTGCAGTGTATAAAAATTCTGATTAGATAAGATTCTTCAGATATTTTCTCCACCTCAGAGATATTTTTAAAATGCTTCTTTGTTGTATGCAGGTTATCTTTCACGTGCGCATTGAATTATTATTTGTGATAATGCCTGATGACATGGTATAATTCATAAATGAATCGAACTAAATCATCCTCAGCTTTTTATCAGCATTTTTTCAACTGCTGCTGATCAAAAAACATGCATTCTTAAGCATTATGAAAAAGAGAAACGATTCTTAAACATTCCATGCAATAAATTAGCGCGGAAGTTTACTATATTGAGCACATACTTGTTAGAAGAGATGTAGTACGGCATTGAAAGAATTATTTTAAGTCTACGTTCTACAAAATATATAAGAATTATCGCTATGTATGTGAACCTTTTTGGAAGTTTATTCAAAATATGCCCGGTTGATTGTGCCGTTTTGTCTGTAAGGGTGGCATGAAGGCTCTGTTAAATAAAGAAGTGAATAAATTAATTAGTTAAATGATTTGAAAAGTAGGTATTTTCGAGAGTTACAAACGTCCAGGTTTGTTATGAAATGAGTACTTAGTGAAGATTTTTAAAAATTTGACAATTGCAAAATGTTTTTTTTACACTTTTAACCGATTTTAAATTGCAAAAAATATGGTTAACCGAAGTTGTGTGTGCGCCTAATTGAACCCTTTCAAACACCCGTTTATTATATTTTTCTACGTTTTTAGAGATTTTCCTTTTTTTTGAAGTTTCCGCCTTATTTCAAATCTTTTTCAGCATACTTCTTATTATCTTTTTCACGAGAAACTTATCCGAACTGTGAAAATGTTCAGATATATTATCTCATGATAGGACTTTCTTCACGGCTTCAGTTAGGAAACTTTAATTTGATATAATTGATGGTTAATGGTGGTTTCCAAAAGCAGTGAGAGTATGAAAAACTTTCAAAAGGTACTTTCTTTCTTTCGGAGATGAAGATGAGTCTATATGAGAGAAACGACCCATGCAGTTTTACAGGTACAACAAAGAAAGAGCAGGCGTGGAGGTCCGTGGGTGGCCTCTTGTGGTGGATAGATAATCTTGTGGTGGATGGATGCTCTTGAGGTGGATGGATGCTCTTGAGGTGGATGGATGCTTTTGAGGTGGATGGATGCTCTTGTGGTGGATGGATGCTCTTGTGGTGGATGGATGCTCTTGAGGTGGATGGATGCTCTTGAGGTGGATGGATGCTCTTGTGGTGGATGGATGCTTTTGTGGTGGATGGATGCTCTTGAGGTGGATAGATGCTCTTGTGGTGGAAGGATGCTCTTGAGGTGGATGGATGCTCTTGTGGTGGATGGATGCTCTTGAGGTGGATGGATGCTCTTGAGGTGGATGGATGCTCTTGAGGTGGATGGATGCTCTTGAGGTGGATGGATGCTCTTGAGGTGGATGGATGCTCTTGAGGTGGATGGATGCTCTTGAGGTGGATGGATGCTTTTGAGGTGGATGGATGCTCTTGAGGTGGATGGATGCTTTTGTGGTGGATGGATGCTTTTGAGGTGGATGGATGCTTTTGTGGTGGATGGATGCTCTTGAGGTGGATGGATGCTTTTGTGGTGGATGGATGCTCTTGAGGTGGATGGATGCTCTTGAGGTGGATGGATGCTCTTGAGGTGGATGGATGCTCTTGAGGTGGATGGATGCTCTTGAGGTGGATGGATGCTCTTGAGGTGGATGGATGCTCTTGAGGTGGATGGATGCTCTTGAGGTGGATGGATGCTCTTGAGGTGGATGGATGCTCTTGAGGTGGATGGATGCTCTTGAGGTGGATGGATGCTCTTGAGGTGGATGGATGCTTTTGTGGTGGATGGATGCTCTTGAGGTGGATGGATGCTTTTGTGGTGGATGGATGCTCTTGAGGTGGATGGATGCTTTTGTGGTGGATGGATGCTCTTGAGGTGGATGGATGCTCTTGAGGTGGATGGATGCTCTTGAGGTGGATGGATGCTCTTGAGGTGGATAGATGCTCTTGAGGTGGATGGATGCTCTTGAGGTGGATGGATGCTTTTGTGGTGGATGGATGCTCTTGAGGTGGATGGATGCTTTTGTGGTGGATGGATGCTAATGAGTTTCGAAGCAAGACGAATAAGTTGATTAAAGCATTGTAGAGTTGATTATTCGCAAATAGAGTGATTGAATACGGACTAAAAGTGAAGAGTAGTCTACACTTTAATTCACGATGAAGGCTGCGGTTATGGAAATGAATGAGGGGATGAGTTATTTCGTAGCTGGTGTGGTGTTCACATGTTGTGAAGATATTCACACTTTTTCATGCTATGATTTATTTTTCAAACCCCTGAATTTTGCCTTTGAGTGTTACTTCTTACTTGTCGAACCTCCCGACTGTTTCTCCCTATCCTGCACTTGATACAACTTTATACATTCTTTCTACAATTTTCGCGTTCACTGTTGATTTTTGATGAAGTTTTTCGTTTATTCTTCCTTCACGGCTTTTGTTTCTCTTCCGATTGTGGCAATTCATCTTCTCGATTGTATTTACCAACTTTTTCTTTCCACCTTCAACAAAACACCATCAACACAATTATAATTGCGTTTTGATGCATGCGTACACCTGAAGCAAATATGAAACAAAGGACGGCTGACTAGGAATTATTCATATTGCTTTGAAGATGATTGGAAAAAACACGCAACCGCCGTAATTACAAGGAATTCACATGAAAAGTAAACTATACCATCAGTCGTAAGAAGCTAACAGTACATTCCACGACAATCATTGGAGGGTGTCAGAAAGGAGAAAGAAAAAGAGCACTTAGTTTTATTTATAGGTATTTTCAGCATGAGCAACAAAATACGTTTGTTCTGTTGCAATTATGTGAGTTTTTTTAGTCGAGAAAAGACTGATTTAACCTTTCATTATGTTATTCACATATGACTTACACGATCTTCCATATTACTTTTTAAAAATATTTTCGTGTTTTTGTTCTCTGATCCTATATCATCTCTTAATCACTTCCATGTATTTTTTCATTATTGGCATTCTTCTGTCTACACCAGACGCTGGTGTAACTCCTGTAACTCCAATGGAGCTACAAAGCTCAGAAAACTTACTAAAGAAGGCCTATTGCCCATTCAGTAGAGCTTCTTTGTCCACAAAAGTAGTGGATCCAAGAGAGGGAAAAAAGCCAACACATGTTGGCATCAATACATTACAATACAAATATGAATATTATTATAGTGGCATCAACCACTTAGAGTTTCAAGGCATCAGCCGCATGTTGCGTTAGGGTTAGTGTTCTTCAGCGACTGATTGAAGCAGCAGAAGAGTTTGGTGCCATCGTTTCGTTGACGCGTGCATCCACTTCAAGCATTCTGCATAGTGAATATTTGTGAAGCGACGGGAAGAGGTGAAATAACGAACATTGTTTCTCCATGTGGAGCGTTTCCGTTCTCATCATCAACATCAGTGCTGGAGCGGACATTGGCGGGAAAGAGGGCAGTGGTGCGGCTAAAGAACTCAAAGACTTGAGGGCAGAAAGGCTGATCTCTCTGAGGGCGTTGCAGCTGCATGGAGGCATGCTCAAATGGTACTTCATGAAGGGAAGGTTTGGAAAAAATGAAATAAGAATAATAAAACAATAATGAAAATAAAGTATTTTACTTGTAAAGCGCCAAGAAAAATAATTCAGGCGCCTGATATAGACTTAGATGCATCTTGCGTTCACGAATTCTCACAAACAGCGCCAGTATGAAAAGCGCTGTTGAAAGATTGGGTGTTTAGGATGCCAAAACTTAAAAAAGTCCAAGTTGTTTCTTGCTTGAAGGCGTTTCAAGCAGGAAACGATGAGTCACGCATGCGGAACTTATGATCTTTAAAACCAGTAATGTTTCATCATCATGCTCGCTATGGAATCCATCATTCAAAATTGAAACTTCTCGCCACAATTTTTCACAGTTCTCACCACAATTCTTCTTCCTCATCTCGTTTTTGTCACACTCAACACAAGCCACCCCAACAACTGGATACGATTTTTTCTATCTTCGTTTTTGTTTTCAATGCTCATGATCCTGCGCATTAATAGGCCTCCAATAACAGAATATTTCCTCTTTTTGAAACTTCACTTCAAGGTTTTTATTTTGCATTCAACTCCGGTTTGCATTCACCCCTAATACACTCGAACAATCTTGCATTATAATCCAGAAGGGGTTTGTCGGTTTAAGAGAAGGGTGATAGCAGCTCTAATGGCATACGTTACGGATCAATACACAACAGGAATGCGACCTTTTCAACATTGTTGTTGTTGTTGATGTTGTGTCGTAGTTGTTATTGTTTATCATGTTGTTGTTCTCAGCTTCTCACTTTTCCACCCTTCATCACACCCTCTCAACCCCATCAACAACCCTCCTATCCCCCCACATGTGGCTGTTACACTTGTTAACAAAGCACTTTTGGAAATTTGAAAGGCTTGACAGAATCTCATGAAAATTTAATACAATAAATTGTCCTAATAGAACAGCAATACTATCGAATAATCAGACTTGTCTGGTTGGTTAGCAAGCGATTTGCGCGAACAGAAAAGACTAAAAGGCTCACAAAACAGACAATTTTAAACGGGTTCTCATATAATTAGAAACCAAAAAACTAAATAACTTCTCTCACGTAGTATTTTGATTGGAAAATAAGCATAATAGAATTATTTTCTTTCGTTCGGCCTTCATTTCAAAGTGAATTATCTTCAACCTTGTGCCTCATTTACTCACTTTTATTAACAATAAAAATTTCAATCATTTAAATTTCGCTGAATCTTCACATTGTTTCACGCTGTAATTACATTTTTATGGAAATCAAAATCGTCATTATTTTTATATCTTTTTCTGATTTATTCAAGAGTTGCTAGACCGCTATTGCATGATCAAACTGTTCCACCTTTATTAGCGAATCTCTTAATCAAATAAGACACTTAATTGATCTGTTTGAGAAAACAAAAACAGTGTTAGCTTTTTCAATGCCAGTGATCCGATTGTTTTTGATGTTGCAAGCATCCACCACTCTGCCGTATTGTGAATATTATGTATCATGGGCTGCTGTCATTACTCACGTGAAAATTTTTGGAAGGCTCAACCAGTGTTATTGCTATTGTTGTTGTTGTTGTTATTGCTATTGCTATTGTTGTTGATGTTGCTATTTTTGTTGTTGTTATTGTTATTGCTATTTTTGTTGTTGCTGCTGTTGATGTTTTCATTATTGTTGTTGTTATTGTTATTATTGTTTCTGTTGTTGCTATTGTTGTTGATGTGGTTGCTAGTGTTTTTGTTGATGTTGTTGCTGTTGTTTGGAGCTGGTGGCACGCAGTCGGATAAATATAGATGAAAAATTTGTTTCTGTGTATATATTACAGGATAAAATAAGGTGAAATTTATATGACGCTGAGCTGACAATTGACACTAATCCGACACTCATCTGAGATTAACTTGACGCTGACTTGACATTATTCTGACACCTAGCTGACACAAGTCTGACGTCGAGCTGACCCAAACCTGACACGAATCTGACATAAATCTGACACGAAGCTAGGGATCTACTTTCAAGATAGAAGAAATGTTTCTTATTTAAATAATTTTGCAGCTGACATAGCTAAGTGATTGTCTGCAGCATTTCCAACTTTAACTCAAAAGCAGCACTCACTTGCGTACTGATTGCCTTGCAGCCAAAATAGCACATGATACAAGATTAATACCTTCTTGCAGATGCATTTGCATGCGAAATTCTTGGCATACTCTACTAGAAACTTTGTCTTGAGACATCTACTAAAAAAAGCTTCGAGTTTTTCCAGAAAAATCATTAAAAACGGTGGTATAAAAAATACTCTAAAAAACAGTCTGCTCACAAGGTTACACTTTTGAGTCAGTTAGATCAAAGTTTTTCGCTCTAAGAAAACATGCGGGGAATAGTTTTTTTGTCGCCTGTAGTCGAAATAGTTACTTTGCTGTAAATCTTCGTCTCTATGATAATGTATTAAATTTATAAAGCAATACTTGAAGTAAAAAACAAGCACAGTTTTAGTGAGGCATAATCATCTAGTTGCCCAGCAAGACCTTGGACCATTCCTTCCCTCGAACGATCCCCAGGACAAGATAAGCTCAATTAATTTTTTAGGTAGGCACACACATGTACTCGTCAAGTACCATATAACTATCTTTATGCTCTCAGGTTTTTGATTTAATCTTATTTAAGCTTAGCCTTTTTATGGCGCTGATCATATCGTTCAAGAACGCTCTGCTACAAACTGTATAAACAAAAAGGTTTTAAGAGCTTTAAAAAAACAAATTAGAAAAATAACGAAGACGAGGTTGAAGAAAAAAAAAGTTTCATAAGCGGGAGCCGCGGTAGGAAAGGGCAGATTCAGCATAAGTATGGCCAGATGGTACTCTACAATAATGTGTATGAGTAGATGGTAAAAAAGTAATTGTTTTTCAATTGAAATTTTTGTAATTTTTAAAAATAAATTCACACATAAAACTTTTTTAGAACAACTATATTTTTTCATTAAAAAAATTATACTTTCTTTTACGCCCAAATTTTATAATTTAAGAAAAGTGAATTTATAAAGTATACGCATTTTGTATTACACGTGAGAGTATTATAGCAGGATAATTATCCGTTAGGATACTACTTCAAAATGCAAAAGAGTATTGAAAATTATGTGAGCATAATTTCTTTTTTATGTTTATCGTTCAAACAATACACGTGTTAAACCACTAAAACTTTATACAAATAGGAATATTATTATGATATTAACATCGAATAGCTTCAAAACAAATAAATACATGGAAATAAATTCAAATTTTGTTTATTCTATGAAATTTTGTTACTCTAACTCAGGTTTTAGAATTACTTCAAGAAAGGAGTTTGCGCAAAGATTATGAAAAGCAATTGAAAGATTATATAAAAGCACTAACAGTTATTTTGAAGCAAGAACCAACCAAAAAAATAGTGAGTTTTCCAGCTACAAAACTATCCGCTACAAAATTTTAACTAGGTTGACATTAGTGAAGTATATTTATATCTTTTGCACTGAAACCTCCAAACAGTTGTCAAGTGTAGCCTCATTAGCATGTCCAATAGAGAGCAAGGGGGACAAGTTGCAATACCACCCTCCGACTAAAGTGTTCATGTCGGGTGGTTTTTCATGGGGCTCAGGCTTCCTCTCGGAGACCATGGATGTGGATGTTGTGGTCGAAATCCCCAAGGTGCTAAGCTAATCTTATCAAAGCATTTGTAAAGCGCCTTTCAGCACTTTGTTCAAAGGTGTTTCCATGGGAACATTTTTACTCATTGTAGGCTACTAGGTGACTAAGCCACTCCAGCATGTAATGCTGCAGTAATAAAAATCATTCTTTCTCAATTAATAAGGATCTGAAACAAATGATGTTTCCATAAAAGTAATTTGAACAACCATTTTTGTTTCATCCATCATCTTTTCGGTCCATCCAGGCATGCATCCACTCCAAAGACCACTTAAATGAAGGAGTTTTGCGAAGGAGGGCCTTATACCTACAACACCTGGCTGTCATTCTTTTATCAAGCGCTCAAACCAACAACAACCCTTCCACCAAAACCTCTCACAACACCAACTCAACCTCACAACATATTCCTGCCAACAAAACCCCTACTGAAGGCAATGGCAACCTTGTAGGCAGACTCACCTATGAGTACAGATATGGCCTTCGGAAGGTTCCCCTGCTGGTTGTGTACCCAGCTGAAGGTCTCTATTCTTTCTCCGATCTTTTAGCTAGTTTATTAAATATTTTTTAAATTTTATATTAAATGTTTTATAATATTGTCATTTTTTGTTTCATTTATTTATACTACTAATTCTTAGTAAATACTCATAATAATCATTTTTTTACTTCCTTTCAACACTGTCCAGGTTGTTATCTATATTAAATATTAATTTTTATTACTATGACTTATCTTCAAAGTTATTTCCAGTTTCATTGTTGTTGTTGTTTTTTCTTTCTTGTTTATGTGCCTTTCAGCAGCTTAAAAATTCTGACTTCAAAACAATCAACAAATCATTCCTGATCCATTTTCACAACATTGTTATGAAAAATACAACCATTTCTCCGCTACTTTTTGTGTGTCTCAGCCGCTTGTCTCGGTGCTTCACAAATCAGCTTTATTATTTATAATACTCTTTGTTTTATTTCATTCCTCAAACCCTTTTGCTTATTACCTATCATATCATACCATTCCCGCTGCCTCCATCATATCTTATGACCTTGTAGCACCATAACTTCTACCTTCATCTCTCCCTGCTTTCACCACCATTACCACCATTACTCAACCATCTCGGAAGCAACACCACCACCACTTGACCATTTCTCATAACCACTACCACCACTACCACTCGAACCATTCAGGACCAAAGCACACAAGGGTCATCATAGACACATGCCTACCAGACGACACCTTCAAACTCAGCAGGTTCCACGCCCGCAAGAACAACGTGCGTGCTCGCTGGTACCATTTCAAGACTGGTGACGAAGAAGCAGAGAAGATGGACTTCAACTGTGTCTCTCTAGGTGGTGTGGTGGTGTGGATGCATTACAATGATGAGAAGTTTCCAATTCACTATTCAATCTATGGTTCTCTAGTAATTCCTTATCTCACCTTTTCTCCACTTCCACCATCATGTCTATCATCGTCTACACCACTGAAACCACCAAAGACACCATCACAACAACTCCACCAACTCCACACACACACACACACACACACACACACACACACACACACACACACACACACACACACACATACCATCACAACTCCACCACGACATTCCCACCAACACCCATTACACAACTCCATCACGCAGACAACAAGCACAAAGAGCCACTGAGCAGTCGTTACAACAACTGGGTCCTTGAGCAGCTGACCACCCATCGAGGCCATCACTTTGTGACCACCACCCTCGAAGGATTCTTTGCCGTCAAGCAGGCTGTGGTGCTGCTAAAGCTGTGGATGGAGAGAAGGGACTTACACAAGGTGCTGAAGGGCGTATGGGAGAGAGGATTGCTTGTTTGACAAGCTATTCCGCGTGTTAACAGGGTTTATAGGCTTTGGGTTAATTTACTTGTGGCTTGTAGGTTGATTGTGGTTCTTTGAGATTTTTCTATTCTTTTATTATCTAAAAAAACACTACAGCCAAAATCAGTTACTTTCATCACCACTTACCAAATCACACCACGGTGGCTCGTCACAAACTACTATCCTCCCGACTATTATCACCATTCCACCATCATCACTTCTTTACCACCATCATCACCATTCCACCATCATCACTTCTTTACCACCATCATCACCATTTCACCATCATCACCATTCCACCATCATCATTTCTCTACCACCATCATCACCATTCCACCATCATCATTTCTCTACCACCATCACACCATTCCACCATCATCATTTCTCTACCACCATCATCACCATTCCACTCTCATCACTATTTCACCATCATCACCACTCCACCATTCTCACTATTCCACCATCATCACCATTCCACCATCATCACTACTCTACCACCATCATAACCACTCTACCGCCACAGGCCTTTCCATCAGGCCTTTTTGTCACTTTCTTCACTTGCCACCTGGTGCAACAAGGAATCCTCAAGAGGCACCATTCCGTGCTGCAGAACTTCAAAATAATTCTACAACACTTAGGTGGTGATGGTGGTGATGATTATGATGGTGGTGATGATGATGATGGTGGTGATGATTATGATGGTGATGATGATGATGATGATGATGATGATGATGATGATGATGATGATGATGATGATGATGATGATGATGATGATGCTGTTGATGATGGTAATAGTGATGATAATGAAACACACAAAACCATCACAATAGCGAATGGCAAGCTGAGAACAGAAGGGGTGTCTTTGGCGGGTGGCAAGGGGGGGGAGGAGGAGGATGATCACCAGAGGCCCAGCATGGAGGAGCTGATGAGTGTGGATGATGTGGTGCTGGTTGACCCTTCGGGATACTTGAACCTCTGTCACGGCATGCTCCCGTGCCTCTACCAAGACGTGAGTCTTGCACCGTGCAGCCTTGGAATACAATTCGATACATCGAATGCCGTTAATAAGATTACTATTTAATAAGTACAAAATACACACTTCTATGATTTGTACCACTATGGAACAGTTATGACGTACAGTTTTCTCGCAATTCACCAGTTGTGTTACGAGGCTGAAAGGACCATGAAGGTGCTGGCATCTTGCCAACTCGATCGCTTCCAAGCGGCCTTCCTCAACAAACAACCACTCATTTGCAAGTTCGACCGCATTCTGCAGTAAGTTTTTTTTTTTTGTTAGGAAACTTAATGAGTTATGTTAGTGATGGTGAAGAGTTTGGTTAAAAAATTAATATGAAAAGTTTACGTTTTGGTACTAGGGATATGTAACAATAGAAGTTGAGGCTCATGAAACCAACATCATTTTGACTTCCCACCCTCCAAGCAAACAAACATATATCACACAAAATCACTCCAGCCAATAGATAGAACACACACACATTCACGCACAAACACACACACAGCATCACAGCTGATCAGCGCATTAAGGACTTGTGCTACAACAGCACTCTCCTTCAGCCTCTACTGGTGGACCACGCAGGCAACCCCGTGCATGCCTTCTTGCCCACCCTTCTCACCATCCTCTCTAGGGCTCTTGAGGGCAGGCTGGTCCTGCTGACCTTCATCCCAGCACCCCCTCTTGAGGTGGCTACGAGGAGTGTCGATAGATTGTCGTTGTTGATGTAGTTGCTGTTAAGGGCTATTGTTGCGCGTGTTTGTGTGTGTGTGTGTGTGTGTGTGTGTGTGTGTGTGTGTGTGTGTGTGTGTGTGTGTGTGTGTGTGTGTGTGTGTGTGTGTGTGTGTGTGTGTGTGTGTGTGTGTGTGTGTGTGTGTGTGTGTGTGTGTGTGTGTGTGTGTGTGTGTGTGTGTGTGTGTGTGTGTGTGTGTGTGTGTGTGTGTGTGTGTGTGTGTGTGTGTGTGTGTGTGTGTGTGTGTGTGCGTGGCTCTGCTTAGGTATTTTTATGACGTTTGATTGAATGAATGAATGGATGTTTGATAGGCTGTTTGAGTGGATATGTGGTCGAGTGTTCAAATGAGTCTTCAATTCATTCGGTGCGCGCTCCATTAATTTGATGACTTGCTCTGCACTCACGCATCAAAGCCTTCTTCAGAACTTGACTTTTTCTGGCGTCTGTTTTTTCGCTTTCCTAACTACTTTTCTCATTCTTACAACTACCGTCATGCATCAGCAACACCACCACCAGCTTCCAGTAAGCCAAAAGTATTCGGAGCAAGCATTTTCTAGCCACATCAGTCTGGGTCTGATCCTCAACCACCTCACAGCCTACAGCCATCAAGTGCTGGGTCCTTTTTCCGACAGAGATGATGAGGTGATCATTTTATGTCATCGTGGGTTTCTTTCTTTCGAAGTTTTTCGTTTTATCCATCAGGTAATTTTGTATTGTTTCTAATGAATATCATTATTCAAATATTTAAAAAATCAACTTTTTCTCTAAAACCCATCTGACCCAAACAATCTTCTTACTCCACAACTCCGAAATCACTTGCTCAATCTTCAATCTTTTTCATCTTTTTTCCCACCACCCAATTTTCTTCATTCTACCTCCCACCATCCTACCTCCCACCATCCTACCTCCAACCATCCTGCTTCCCACCATCCTACCTCCAACCATCCTACCTCCAACCATCCTACTTCCAACCATCCAACCTCCAACCATCCTACCTCCAACCATCCTACCTCCCACCATCCTACCTCCCACCATCCTACCTCCCACCATCCTACCTCCCACCATCCTACCTCCCACCATCCTACCTCCCATCATCCTACCTCCCACCATCCTACCTCCCATCATCCTACCTCCCACCATCCTACCTCCAACCATTCTACCTCCCACCATCCTACCTCTCACCACCCTATCTTCTTACCACCTAATTTTCTCACCAGATCCACGAGTTCCAGAAGTTCTGGGGGGAGCGAAGTGAGCAGGTGAGGTTCATGGGCGGGGAGATCAGGGAGGTGGTAAGGTGGGGGGCTGACAACATTGCCGACACCCGTACTGTCGTCTCCAGGATCGTCAAGTTCGTCCTTTCCAGGTGGCTTCATACCCTCTTTCTCTACTATTTCCATGGCCACGTGGTCTTTCCCTTCATAATTCCCCATCTAATCTAACCTCATCTAATCTAATCTAATTAAATAGGAATTATTTTAATTTACGTTGCTTTTTCACTTTTAAGTTTTATGTTTTTTGTTGATTAAAAATATTTTTCTACTGTAAATGGTATATCTTCAATCTAGTGCTTTCGAGTCATGCCAGCCACAGCACCACTTCAACTCATTGCCTTGTACGCCTCCACAGACACTTCGGAATTTCGAAGGAATTCCTTTTCATCAGTGACAACCAATTAGATGGTCTTCTTAAAGGCGTGGAAAAAAAGAACGCATCTGATTTGTTGGTCTATGGCACGGGGGAGGAGCAAATAGAAGACGTAATGAAATCATTAGACAAACTCTCAAAAGCTCTGCGCTCATTGGCTGACCTGCCTTTGAAGGTGAACACTGTGCAAGGCATTTCAGCGGTGTTTCGTTACTCCGAGGTAAGTTTTTGATCGAATCCACTTTCAGTATGAATCCTCTCTTTATAATTTTCCATTTTTGCTCCCCGTATTTTTTAAAGTTCTTCTTTTTAATTGATTTCCATCTTTCCAAATTTTCACTCATCAACTTTTGATGACGCCTCCACACCTGCTGACATATAATCACATCCATCAACTCATCCATACAATACAATACAATACAAAAACGAATATTATTATAGTGGCATCAACCCCGTAGAGTTTCGAGGCCACTCAAAAACGTCTATTATTAATCTATTGTGAAAAATTAAAAATTAAATAAAAGAATTAAATAAATGAAAATAAAAATAAATTTTTTTTTAAAAAGACCAGTATTATTATTATTATGATGGAGTGAATGATTTATTGAATAGGTAAGTCTTCAAAGATCTACAAAATGATTTTGTTGAACTTGAAGATTTTAAGCTGTTAGGCAGGTTGTTCCACAACTTAGGTCCGCTGACGCTGAACCTTCTTAATCCTAATGATTTCAGCTTGTGCTTGTTGGGAACAACGTCCTTTGACTTAGCCGATCTCAGTCTCTGTTTTTCCGGCAGACTAGCAACTGGAACTAGGTCACGTGTCAGATACGCAGGACCCTCGTTGGACAAGCACTTATACATCTGCAGAGCAACTTTGTACTCGATCCTTTCATCAATTTTCAGCCAGTGAAGCTCCTTGAGTACAGGGGTAATGTGATCATATTTTCTTACTCCTGTAATGAGCCTGGCTGTTGTATTGATTATGGATTGAATACTCTGCGTTGCTACCTTAGGTAAGCTGACTAAAGCCATGTTGCCATAGTCAATACGACTTAAAACTAAGGCCGATGCAAGTGTTTTCAAGGAGTCCATTGTCAAACATCCCTTGATGGATCTTATTTGACGCAGAGAGGTAAAACACATCTGTATTGTTTTTGATATCTGCGTTGACATCGTGAGGTCTCTATCCATAGATATTCCCAAGTTCCTTACAGATTTTGATGGAAAGATGTTGCTTTCTAATACACGGACAGAATAGCTCGGAATATTTTTCAGATTCCGACGAGAAGAGAACCAGATCACCTCAGTCTTCTCACTGTTGAGCTTGAGACAATTGGCTCCCATCCAAGATGCGATTTCATCTACACACTCAGACACTCTTATCTGCAATTCTTCTGTGCCTTCATTATTGCAGTGGCCATATATTTGAGTGTCATCGGCATATTGATGAAATCCCAGCTTGTATTTCAAAGCTATTCTTTCAAGGTCTCCAGTGTATAGAGAAAACAACAATGATCCAAAAACAGATCCTTGTGGGACACCCACTGAAGAGTCAACAAAATCCGATTTTTTTTCCACTGCAGTGTACATTGAAGGATCCGTCACTCAAGTAATTTTTGAACCATTCCAGTGTGAGACCATCAAAACCATATGTGCTTTCTAGCCGTTTTAACAAAATACTGTGATCAACTAAGTCAAAGGCAGCTGACAAGTCTAACAGTATAAGGAGGGAGAGCTTACCATCATCGGCTGCACCAAGAATGTCTGAATACACTTTTGTGACAGCCGTTTCAGTGGAATGATGACGACGGTAAGCTGATTGGTGGGTAGGGAGAAGATTTGAGTTATTTAAATAGCTCATAACTCTGCTGAGAACAAGCCTTTCTGAGAGCTTGGACAAAACAGGCAGATTAGAGATGGGTCTGTAGGATGAAGCAACGTTGTGATCAAGACTAGGCTTTTTCAACAGTGGTGTAACCTGAGCCGATTTCCAAGACTTTGGGACTATTCCCTCAGAAAAAGACTGATTGACCATACTTTTTACAAAAGGTAAAATCATTTCTGAAATCTTTTTCAAAAGCCAAGTGGGTATTGGATCAGACGCACACTGTTTATTGGGAAGCCTCTGAATAGCCTTGAGAAGCTCATCCTCATCCACATCCTGGAGCCTACTGAGACCGCCTTCTTGTGCATAAGCTAAATAAATGGGGTTTTCTCTGGCCTGGATTGAGTTCCTCGCTGACTCAACTTTCTTCAACAGAAAAGATTGGAATTCAACAGGCTGAATTCCGTCAACAGAAGATCTCTTTCCTCGACCAGAGACACTATTAATGTGGCTCCAAATGTTAGCCATTTTGTTTTTTGGATCACTGAGTTTATTATTCCAGTAATCTCTACGCTTGTGTCTACACAGTCTTTTGTAGAGTTTCTTCTGACCCATCCATGCGGCAAAATTATTCTCACTCTTGGTCCTCATGTAGATCCTTTCTAAACTCCTTTTCAGACATTTCGAAGTACGACATTCCCGATCAAACCATGGATCAGAAGGTCTTTCATGTATTCTTACGGTCTTAAAAGGAATCATCTTGTCAAGGATCCCTAACAGAATGGAATTATAAAGGTCAGAAGCTGAGTCCACATCAAGACTTGTGGCAGCTGAAAGCGGAGACAGCTTTATTTCTGAAATAAACTTTTCAGTGTCCAAAGAATTCCAACGTCTAATTTGGAGCTGTCGATAGATGGGAGGTGGTTTGAGCATCTCACAACTGCACAAAAGCAGCTTGTGATCAGAAATGCCACTATCAATATAGTTGATGTTGACACTTTCTGGATGCTATCACATCAAGCCATCCTCCTTGGTTATGGGTGGGTTGGTTTGTGGACGAATCAAAACCATGGGACCTTAAAATGTTTAGAAATATTTGTGCATCTGTGTTGTCGGACTGCCCCAAGTGAAAATTGAAATCACCCAGAATCAAAACCTCTTCATTGTATGTGGCCAGAATACCCAAGGTGTTTTCAAATTCCTTGTAAAACAATGAAGAAGCAGCACCTGTGCGATAAACAACCAATCCGATGACTGACTTGGAGCTTGAGCTTATTCTCACACACAGATGTTCAAAGCTGGCAGTTGAAGTTAACTTTAATAGCATTCCTCGGAACATGGAGTTGAAAGCCACTGCCACTCCTCCATGGTTGGTGAGCAGGGTGTTCACTGACTCGAGAAATCTTGGCCTTGCTTCCTCGAAGACCACAAGACCCCGGCTCCGCAGCTTACTTATGCTGATTGACTCCGGATCATGCCATGTTTCTGCCATAAACATCACATCCATTTTATAGTCCTGAATTAATTCTACCACATCTTCCACTTTATTATTCAGTGATCTCACGTTCTGAAACCCAATTAAAACTGGAGATCAAGTCTTCTGAGCCTGGTGGCGTCTTGAGACAAGTGGAATCAGTTCATGGCGGTCTTTATTGTGTCTGGCGCACCTTTCCTTGACCTTCCTACCTGCTCTTTTTCCTCGGTAGTGCCACTTCTTTTGATTTCTGCCGATTCCAAGACGATTTATCGCTTATCGGGTTTCCAGAGGCAAGATCACATTGGGATTATTGTAAAAAAATAAATCTACTATTCAATTAATTAAAAACCTGTAAATAAAGAAATGCTACTAACCTTGGTATAGCAAAAAATTTATCCGATAAACAAATTTTTAAAAATAAACTTACGCTTACACCGTCTCGAATAAAGAAGATCTGAAGTAACCATTTTTGACGGAAAACAAATAGGAAAAAACTTAAATAAAGTTGAAACTAATAATTGAATACAAAGTAAAACATTTATTTTTAAAGCTATTCAGGCTAAAACAACTGATTTAACGAGCTAGATTTAAAAGGCCGCCTTGCAAATGGCGCCTATATTACACATCCATCCATCAGGTCTTTCCACCAGTGCGTTCCACGTGTCAGAGTGACGCTGGGGTCTTCAAGTTCATGCTGGTGCCTCTGCAGCGCAACAATTGCCCGCAACACTTCCCCTCTTACCGAGGTGTCCAGCATATTCCTATTACTCACCACTCGAATATATCCACCGTCGTTTTGAATTGAATTTTTTATTGACAAAGCATTCGAAGTCGGTGTTGAAGCAGGCATTTGTATGTTTTTTTCTCTATATTTCTTCTCTTCTCCATCCTTCATCTTTCTTCCATCTTTTTTCTTCATCCTTCCTTATTCCTCCATCCTTCCTCTTCCATCCCTTCCCCTATTTCCCTTAATCTTTCTTCACTCTCTCCTCATACATCCTTCTTCCACCCTCTCCCATCCTACTTCCTTCCTTTACCGCCCTCATTCTCTGCCACAGTGGTGTGCATGTTAGAGGGCAGCAGCAAGTGGACCGATGACCTGCAAGCACTGTCGAAGCTCAAGGCGGCATTCTACGGCCACATGGGCAAGCAGCTGAAGCAGCATCACTCCTACTCAGTCCTCATCTACCCGGACAAGCTGCTTCTGCACTCACCCCCTGTGAGTGCGTGTGTGTGTGTGTGTGTGTGTGTGTGTGTGTGTGTGTGTGTGTGTGTGTGTGTGTGTGTGTGTGTGTGTGTGTGTGTGTGTGTGTGTGTGTGTGTGTGTGTGTGTGTGTGTGTGTGTGTGTGTGTGTGTGTGTGTGTGTGTGTGTGTGTGTGTGTGTGTGTGTGTGTGTGTGTGTGTGTGTGTGTGTGTGTGTGTGTGTGTGTGTGTGTGTGTGTGTGTGTGTGTGTGTGTGTGTGTGTGTGTGTGTGTGTGTGTGTGTGTGTGTGTGTGTGTGTGTGTGTGTGTGTGTGTGTGTGTGTGTGTGTGTGTTTGTGTGTGTGTTTGTGTGTGTGTGTGCGTGCGTGCGTGCGTGCGTGCGCGCGTGCGTGCGTGCGCGAGTGAGCGTGTTTGCTACGGCATTTCTTATAGTCATCTCAGTTTTTTGTACAGTTTTAACCGACGTCTTATTCTGCTGTCACAATATGCCAATTAGGGTCATATTTTACTGGAAACCAGTATTAACTGACCACAAAGAAGCATTAAAGTGTTGAAAACATCATAAGCTAGTTATTGCAAGCGACTTTGAAGACCACGTGTGTGATCACACCAGGAGACGTTCGTGTTCGAGTTGCGTCTGGGAATAGGCAAGGAAATGCAGCTTGCCAGGAAGGTGGTGCTGGAGAATGGCATGGTGCAGATGTTAGATACACCCCTGTATAAGGAACTCAACTTCACTTACAACACTCTTCCCGTCTACACTAGCCTTCTGCATGGGTGGGTTCATCGAGTGGTTCCTCTTAACTCCAATTCTTTTGAATTAAATAATTACCTCCAAAAAATTAATTTTTATTTCAATAAGTTGAAAAAATTCTTTTTATATTGATAGCTTAAGTTTTATCCTAATCAATGAAATAATATTAAATACCGTGGAACCTTTAATATATAGTTTGTTACCGACCATCACTGCACTGCAGCATTCAGCAGAAGAATAACAGCTTCAGTGGTAGTTTGAGACTGGCCAAGAGATGGCAGGCCAGTCAGTTGCTGGGAGGCTTCATTCCTGACGGGGCAGTGGAGTTGTTGGTGGCACACGCCTTCGTTGCAAGCCCTCCCAACAACTTCCATCCCCCCTCCTCACCCTTTCTCGGCTTCGTCAGGTTTCTCCACTTGGTCTCCACACACGACTGGAAGCTTGACCCTTTGATCGTTAACCTCAATGACGAATTCAAAGGTCTGTGTGCTTGTGGTAGTGACTTATGAGATAATTTAATTTATATTATTTATCATAAAAATAATACTGTTGCCAGCCCTTGTGTGATATTGAAAATGCGATTATTGTTAGTAGTTGAAACTAAAAAGTTTCAATTGAGTACCTGTCCAGAATAAAATGAGAAGGACAACCACGCATACAGAGACAGACTACGGCGATATTGAGGCACACTTCCAAGCACAGAGACCTCAATTGCCCGCCATGTTCATATGCACTCCCATGGACAGGAAGAGCGAGGTGATGGGAGCATGATGGGTGGATGTCTGGAGGATCTAGTGGTGGTTTGATGGATGTATGGAGGATCTAGTGGTGGTTTGATGGATGTCTGGATGGATGCGTTGGGCGGGTTTAAATGTATGAATAATGTTGTGAATATGTGATGAATAGAAGGGAATTATATGTGAATATGTGATGAATAGAAGGGAATTATATGTGAATTATATGTGATGAATAGAAGAGCGGATCAATGTGCTAACGAGAATGAATATCAAAGACTTTCATATACGGCTGATTCAATATATATAAATATGAAGACATACAAATAAATATATCTTATGACATCAGATGTGGACTCTCAAAAAGCCCACAGCGGTGATGCTGACTCGTCTGGTGCTGGCTGCTCAAGCCTCCCTGGACCTTCTGTCGCACTTCTGTTCCAACTTGGCCGCCTACCACAAGAAGGACTTCAAGGTGCCTCTAAATCTCCGATCATTCAACCTCCGATCATTCAACCTCCGATCATTCAACTTCCGATCATTCAACCTCCGATCATTCAACCTCCGATCATTCAACTTACGATCATTCAACCTCCGATCATTCAACTTCAGATCCTTCAACTTCCTATCATTCAATTTCCGATCATTCAACTTCCGATCATTCAATTTCCAATCATTCAACTTCCGATCATTCAACTTCCGATCATTCAACCTCCGATCATTCAACCCTCATCTTCCAAATCAATTCGAGTTTTTTAATTCTCCCATATCTAATCCAATTCTTATTTTCTAGTCTTTTTAATTTTTAATTTCATTTTGTGTTTTTTTCATGCATGTTGAGGGGCACAATCGTTGCGTTACTTTTATGATTAATAATTGTTCAGCTCGCAACACTGGTTTTCATACAACACCACCGCATCCACGCCGCAGCAACTCTTCAGACCTCCCACCGAGGACTACAACGTTCTCTTGCACCTGGACCTCTTCAAGTGCAGTCGCTACCACCAGGGAGTGGACTTCTCCTTCGACTCCTCACACCCGCCCCCCAAGAGAATTGCCAGATCCGAAAGCCTCTTTCCTGTGGTTGACTTCGACCCTGCTCTCACTTTTCTAGAAGAATTAAAGGTGTGTGACTCAATTTTAATTTTTATTATTCATTAATTATTTTTAAAAATTATCTTTATTAATTAAAAAAAATGTTCTCACGACATATTTTATTTTGCAGAGTGAATTTGATAGTTTTGCGTTGTTTTTCTTTGACGTGTATGGAGGAACGTACATCGCCATTGCTTGGAAACCTTCTGCTTTCAAACCTGTTCCGTACGAGGTGCTTTTGAAAAGATAGTTTAAAAATTAACGTTTTTTCTGGTTGATGTTTTCTAATCACTCAATTATTATGTTGTTTTGCATTAATTTAAATAATAAACAAATTATTTTTTTAATGGATCTTTTTTAGAATATTAAAAATTGAATTAAATTCGAAAATTATTCCATAATTATCCATAAAGGATGGTGCTTCCAAGTATTACAAGGTGTTGGAAGATACGTTGAATGCAGAGCAGGCTATGATGATAGCTTCTGAAGAATTAATACTTAAAAGCATTAGACATCTTGGAAGTCTCATTGTCAAGAGAACAGAAATTATTAATCCTCTTTTTTAATATTTCGTTAATAATATTTTTGATTTTCATAATAAATCCGTAAAACTTACTTTTGCTATAAAAATCTTTCTAAAAAAATGTTATAGAGGTTTACTTTTATAGAGCATTAACTTTTTATTCGAAATCGTTTTGTGTGACACCTATGTTGTCCGTGTTTCGTCTCTGAAGTTTGATATTTTATCAAAAGTATATTTTATAAGAAGCATAAAATGTCGTCTTCGGAAGAAGATATATCTTTAGAGGTCCCTCCACGAGAAGAATGCCAAAGAAGGTGCAGTGAGTTTGCTTCAATTACTCAGACTGACACTGCTCTAGCTATGTTTTTTCTCCAAAATAGAGAATGGAATTTAGAGGTTTGTATCAATTTAAATAAATTTTTATTTACTTATTTGGTCTGAATTTTAACATTACAAGAAAATTTTTTTTCAATTATGTTCATTTCATTAAAATAAATAGTTCTGAATAGACTTTTTTCACTAAAAAATCCAAAAAAAATTGACGCAGCTTTCTATACAAGATTATTTCCAAAGTATAGATGATGAGAACGATTCCAGCGAAAATAACTTTAGCACATTCAAATTGAGTCAGTTGAAAAACGAAAGGCCTGATTCACCAATAAACAATGAAATGAATCCTTCTCATGACTTTCTGGACCCAGAACCCCATAGAATAAGGCTCATGTCATGGAACATTGATGGGTTAGACCAGAATAATGTTGCAACTAGGGCAAGGGGAGTCTGCAAAACCATTATAAGGTGACATTGATGCATCACATTTTATTAATAAATTTTTGTTTTTATCAAATCTTCAACAATTAGGCCTGGAAAAATGATTCTAACTGATTGCAATTTCAGTGAAAAACCAGACGTTGTATACCTGCAAGAGGTTGTGTTGAAAAACTTGGCTGTGGTGAAGGATCAACTCACGGGCTACATAATCATCTTGGGCTTCCCAGGGGGTCTCACCATGGGCAATGGAGACTATTTTACTGCTGTCTTGTTGCGCAAGGATACTGCCAAATACCTCAGTCACTCTGTCACTCCCTTCTCTTCAAGCATCATGTGCAGAACCCTGCTGAGAGTTGATGTAGGCTTCAATATGTTTTTTCAATACTGCATATTTTCAATTAAAAATTTTCAATATTTTTATTTTTAACATGAAAGTTTCTACTTAAAATTATTTTTTTTATTCCTTTATTTTTTTATGATCATACCTTTTTCATGAGCATATAAAAATTTTTTTTTCTGAGATGTAATTTTTTTTTGCAGGCTGAAGTGAAAGGCCTCTCTTTTTGTTTGTTGACCTCCCACCTTGAAAGCACCAAAAGCCAAGAAGCAGGTAATATTTTCACACACAACCATTTATATCCAATACTAATATCCACGTAAGGGACTGAGATCTACTTACTCTCATTTTTCAGGATATCTTTTAATAGTACTTAAATCCAAATCTTAAATATGCACTTTTCTACTGTGGGCCCCTTTTATGAAACTCTCTTTCTTCCAATCTTACCTTCTACTTTATCATTTTGTTTTTGTAAAGGTCTTAAAACTGTCATTTAAACAGTTCGTAGCAGAGCGCTTTTGAACAGTGTGTAATCAGCGCTATACAAATGCTTAGATTAGATTGGATTATATTACTTGTCCAGTACATGCATCAACATTTTATTCTCTTGTATTCAATTTTATTTGTATCTCACTTTTTACGCAAGCTTTTGAAAGCGTTTCTAAACAATACTCTGTTTTTTCTACACGAAAAAATAAATACACTACTAATCAGTGTTAACCAATGAAACTTCGAGGACGATTGTTATGAGAAGTGTGTGGTAAACATGCATCACCAACAGAACGTTTGAACCAGCTGAGAAAGGGCCTTGAAACAGCCTATGAAATTCCTGAAGGCACTGTAGTGGTGTATGGAGGAGACCTGAATCTCAAAGATACTGAAGTAAGTTTTGCAGAAATTTAACGACCCATATTTGAGTATGTCAATCAAAAATTTGATGTTAAAAATAATTATTTTAGAGTTTTTTTTAAATTAATTTTATTTAAATATATTTGCTAAAGAATTAAAAACAAAATGCAACTTTTTATTTAATTGCAGTTGACGAAGGTTGGCGGGATGAAGAATGGTTTTGTGGACGTGTGGATGGACACTGGCGAGAGACCTGAGGCAAAGTTTACGTGGGACACGATGAAGAACGACAACCTCACCATCAACGGCAAGTTCAAGCCACGCTGCAGGTTTGACAGACTCTTCTACAAAAAGGACCATCTGGTGAAAGCTGTGTACTTTGAACTCGTCGGCTTCCAGAGGCTGGAGGAGTGCAAGAGGTTCCCTAGCGACCACTGGGGAATCATGGCCCACTTTGATAAACTTTGATACTTTTATTGATAGTTGATACTTTTTGTGAACACTTTTTTTTATTATACCACTAGTCCGCTTTTTTATTATCACCGGATTCCACCTCAATAAGTATCGATTTTAAATTTAATAAGTATCGAATATTTAAAAATAGTTTCTTTATTTTTTTTCTAGCAAAATAAATTTAAAAAAAAATTCGATGAAAATTTTGTTACTTGCCTAAAAAATAAAGATTAGTATAAAATAAATTTTCAATTTTAGAATACCGCGAAATAGAGTTAAAATCATTTGAGTATCCCAAATTACTATTTTTATTTAAAAATGTAACAAACTATTCAATATCATGAATTTTATTTTAAGGAAAATTCATATTCGAAATTTGAAAATTCATCGAGGTATTCTAGGTTACATACAAAAGGTATATTCATGGCTTACTGATGATTTGTAACTTATGATCTTCGGTAATTTTTGTTTGGATAAAATGAAAATGGCGTACCTATTTTATTAATTGTTAAATTTGATTGTTATAACGGATTTTCTTTGCAAAAAGCAATGTACAGACCTACTGGATTACATGGTATGTGGCGTTAGTTTGATTCATTGGGGAGACGTTTTGTCTGAGTTATTGGTCCTTCTTCCCTGTTGCATTGGCGTTTACATTTTGACCAACCTCGTGTGTAGCTGTTTTATATTTCTCTTATTTATTTTCTTCCTAGACTCAGTTTATTTAATCGTTGGAAAATACCATCGATCGTAGCGTACTACGGCGTGATCAAACACGTAGTGAGTCTACTGGTGGTGATTAATTATTTCAATATTACGTGTTTTCGTAGAATTTAAAATTAATAGCTAAAAATGGAATAAAAAGTTATTTCATGCTTCATATGGACGTTTTCAACAATTTATCCAGATAATTGTTTTTTTTTAAATAATAGATTCGGATACAGAACTAGCACATTACTTTTTAAATTCAACACACACTTATAAGTAAACTGTAGAAATTTTAAAAGTTTAAATTAAACTTAAAGTTAGACTTTTTCTTGATCTTTCTTTATACATACATTCCAACATTTCTATTCCTCGGTTCACTAAAAAATTAGAGAATAAAAGACATTTTGATAACCCAGTTTTAATTTCTGTGTAACCAGCTTCAAAAATAATTAATGCCAGGCCATGGACAGGCACCCCAACGACCATTGACCACATCCAGTTCTGTCATCCAGACCCCCCTCCTTCCCACCACACCAGGACCCATTGGGCCCCCAAGTAACCACTTATTTCAACCTCTATTCACTTTTATGCATTTTTAATTAGAATGGCGTTTTTTTGAAAATTAATGGTTAAAAGATTATCATAATTACTGATGATTTATGATATTTCACCAATGTTCATAATATTAAAAAAAATTTTGTTCAATCAGCTCCCAATAAATGTTTATTCGCTGAGATTTTTTTTGAACATGCATATTATGGAATTTGCCAACTAAGCTTAATCTATGTTTGGTTGTGCCAACCACAAGCTAAGCAGATTGAAACAAATTTATTGGGCAATAAACAAAAAAACTGTCAACGGTTCACATTCAACCTTCCTACTTGCTTTGCAAAGAAACAGCAAATCAAACTTTCACCCAAACCTTTGCTGCGCCATTTATTTCACCACAAAAACACTTGCATCAAAATTAATAAGAAGAGTGTGAGCCTCACAATAAACTTTTTACAAAAAGAAGCAAGCAAATTTTCATCTACATTTTATATTCAAGAAAAATTTTTATAGCCAAATTCTTTGTTTTATATCTCCACCATACTATTAATCTAAACCTTCCACCATAGTTTTGCTCTGAAACCTCCACTTTACTCTTATTTGACTCACCACCATCACTCTTATGATTACCTCTATCACCTACAATCATGTAGTTCCTCCAACAAGCACCACCACCATCTCAGCCATCTTCCCAATGACAACCTCCATAGCTACCTCATTGGTGGGAGCTGCTCCGGGGTTAGGTCAAACAGTTCCACAAACGCCCGGACAACAGCAGCAGCAACAACAACAGTCACAACCACTATCAAAAGAGCAACAACTTCCACAGCAGCAACAACAGCAACAAATTTCAAAAGTACCTCTTGAAGACTTCCAAAGTCCTTCCAGGCCCAACCATGGCATCGAAGGACAAGTTATCACCCTCAGGTGAGCCTCTCTTCTAATCAAATCATGCCAATCATCCCACCCATCCACCAACATCCATTCACAGTTTGATAGCTTGTTATTTCGTTGTATACAGTTATTATTATTGTTTTGATTTTATAATTTTTCAAATTATTTAAATTGTTCTCTGAATTAGTATAATTGTTTTAATTAATATTCTTTTCATTTTTATGTTAATTGAACAAGCCTTCTCTTTTGCTGCCAAATACGAACAAGTGCCATTGCAACTACAAAATTTTTTATGCCAATTGATCTGTCATACAACAACATGCAACATTATACAACTTTACCAAACAATACCATGCAACATCAAACAACACCATGAAACGTCAAATAACAACATGCAACATTATACAACACCATGCATTACCAAACAACACCATGCAACGTCAAACAACGCCATGCAGCATCAAACAACAACATGCAACATCAAACAACATCATGCAACATCAAACAACAACATGGAACGTCCAACAACAACATGGAACGTCCAACAACAACATGCAACATTATACAACACCATGCATTACCAAACAATACCATGCAACGTCAAACAACACCATGCAGCACCATGTAACACCAAAGCACACCGTGCAACATCAAACAACGCTATTCAGGGCCAACCACTTCAAAGTGCGCATACCTCGCGGGTTTGTGAATCACTACGAAGTGACCATCTCGCCTGACAAGTGCCCTCGAAGAGTCAACAGGTGGGTGGATGGCAGGGCAGGAAAGCCAAGGGGTGTGTGGCCTTGTGTATGTTTGTTGTACGGGTGTATTCATGGCGACAGTTGACCTTGAAGAGCTTTTAAGCCACTACAGGGCAATGTCGGTTGAGTTTTATAACTAAATAGATTTTAGTCGGGAATTGAACCTTAAGTTTCGGCTGCACAGCTTAACTCACTAACAACACACATGCATTGATGCGCGTCTGTCTTTCGGCCTTAGATGCATGATGCCTGCATGTGCGCGCACTTTATCTAACACAAAGAAAAAGTTCCAAAAAGCGGCATTTCAAGGCACGAACAGGTGCTGTACTAGCATGGCCTAGTAACTCAACAGGAACAAAATATTAATGTTAATTATTGTTCAGTAGCTCAAACGCGGTAGAGTGTTTGTAAGTATTAAATTTTGGAAACATTTAGTTAGCGCTATATAAATGTTCAATTTGTATCAACTGCATATGGATGTTATTGCATGCATGTGGCACGAATACAAGGTGTTGTGCATGAATGGATTCATATATATCTGTATATTAATGCATGCGCACTACTGGATGCTAGTAGTGAATGGATAAATATCAAAGATGGATGAACGGGGCGGTTGAAAAAGGATGCTCTTTAGGATCGTGTTGTTGCAATGGACAATTCCCACTTGATAGCTAACTAATTACAAATACGTCTGATAAAGGAATACATTTTTATACGTGTGTCATTGTTTAATGAGTTGTTGTTGTTGTTATGGAATCAATTGTACTGTAACAACCTCTCTTCTCTCATTTCAAGGCCCACCTTCTATTTTTAGTTTTTGTTATTAGAATTTTTATTTATATACGTTAATGATCTTCAAATGATAGTTTCAACCAATTATTTCAAAATTTCCGCTACTACCACTACTACTACTACTACTACTACTACTACTACTAACACCATCATCAACCTTCAAACTCACCACCGCTGGCACCTTCCACGCCTTCTTTACAGAGAAATAGTGGAGACGATGGTGCAGGCATACTCGCAGAAGATCTTCAACAACCAGAAGCCCGTGTTTGATGGTCGCAAGAACCTCTACTCCAGAGACCAACTACCCATAGGAAATAACAGGGTAATGAATTTAATAAATGAATCTAATTTTCAAAGCGCCGAGGCAAACAATTGAGAGTAGGTTCTATTGACACGCACCCATCGTCCACACCATGCATCCCATTTGTCAATAAATTAGAGGAAATATATTTTGTTTGGTTATTTCTCATTTTAAATAACACACAAACATCCATGCATGCAAGGTCACAAGAACTCATGCACACATGCACAAAAATACCTATGCATACATGCACACAAGCACCCATGCATCCATGCACACATGCATCCATGCACACAAGCACCCATGCAAACATGCATCCATGTACAGGTGGATTTGGAGGTGACTCTTCCAGGGGAGGGCAGGGACCGGGTCTTCCATGTGAGCATAAAGTTTGTGGCGCAGGTGAGTCTGTACGCCCTGGATGAGGCCCTTGAGGGCAAGAACCAGCAGATTCCTCTCGACGCTGTGCAAGCCCTTGACGTGGTCATGAGACACCTCTCGAGCATGAAGTAGGCACTGGGAATCGCATGAGGGGTGGTTGTGTAGGGAAACTTGCTGTACTGTTGAGGAGGTGTGGTGCTTGCTGTGTTGTTGAGAAGGTGTGGTTTTTTTCTGAAATGTTAAGAATGTGTGGTATTTTCTGTGTTGTAAAAGTGGTGTCTCTGTGGATTCTATTTTATGCAATCAATAGCTATTCATTTTGATGTGTCCCGTTGTTTTGAATTTCAACTTGAAACTGTAAATCTGATAAAGCTTGAGTTTAAATCACGATGAACATATTTCTCTGTAGCTCAGACGTTAACGTGTTGCGCCATCAACCAACCTGCACAGTGTTCAATTCCCGCGACCTTCTGGCATTAAATTTTTAAAATTTCTCATATGGGCAAGAGCTCTCTATGCGTGAACACGTGTTCTCGGCATATCATTACTCTTGCAATATCGTCCTCCATCACTTTGTCAACGGTAACTCCGCTAGCTATCCATCTCACTGTGATGGTACATTTCGGTGACCAATTATATATTTTTAACTTTAGACAACCGTGGCGACCGTTTATAAGGACTTTCTTCCATTCGCTTACATCATTCACACCACCACCACTTCCAGTTACACAGCAGT